>JANTPM010000009.1:8108727-8125637 GCA_025434745.1 Erythroxylum divaricatum
GTTGAAGATAAGAATAGTAAGACATCAAAAGTTAATGCAAAATGCTTTTAACGTTTGACTTAGATAAATTCAAAGTATTTTAGAAAACTTTTTAATGGAATTAATGATTTTACAAAAAGAGTCATTGCTCTATCATCATTTATGAATACACCTCTTAAGATTTAAGATGACTCAAAATTCTTTTTATATTTTTAAATATATTTATGTACTTTACAATTATTTTTATTATTCTTTTATATTTAATTAACCATTTTAGTCATACAATTATATTTTGTGGGACTATAAAGGAGCAATATATGATACACATATTGATGTATACATTGAAACCATATGGGGGTAAAAAATTAATTTAACACAAAATTTTTTGATATTTCTTATTTGACATATGTTTTCATATATGTAAATGACTAGATGAGAAAGTAATGCAAATAACTCTCGAGTTCTTTTAGAAATGGTAACAAATCTAATGAACCAAGTTCCTGTGCCTTAATAAGGTATTACTTTATTCTTAACAAATATGGTAAAATAATTTCTATTTATTTTTTTGTTAATATTATGTTCTTTATATGTTTAAATAGATTCTATTGAGCTTACTCAAGTTACACTACTATGCATGTAATTCTTTCATCATATCAAAGCTAAATAAATTATTTATGAGATTATAGAGAAAGATCTCAAGGTTCACAATAATTATTTAACTACAAATATTATTTATTGTAGAACACTAATAAAAGATGTGTTAGCTTATGTTTGGCTGAGCTTATACTAGTAAAATTTTTTTCAGTAGAGCTTTTTTCTGTATACCTTTTCTGAAAAGAATTTTTTTAATGAGCCAGTTAACTGTTTAACTGTTATTTAAAAAAGAGCTTTTTTGAAAGAGCTTCATACAATATAGTGTTTGATAACATAAAAATAAAAAGTACTTTTAATTTTAACTATATTGATTTTGTAATAAAATTATTTATACATATAAATATTATTTTAAGTATATTAAATAATATGCAAAGCACAAAATACTAATCATTATTTAATTTTAAACCATATGAAACATAAATGAAAATATATCTAACCAAATCTTTTATATGGATTATAACATAAGTAAAACTAATAAAACAATAAATATTAAAACATATAAAAAAGTCAAATAATATTATATAAATCTCAAAATAAACGTGAAGATGTGTTTGTAGGTATTGTGGGAATTATGTGTAAAACATAATGACAAAAAGAACTGAAAAATAGGCTCATTAATTGATCTAAAAAATCTACCTGAAATGTATTTTTTTCAGAAGCTCCAAATTTGAGCTTATTAAAAAATTGTATTTTAGTTGTCAAAAAAACTATATCCATTAAAAAAGTACTTTTTATTTTATAGTGAAACATTCATTTAAAAAAAACTTTTGCGGTAAAAAAAAGTGCTTATTTGTCCTCCAAAAGTTTAACCAAACAAGCACTTAGTGAGTAATTTGCCTTGCTATAATATTTATCATTGTTATTATGATATTTAGTTACTATAAATGTCAAACCCTTAAAAAACTTTATTATGATGTCTTGTTTATATATTGTCTGTTGAACTTTGATGTCCTCGTAAGGAGGAACGTAAATGATAGAAATTTAGTGAGTACTTATTTTCCTTGTGAGGTTTTACGACTTCTTTGGTTTATACACTTTTGGAAAGGATTGTTATTATTTTTCTTTACCATATGGCTAACTTCTTCTAATTCGTTTAGTGCTAAGAAATGTTGTTATCACCTTTTATTTTGATTTGGAAATGAGCATCATTATGCTTTCCTTTTCTTAGTAATTATATTTTATCTACTTTATATACTTCTTTTTTTCTTTTTCCTTTTCAGATTAGAAACTAATAATAGATATTAATAAATGATTGTGATGTTTAATATCATGTGTGAATGAATATCTTAAGTACACAAAATTAAAAAATAGAAAGTTGATCTTCGCAATTAAAGTTTAAAATCATTCATATTTGATGCACATATTTTAAAAAAATTAGAACATCAATCCTTGCTATCAAAGTTTAAAATTTTCTATATTTTAATGTACTCGGTGATGATTTCATCTTTTATTGCTTTATATTTATTAAATTATTCATATTTATAATATGTTGATACCTATAAAGTCAATTCAATAATTTATGACAAAATTATTCTTAAATATAAAACAAACTAAACTTTCAATTCAATAGAAGGTGTTTTTCTTTAAGTGATAAAACAAATTACTCTTTCTCAAGTGAGAAAACAAATTAATTGACCACAAGGTCACCATCCATTTGAAAATTGTTGTAAATTTTAATAAAATCATAAATATATTCTTAATAGTCTCGTTATTTCCAATAGTAAGATTTCTAATAGTTGGTGTACGTATTATGTGCTTTAGCACTTTCATTCCCAATATTTTCTAAATTTAATTCAAAATAACATTTTACCATATATTTTGCATTATTGATATGGAGTTAAGAAAATAAAATTAATTAATTACTATTTACTAAATGTTATCAATTTATTATATATGCAAAAACCTAATGTTTTAGTATATATTATTGTGATTTTTTTCTATATTTGGTTCATAACTAGCAACTTTTGTCCTCTGTTCATATTGCTCATTAATTCTAATGGTGACATTATTTGTGACTCTTGGATTTTTATGGGTTATGGGAGCATTGTATGTTGTTAGAGAACTTCAAGTTTCTCAATTCTTCTTACAGTCGCCCTTATTTAGGGTGATCTTTATATTCTTATTGATACCATCCTAATTGTTGCTTGCATTTATTTAAGGTGAATTAGGTTTGAGAATCAGGTTGTGTCTAGGAATAGCCTTATTAGTCGCATAAATGGTTGTAGTGTCTTTGGCTTTTAAAGTTTGTGTTTTATGGCTGTTCGAATTTAGGTAATTATGGTTTCTGAAAATTTAAATAATTTTTTATTCTAGAAAATTTGTGAATTTGCTTTTTATTCTTGGAAAAACAAATTAGTTATGAAACTAGTGACGAGTCACCCATCAGCGACGATTGTCACAGATGAAGGCTTAAAACCAGTGGCAAAATGCCAATGGCGAAGTCGTGGTGAAAGGTGTGTTTTTGCCTATAGTCTATGTACGATGGTGGTGATGGAGATCTACACACGACGCGATGACTGAAAATTGGGAAGCTTGGAGATAATCAGAGGAAGAAAAGCAAATAGTGAAACAAAAAAGCATAGAAACCCTAATTTCGAAAAGATAGGACGCATGTAAAACAAGTGCCCCACATGGGCCATAGGGTTTGCAAAAGAAGTTATTGGCTCCGTTGACTTGCACGTGCCTCACAAAAGATCATCTCGCTCATGCACTTTTTATAATTTATTTTTTAAAATCCCTTTTAATTAAATTAGTTTAATTCAAATTAAATTATAAGAGAATGGTTCTCAAGATAAGTAGTGGGAATAAGATGCAATTTAAAAGGTTCAAATCTTATAACAATAGATCCAACTGGAACTAGTGCCTTTGATGATACATTTGATGTATAGCTGAAAGCCTACAAAATATTGAAAGATTCACTTTCATGATAAATTCAAAGAGTTTATTTTGGAGATGGTTGTTAATTTATCATGTCAATAAGAAATTTAGTAGGAGTATAGTTATCTTATTTAGTGGTAATATGTAGAAAGATATTGTTTATAGAGAAATACAATTCTAATTTTCAATTTTTGAAAATATAATTGTCTAAGAATAACTCTTGTTGGATATGAAAAGGAAATAACTTAATTATAGGAACTAGATCTATAAAGATAGATTAGAAGTTGTTCACCCATTTGAGTCTAAGTACATAGATAATGTACTAAAGATGTTTAGTATTTGAGATATTTGACACTTAAGAAGTATTAAAGATTTATGTTACTCTATATATAAGTTGACATTTTAGTTCAACGTAATAAGGATATTACTTATGACTCAATCCTAATTAAGGTCTATTTTACTTAAGAACAATATCATTCAAGAATGGAAAAGTTCCAATATAGGAATGGTTACTAATTAAGCTATGATATATTTTTTGTTTAGTGGAAATGATTAATTGGATCAATACATTCTTTAATGAACTTGATATAGTTCCTTGCATTGCTCAAGACAGTAATGTACTATGAAACATTAGAACATTGGGCGTGTCAAAAGAGCTGAGGTCTCATCAAAGATCCAATGATGTATTTATGTAATTTTTTTAATTATGATGATCATTAAGATAAAAGTTGTAAGATTTAAGCAAATGCTAACTATAAAGAATCTTCTAGAATTCTCTCATTAAGACACTGTCCCAGTAGTAGCATGATCATCATATGGTGATATGGTATATGATACTTAAACGATTGGCTTAGTAAGTAGGAATTTTTAGTTTATGTCCTACGGTCAATCGTTATGGTTATCTTGTATATGTTTGGATGTATATGGTAAAGTTTATGGAATAATTATACATTGCAAATGAAATTATTATGAGATTATAATTATGAGATTCATATTGCATTTATGTGTTATGCTTAAATTGTTCTATTAAGAATGGATATTAATATAACATAAAATACTGTTAAACATTTTGTTTTTCCTTATAAAGGAAGTAGTCGATAAATCATGAAGATATTTGAAATGACCAAATATGAGATATCAATTTGAAATATTACTTACATGTCTATGAAAGTTCCCATTATGATAATTGTATAAGTGATTTTTTAACTTATGCCCTCCAAAGTTATCTTGTATGGGAATTGCTATGTTTTTATACTACTTATGACCTATAGGTCACTCAATAGGTAGTCATTAGATGTAGCATGAACTATATGGAGGTATTTGTGTGATCAAGATATGATTCATCACCCTAAAGTAATTAGGTATAATGTTCCATTATTCTCGATTAGTACTGATTCATAAAATCTTTGGCCAATGTAGAATGATGTTTTATAAATAGTTTACAAACGTCATTAATTGAATTAATAACTAATGTCAGAGAACTAATATTATTGGACTCAAAGACATTTTAATCACGTTGGATTTGATTGTAAAGTTTGAAAAAATTTATGATTAAATATGAGATATTTAATAGATAAGGATCAAAATGAGATATTGGATCTTATTTAGGCATAATTGGTATTTAATTAGAATTACTTGTAATTCTAATTAAATTTTAATTGAAATTAGAATTTAATTTCAACTAAATTACTAAAATGTCCAAAACTTATTATAAATAGGCTTAAGCTCTAATAGAGCTAGCACTACTTGCCTAATCATCTCTTTAATAGTTGCATAATTCTCTCAACTTATTGTGTGGATATCTTTAAAGGTAAAACACTTATACGACTATGGTGGTTGAAATGACGCAGTTTTAGAAACGATTCGAGGGATTCAACAAGAAAATGATCAAGCTTGGGAATAACATATGAGTTACAATTCATGCTTTATTATAATTTATTTATTAATCTTTTTATAAAATTAAAGTAATCTTCGTTTTTGAAAAATCAAAATACAAAAAGGTTTCATAATTATTCTGCTATGGTTAGGATCAGATTTAATTAAGCCTGATTTCCTAATATTATATTTTAAAGCTGATTGAATAATTTTGAATAACTAACTATCAATATAATTTCTGAATTCTAAAACTAAAAAAGCACGTTAAAAAGTGATTGCAACTCGGCAACAACTAAAAGAAAAATGTGCAAGAATGAAAAACAAAAAGAGTTTTTAAGGAAAAATGTACAACTTTTCATCATTCATAGTTCATGCATTTTTCTCGTTATAGGTGTCACATTAAAGCGAAGAGTCTTTATATTAAAAGAGTTAATATATTAGTTAAGTTTATAATTATATCTACATAAAATGACTAATTTTATATAAATTTGAAATTTGTGCATTAAAATCAAACGCATCAACATTCCTTCTTTGTTATTTCAACCCATACAATGATTCAAAGAGGAATCAGTGTTATGACTCGGATCATTTTATATGAGGATGATTGGCCACACAAATTCAATTATTACTGCAATTTTTGTCTTTAATTGCTTTAAATATTAACTGCTTAGGCACTAAATAGTATCAATCCAAATTTATTTGATATCCGTAAACTTTCTAAATTGTAGATATAGCAACCCATCATCTTAGTCTTGTTATTTGTAGGAGTAGAGGTCATAATTCCACTTCAAGCTAATGACTAATTCGTAATAAGCCTTGTGGGCAGATTTGTTTTCTGCCCATTGTACATCTTCACTAAGCTAAGCTGGTTTTAGCATTTGAATGTTTACCCAACACAATAACATATAAAATAATTTAGAAGCGCAAAGGAATCGAACACGATAAGGTTAACTTATTGACCATTTGTAAAATTAATCTATAAATTGGCATGTTCACCCAAATTGGACTGATCGTTGGTAGCATAAACGGAGCCCTATAGCTTCGTTTACACATTGTCAACGGATCATCATGGAAGGAGGGGGGGTCTTTAGTACTTAGTTTACGAGCTTTTGGGTAAATGGAGTGGAAGCAGTAGGTGCAGGAAAGAAATGAGAAAGCTCTTTTTGGTGCTTTCTCTTTAACTCTTCCTTAGTGGCTGCCGTCTTGACTCTAGTGGCGATATTGTATCTTCTTGCATCAAATGAAAGATTCAGCGGTTGGCCTATGCAATCATGCAAAGGGAGAAATATTAAAAGCTGAAGAAAGGAAATTCACAACAAGCCCCTTTTTCTTAGAAACCTAGAACCCTGATCCATATAAATTGATACATGTTAATTTGTACACTGTTTGGTAACACAAATCACAAATGGGCATAGCTTGTACTTAAATTTGACGACGAATCAAGATGGAATTTTCAGAAACTTGAACTTAAACTTTTGGCTTATTTCAGCACTGAAGTATATAATTATGATATTATATGTTATGTATCAAGAACATAACGAAGGGATAGAACAGGGCACGGAGGGGGAAGTGAGTGTTCATGTTTACAAAAAAGTCTATCATGTCTTTCTTCTTCCTCTGGAGGGGCCATGAAAGCTCAGTGTCTCCGACCCCATCATCTCTCACTCTCTCTCTCTAGCCTTCTTGTCGTTGAGGTGGTTGCATGAGTGATAGAGATGGGGAGAAATTCTTTGAGGATAGCGGTAGTTTCAGGCGTTCTTTTCATATAGATATTAAGGTCATATGTCATAGTTGAGATGGGGGCTTATTGCCATCCGCTAGCTAAGATCTTACAAGTTGCATTCTCTTTTCCTATGAAACAAAGGGAAAACGACCCTACGTACTGCTAGTATGGGGCCTACGCACCCTGCCTTTGCCTTTCTATCTCTCGGTTGTTGGCCCTTCTCGAAGCCTTAGACCCCACACTCATCAAGTACATGATTTCAGACTTTTTCATGCATACATTTGAACCCCATCGATCCCACCCCATTATAAATTATCCTGACTGCATTACCCTTTACGCTCAAGCTCAACCCCACTCCTTTCGCTTTAATTCTCTGCTTCCTAATCCACTTCGTATTCTCTCTCGTTGTTACTTTCTCCCTCTCTGCTGTTTACTACTACTACGTTATTATCATTGTAATGAGTTTTGATTAGGTCTGTTCTAATATTTCCTTGAAATCTAGAGCCAATATATATTAATTAAGCTATAATGCCGGAGGTTATGAATCTGTCGATAAATGGTCAGTCCCAGGTCCCCCCAGGTTTCAGATTTCATCCTACCGAAGAAGAGCTTCTCCACTACTATCTCAGGAAGAAAGTGGCCTATGAGCAGATAGATCTCGATGTGATTCGTGAGGTTGATCTTAATAAACTTGAGCCCTGGGATATTCAAGGTATATTTAAAACGAAAACATCCCTTTCTTATATATGATCCATATTGCTTTGCTAGATGATAAAATTAAAATTAAGAAACAAATGTTGGTTCTTTAAGCATTCCTCTTCTTTGTGGTTTGAATTGGGGCTTCACAGAGAAGTGCAAAATAGGATCCACCCCACAGAATGATTGGTACTTCTTCAGCCACAAGGACAAGAAATACCCGACAGGAACTAGAACTAATCGGGCAACGGCAGCCGGGTTCTGGAAAGCTACTGGCCGTGACAAGGTCATCTACAGCGGCTTTAGAAGAATTGGATTGAGGAAGACGCTCGTATTCTACATGGGGCGGGCACCACATGGCCAGAAATCTGATTGGATCATGCATGAGTATAGGCTTGACGATACCACTCATGACACCAACAGCGTAAGCCTTCGTTAATTAACCTTAGACTCGAAAAAATATAATTAAGTCCAATCATATTTTTTATTAATTAGTTTACTTTTGATCTATATATTAACATGGTTTATTAATTAAGTTGGTGCATGTTAGCTTCGTTGGAAAAAAGGTGTTCAAAGTTTTCAAATTCTTCTGATATCTGTTTAGTTCAATTGAGTGAAACTAAATATATAAAATCCATCACCTTATTACTGGACTATGTACTCTTTTGTCTTTCCGAATGTAGTCGGAAGTCTTGCTCGTTCGAAAGTTGCCTTTTCCAAACATTTTTAGCTACTTGTAGTTACCTTGAGATGTATTCTCAGGCTACCAACCCTGCAGCAGACACCACAGACGCATTCCTTGAAGAAGGCTGGGTGGTTTGTCGCGTATTTAGAAAGAAGAACTATCAGAAATCCCTAGACAGTCCTAAAGGCTCGTCAAGCTTACTAGACACAAAAACTCATATTCTTAGTGCTGGTGGGGATGCCGTTCTTGATCAGATACTTCTCTACATGGGAAGAACTTGCAAGACGGAAAATGAATCAATGAGCAATCATTTTAACAATCCAAACGACACCGACAATGTCCGATTTCTCCCGAGGAATACTGGCGCAACCATCGTTGAAGGGCTTCAGGAGAAATTCTTACATCTTCCTCGACTAGACAGCCCAACTCTTGAGCAAGAACACAGCTTCAATTCTTGTTGTCACCCCAACGACGATGAAATGCTCATTCCAGAATATGAACCTTCCTCTACCAACCAAGCCAACAACTTTGATGCTTCCTCAGTTAATCAGGACAAGAAATCGAAGGTTAATGACTGGATTACCCTCGACCGTCTCGTGGCATCGCAGCTCAATGGTCACGTCGAGACATCAAAGCAATTGGCCTGCTTTACCGACCCAAACGGGAGTTTTGGTCTTTTCCATGATGATGACATGCAGTTGTCGCTCCTACTCTCGCAGAGATCAAACCAAACTAGCGAGAATGATCTATGGAACTTCAATCATTCTTCGTCCCCGTCAGCATCCGACCCATTAGGCCACTTGTCAGTTTGACAGAAAAAGTACATTACCCCAATAATATATGTAGAAGCTCTTAGAGTCCTTAAGGTATATTACATATATATACTTTTCTTAGGTTCTATTCTTGTCTATATATAGTGCATAATTGCATATCATCGACATTAATAAACCGGATCACAGTTTTTCGGTTTTCGATGGGGTGACTATGTCAACCATTACTCGAGTTTCCTTAATAACAATAACGTCCGTTCATTTTAGACTGTTTAATTACGAACAAATTAATACAGCTCAGTTTGGGTGCTGTGATTTGAGTTTTCCACCTGTAATTATCATCAAGAGGCGCTAATGTCTTTGCTGAATTCGTTAACCATATTGAAAAAGTTTGACAAGCTAATTATGGCACTTTGCTGACTTCAACGTAACGATTGGGTTCACAAGAGCATGGAAATGATAATACGCACTTGGCTGGCACAGCCACAAATGCTTAGTGGTCAGTAATCCTATTGAATCAACATGTTATTATGCTGTCGATAGAGTGAGGTCCTCACGTCTCACCTAACCAACGTACCAATGAAGATAGTTGAAGTGCAAAAAAGTTGAAGAGTGACATTGAGCAGACATAGGGCGGAATCCATTCTGTATATCACGAAGGAATGGTAATTTTTGTCTAATTTAGCTCGACAGCTCGACTTCATCTAAGATCAATCGATTCAACTTAAGTTGATTAAATTTTGAATTGATTTAAATTTTTTAATTTTCAAATTTTAAATAGAACTATTTTTAAATTTTAAATTAAAGGTTAATCTAACTTATTCTACACCCGATCAACACTTGTACGTGTTAAGAAACTAAACTTATACATAAAATATGATACAAATAATTTGTATAGGGTTAAGGGTAAAAGAAACTGACTCTTCAGAGAAAGTTTTATGACTGAAATGTATAGTGACAATTTAGAAAAAAGTGTTTATGATAAGTTTCAGTCTTATTGGCTTAAAATTTATCAGCTAAATATGCGTAGGCTGAACATTTAACGTCGTAATGGCATGACCAAGGGATTGAAAAGTTGAAGTTCGCTTAAAATAGTAACTCCGAGAGGTATGGTACGTACAAAAACAAACGTGCTTTGTCTTATCGAATTTAGTGAAAGAAGAACTTAACTACATGATCCTTTGAGTTATAAAGGCATCCAATCTCTTTAGTTGATATTTATTTCATCGTCATCAACACTCATTTAAAGTTCCACTAAGATATAGAACCTGAAAATGTTTGATGATAAGTAACTTTATCCCTATATAATAAAGAGACTTGGTGGATATTCATATAACGAAGGTTAAACCCTTAAGATATGTACACATTATTACATATTTACAGTTACAACTTTTGCTACTCACAAAAAAAAATGTCGCTTGCCTTTCACTAGTGTGAGCTTTGAAATATTTTGTTTGGGAACTTTTATGTTTTGTAGATTTGTTAGTCACAATAATAGCCAGTTAGTTACCTCAAAAAAAAAAAAAAGCCAATTAGAGTTTTACGATGCAATCATTTGGCTTTGTTTGTAAGAAACAAATTGATTAGTCATCCGAATTTATAGTGAAATTCTATTGAACATGCAGCAATAAATGTTAGAAACATATAGACTAATATAATCACACATTAATTTCACATTCACAACTATTAATTGAATTGCCTGATGTATGTTCAATAACTATAATGTGATGATTAACAATTTAATAATTACATTTGAGGCACATGGTAGTACCCTAATAACTATATGTTGACTCATTAAACTGTAGTTCATCTCATCTTTGAAATGATACAATTATCCTTTTTTTATTGCTCAGGGTAGAACATGTTATAAAACATGACATATGGTGAGACTGTATTAAAGTAGCTGTGGGTATGTTTTAAGAAAATAAGGTCTTCTACTATAAGCTTCCTCTCTTGCACAAGATATTGTTGATATTGATAGGTTGGGGTGTCTATATGGAGAGAATGCATCAAGATTATATGCCAAACATTGGAGGTGTGTTTATTTATTGTGTAGTTAATGCTCAAGACATTGTGATTATTGATGACTGCATTTATGTATAACAGTTAGTATCAGAGATCTATGATCATTTGATTTTAGGGCTTGTATTTTGGTATAAACCCGTTTTTTTCAAAATCAGTTTTTTGGCATGAATGACATCGAAATGATGTATTGAAGGTGTAGAAAATATTGTTGTTTACTATTTTTGCCTTTTAACTTCATTTTGGACAAACAAATCATGGTTTTTGGGTGAGATTTCATTAATGGTTGAAATGGGTTAGAGAGTTTTAGGTTTTGGAGTACTTTTGGCTCACATGGGTATTAAAAATCCATAGAACAAGAAAAATAGAAGAAAACCCCTTAATTCTCGTTGAAAATGGGTGGCCGGAGAGCAAGTTACAGGCAGGTCGGACCTGAGCACTTGTGGGTCAACCCGCATACCTGACTTAGGGTCAGGGATGACGCATACGCCGCCGCCTTGACCTTGTTAATTATTATGCCACAATAATATTGAAAATAATTATAATTATCAAATAAAAAACTTTGATGTATCTTATGCATAAACATATGAAAAGATAGAATAAAAATGGAGCAAAATGATGACAAAGAGGTCCAAAAATAGCCTCTCACATGCTATGTGTCACCATTAAAGCATAAAAATTATCCTAAGGCATGTCTTGTCCTAAGGCATGCCTTACATTTGCCTAATCAAGATGTTGCCATTAGGCACTAATTAAGTAGTCCATTTGTCAACCCAAGATTGGTCCACTAGTCAGATAATAATTTGTCTATTTGTCAATTAATTACCAGTCCATTTGTCACACATTTTACTATGCTAAATGTCACTTAATTTTAGGCTTAATCACCTTAATTTTCTATGTATCAATTCGTCCTACCACTTGGCATTTTTTTTATTTTTTTGACCAAATGCACCTTTAATCCATTAATCTCTCAATTAATAACATTTAATTTCAATTTACTAATTGAAATCTGAACATGCAAAAATTCAAGACGTACCAAATCATAATTCACGTCATGTTCACTTAACTTCTTTTATACCCTAGAATAAGTCAATTGAGTGTATATGATATCTTTATAATATGTACAAACATCAATTCATGTATGAATGCTAATGTTATGCATGTATATGCAATACTTAACAAAGGGGTTGGGATCAATAAAAACTCATCGACAAATCTTCTGTAATATCTGGCTAATCTAACAGAACTCTAGATCTCAACACATTCTTCAGAGCCTCCCATTTCATCACTGTTTCTATTTTCTTTAGGTCTACTTGAATAGTTCTACTTGAATGCCTTGTCTAGACACTATATGACCTAAGAATACTACTTGATCAAGTCAAAATTCACATTTGCTGAACTTGACATACAACTATTTCTCTCTCATTATTTATATAACCAATCTCAAATGCTCTGAATGTTCTTCTCTACACTTCAAATACACCAAGATATCATTAATAAACACAATAAAAAATGATCTAAATAAGGTTGAAATACCTTATTCATTAAGACCATAAAAGTTGTTGGGGTATTATTCAATCCAAACAGTATCACCAAAAACTCAAAGTATCTTGTTCTAAATATACTTTTTAGTACATTAGCCTCAGTTATTTTCAACTGATAATATCCCGATCTCAAGTCTAACTTTGTGAATACTTGAGCTCTCTGTAACTGATGAAGCAAATCATCAATCCTTGGCAATTGGTACTTATTCTTAACTATTACTCGATTCAACTGTTGATAATCAATACACAATCTTAGAGTTCCATCATTCTTCATTAAAAACAATATTGGAGCTCCCCAAGGTGTCACACTAGGCTTAATGAAACCCTTATCTAATAACTCTTGTAACTGGCTCTTTAATTCCTTTAGTTTTATAAGTGTCATCCTATATGAAGGGATTGATATAGGAGCAGTATCTTAAACGAGATCAATGGTAAACTTCGTCTCTTTTTATAGGGTGAAACTTGGTAGTTTGTAGGAAACACATCTAGGAAATTTTTAATAATTGGAATATCCTGAATGGTTTATTCACTCCGGGTATCAACTATGTGGGTCAGATAAATCTCACATCTACCTCAAATCAGTTTTAAAACACTCATGAATGAAATTAGTCAGGCTGACACTACCTGACTAACTCTTAAAAGCACCACTCTCGGCTGATTAGGGGATTCAAGAACTACTTCCTTAGTATAACAGTTCATCACAGCTTGATAGGCAGTGAGTCAATCCATGCTTAGAATAATTTTTATTTTCTTTAACTGCAATACTATCAAATCAACTTTTATCTTTGCCTGATCAATCTAAACTATGCACCCTTTACATACCTCACTAATCACTGTTGTGCTACCTACTAGGGTACTCACCTCTAATCCACATTTCAATATCTCTCTCTTACAATGCAATCTAGATGTGAAATGCGGTATGATGAATTAATATGTAGATCTTGGATATACCAATATAAATGTTTCAAAATGAAAAACATTCAACACGCTTGCTACCACATCTAGGGAGTTCTGCGCCTCCTATTTAGTGATGGCATAGACCCTAGCTTGAAACTGTGGCTGGTTACTCCACACCTCAGTCTTGACACTGGGCACTATTAACTGAGCTCTGCCTCTAGCTCTGCCTCTCTATACAGATCCAATAGCTCTACTTTGTTGAATCATTGTCTCAGTCATTGTTCCTCCACTAACTCTAGACTGTGATTCAAAAAGTCTTAAGACAATCTTTGATCTGATACTCTATAAAGCCACAATGGAAACAAGCTCCCGATAACCTCCAACACTCACTACCATGTTACTTACCATAGTGCTCCCAATTAGGCATATGTTTTGACTACCTAGAGGGCACTTATCCTCTACCTCTACCAGCCTGAATAAATCCACCTCTTGATCGAAACCTAGTTTGTCTGAATCTAGCCTAGAATCGTGACGATATGTTCTGACATTTACTAAAGCTTCTACCAGAATTAGTCCAAGATTCACTTTGTCTCTTCACTCTAGACTCTTGTCTATAATCTCCCTGACCATCCTTCAACAACTATTCAATTTTGATTGAGGCTGCTCGAAGTTCCTTAAAACTATCGAAATTAGAAATGGCTAGCTTAGTTCTGATCTCCATATTTAACTCATCTTCAAACCTCCTACCCTTGTCCTCCTCAGTTGGGATTAATGTAGTTGCATACCCTATTAATTCATTAAATTTTATCTCAAACTTTGCTATTGAGAGACTTCCTTGTTTCAGATCTAGAAATTCTTTCATCTTTTTGTCCAGATAAATCTTCGGCATGTAATTCTCTTTAAACACCTTCAGAAAATCTTCTTAGGTCAACTTAAAAGGTCTGGTGGCATTGCTTGGAATAATCTTCCAACAATAATATGCTGGACTTAGCAGAAGTGGGACTGCATAATCAAATCTTTCATCTGACTCATAATCCATCTGATCAAACACTCTTTCAGTTCTCTCTAGCTAACTTTCTGCCTCAACAGGGTCTGTACTTCTATAGAAGTCTACATCCCTCTACTTCCAAAGCTTATTATATCTCCTTTCCCTCCTCTCCAGGATTCCCGGAGGTACTTATGCAAACTTAGGTACAACAGACTCTCTATTAGCTCCTACAGACTCCATGTTAGCTAACTCTTCATCTTGACCTCCTATGACAGGTGACCTATAACAAAAATAGTTGTGACCACTAACTGAGTCCCTCACTATTTATCAGGTCTCAATACTCTTATATATCCTTATGGATGCCAAACCATACTCTGATATCAAAATCATAACAACCCAATATTATAGAGTATATACCTGAACGTCCAAAGGACATTCAAGTACATATCCTATGACAATGGTATGTTAGAGCAAACATAATCTCTTAAATGACATCATAAAGAATATACAATACTTAAAACCTTAACCCTTCATTTCATTCATTAACAAAAGTTTACATTATAGTCATTGAAACAAATATTTACAATCCTTTATACAAAAGTTTTGTATGTTAAAGAAACTACAAATTATAGTCTATAACTCCTCTGATATCAGCTGACATACCTTTGAACCATAACTTAATCCAAAATATTCTTGTAGACAATCTTAGGAACTAGATCTCCTGTCTCGTACCTGAAAGCCAAGTTGTAATTTTTAATGAATTTTGTGAATTCAATGAGTGAACCATCATTGATGACCTCACTCAAGTCAAATACATAAATATCACACAACTAACCAATTTCACAAACATTCTTTTAGAACATGAATAACCCAATCAATCGCATTATCATGGCATATCACTTTATCATCACAATTTTAGAAAAGATTTCATGATCATATATTTCATAATCTTAAGTATACAAATGCAAATGCATATAAAACTCCAAATTCGTTATTATTTGTTGTGATCGAGCACCTTTTAGATACAAATACGGATATTGGTCCATTGGACTTAGTCAAATGTAGAAATTACAGAGCAAAGCTTTATGTGTAGAATTCTGAGCTTAAAGCTCTTTCAGACTGGCTACTTTGATTACAATGCGTTTATCTGAACATACATTTTATGAAATATATCAAATAACAGAATATGCCATTAAAAGATTTACTTATGATGCATAGATAAAATCTCAGATTTATCGAACCTCAGTTCGGCATTCAACTTTTATTGAGTTTTTAGAAATCAGTCATAACTCAAATGCAAATAGACACTTCCAACATATTCCCAAATATCAAACTCCTCGGACCATTAAAGACCAGAATTTAGAAACAAATCACAAATAATTCAATAATTGGAAGTTAAACAGAATAAATCAATCCTATGAAGATGATCTAGGTTAACTGTCGATAAGTTATGCTATTCCTTGGATGGTTCGGTGATGTTTGAATGGCGGCTGACTTGAGCATTTGTTAGGCTTTCAATTCAGCTAAAACTTCAGATTAAATCAAGTCTCTATGTAAGCAAATTTCATCACAAACTTAAGATGAAAACAGGTTGATTTTGGACAGCAAGATGAAAGTAACGTTTAACTAGTTTTCTTGGCTATTTTATGTAAAGTAAAAAGCTGGTTTTGGTGTAATAATTTGGCTAGGGTTCAGGCAAAATACAGAGGAGAAAGTACGAGCAATTTTCGGAGATGAAAACAAAAGAAAAAGTATCAAAACTCTGTTGCAGAAACTTGCTACTTCACATGCTAGGTGTTACCATTAAAGCGCAACATTTGTCCTTAAACATGTCTTACATTTGCCTATTCAAGATGCTACCACCAATCCACTCAAGATGCTGACATTAGTCACTAATTAAGTAGTCCACATGTCACCCCAAGGTTGGTCCACTTGTCATATAATAATTTATCCATTTGTTAATTAATTACTAGTCAATTTGTCACACATTTTACTATGCCAAATGTCACTTAATTTTAGGCTTAATCACGCTAATTTTTTCATGTATCAATTTGTCCTACTACTTTGCATTTATTATTATTATTTTTGACCCAATGTACATTTAATCTATGAATCTCTCAATTAATAACATTTAATCCAAATTTACTAATTGAAATCTGAACATATCAAAATTCAAAACATACCAAATCACAATTCACAT
>JANTPM010000009.1:8177137-8198078 GCA_025434745.1 Erythroxylum divaricatum
GTTCACAGAAGGTAATGGAAATGAGAATGTGAATGAATATAGGGAAGAATGAGAATGGATATAATCATTATAATTATGATGGTTGGTTAAGATGAAGGAATGGTTACTATTATCTTTGATGATGGTTGGTTTATTAAAAATTTTGAGAAATAAAAATTTGTTAAAATTTTGTTTTACATCAAATTTTAAATATAATTTAATTAATTATATTTTATACACCTTATTTATAATGAAAAAATGTTCAAAATCAAGTATATTGTGGTATTTTTTCACAATTTAAAAAATTGTAGATTTTTTTAAAAAATCTATTTGTATTTGTTACTCTTAAATTAATATATTTGGTAAGTCTGTAATTTATTATGATTGTTTAAATTATTATGAGAAACTGTAAATTTAATAATAATAATCACATACCCCTATGTTCATTCACCCTCGATGAATGGTCAAATTAAAGACATGCATAAAGTCCTCGTATCAGGGGGAATAAATCAATGATTCTTATTCCTCTGAATTAGCAGGGGAATGGAGGATTACAGAGAATTAGGTAATGAAAATGTTAACTCTTCAATGATAGTTTGATGCCAATCGAAAGTTTTCATTGCATTCTCATACATTTTTCTCTATTACTGTACCCTCAAACAAGCTTACCTTATTCTTTTAACTTGTATCATTTTTTTTGCCCTATCTGCATATGAGTCTACCGGAAACAACTTCTCTATTATATAAAGGTAAGGCTGCGTACTATCAAACCTTCCTAGACTCCGCTTTACTGTGAAATTTTAGATTGGATGTGATGATGCCGAAGAAGAAGTATTGGTTTTGATAGATTAATGTAGAATTATGCTATTTTACTAAAAATAATTGTAATAATTTATTAGATTTTTGTTAAATGTTGAATTACAAATCACTTTAATCTTATATAATAATTGGTCGTTTCATACGGAGAAGGGCCAATATTAGAACTTGAATAGAAGTGGAAGCGAGACGAAATCCAGCGAGGAGACAAGAGTAATGGGAGGTGGACATGGAGGAGAGGGCGTTACTTACAAGGGACTGACTTTGCACAAACCCAAGCGCTGGCATACCGTCACCGGAAAAGGCTTGTGTGCCGTCATGTGGTGAGTCTCCCTCTCTATATACACCATCTTTCTTTCTTGATTTTCTTTTTGTGCTTCTACCCATCGACGTTTTTAATTATATTATATATATATATTTGCAAATTCTGGGGTTCATTGCGATTATATCTTCGGTTATTTCAGATTTCCTCTTTTTAGGATCACGAGCTCTTAAGTTCTTTTAAATTGTTCTCTTTTATTTGTTAGATTAGGGAAAACTATATCAGAGGAAACACCCACCGTTGACGGTTAATGAAACTGATAATGTTGATACTATAGTTGCTGTATTTCAATGAGATGATTTTTTTTGTTTTTATTTTTTTTTCCAATTCAAAGGTAACAGTCCAAATCTCGAGACAAAGCTTTAGTTCCGTTGTAAGTCATGGAAACGCGATATGTACGTCTCATCCAGTTTATGATTTGTTCTTTCAGGTTTTGGGTTCTATATAGGGCTAAGCAAGATGGCCCTGTAGTTCTGGTAAGATTTGTGTCTTTAATCATTGTCATCCTATTCTCTCCCTGAATTAATTTGTACGCTGTGTCTTTTAGGGCTGGAGACATCCCTGGGAAGGTCATGGTGATCATGGTCATGGTCCTTAGGTACTTACCAGAATGCTTGTGTTAGATTATATTATGGTTTACATTGTTCTTAGTTATGATTACTTGAAATTCTGTGGCGGAGGAGATTCTATGATGAAAATCATGAAATGCATGCTTGTGTGAAGCTTATGTTCTCTGATCTAATTCTCTGTAATAACAGTTACACTTTAAAAATCAAGACAGAAGTGGATAATTTCTTCTGTAAGTATTGCATTTGTGAAGGCTGTTTCTTTTTTTAGTGTTTGTGAACATCAAAGGAAGTATTTTGAACAACTTCTATAAATAGAAGAACTATTTAGGTCCATGGTCAATGTTGCCTTGATCTACTGACTACTGCATTGGAGTTGACTGAGTCATCTTTTTAGTTTCTATGTGAAGGGGGTTGAATGTAAATTCTTGTTTTGCTTTGTAGTTTTCTTTCATAACATCTATATAAATTTTTGTCACGGTGGGAAAATCATGTCCAAGAGAAGGAAACTTCTCTGGATTTTTAGTGAGTGGAAGAGGTTTTATTTTGGTTTAAACGTGATTCATCAGCTTTTACTTTTCATGTAAAATACATACTTGAATTCTCTTATCCCTTGCTACTTTGCTTCCATACATCTAATATACTTCCCTACCTTCCAAATAAATATAGCCTAGGGTCGTGCAGCTAGGTAACGGAAATTACTATATATTGTGTGATAACTTTTTTACTTTCAGCATGCAAATCTCAATGTCATGGAGGAAACATGTTTCATACTTGAATATGCTTTCTGCCATCAATGTTTGCTTCATCTGGAGCTGGTTAGCATAATGTAACGATTGTATACTTTGGATTGTTCTTCATGATTCAGTGTATGATGCAACTGACTACTTCTCATATGTTGCCATCTGCAGAGTGGTGTGGATGGAACATATCTTTTTAGTAGTTGATAAAATGAAATTGACGAAGCAGCAATAGAGTGTTAGCGGGTTGTATGTTCCCTTTGAAAATTAGAAATATACAGTGTGATGCTTTTCTGCTGCTCTGGATACGTTTTTAATGATATTTATTACATTGTTAGAAATCCACTGACCTGATTAGTTTGTTGGCCCACTAATGGGCTTCATTGAGTCATTTTACTTTAGGACATGGAATGAACCGTCCTTGTTTCAATACCATCTTGAAGAGCTTTATCGTTTCCATTTTTAGAATGTTAGAAATTATTGCTAACACTTGCTTTGTATTGACTGCAGAAATGCCTTTGAAGAGCCAGGGCATTAGCGTGAACATGATCGTTTGCAGGTTGTTAGTCTGCTTGTTGTGGAACAGTATTTCTAGTTTTTTGAATTCAATAAGATTGAGATAACAATGCTCAGTGTCAAACATAGAACAATACTTGGTGCATGTTAGCTTTTAGTCGGTTCAATTTCTCTTTCAGCCTTTTGTTTTAATCTGTGTGCCTTTGCACTTCCATGAAAACCGAGGAAAAAAGTTTGAACAAAACCTATTGCATATTTACTGTTCAACAAGTCTGCAGCCACCATTCTGATCATGATTGTTGGCTGAGAAGTACACCAGTGTCTATATTTTAGTTTAATACACAAAATAAACGAGATCGAGAGACAGAAGAATGCATATCTTTAAATTAGTTTGTAATATAAATGCATGCCTAATTATAAGAGTTGAATTAAGGAAATTTATAGTTAATATTTTGACGATAATAAAGCATAAATTATTATTATCGTCATAAAAAGTATTTATAGGTTGGTTTTTAAGCCCCTAAGCGGTGGTTGAATTGGTCATTTATGAACACATCATCACTTTAACGCGTTGCGTAAATCTTTTTAAGCATAAGAGAACTTAAAGTTTTGAGTCATTGGAGAACTTAAGTTTTGAGTCATTGTAAATTCATTTATGAGTGAGGGTTACTCTTTACCATTGAGAAATATAGTAAGGAGAGTTACACTTTTCATGTGAAAAAAAATAACATTATTGTAAAAAGATTCCTGTTCTTATTGTTGAAGAAAAAACAATTAATGGAATTTCAAGAAATGCGTTGAAGAGTGAATGTAGGCAATGATTGCTTGTCAAGACAAATTAGTTCGTCTTTCTTTTCCTCTACAATCTTCAAATTATTTAATGATTATGATAATAATTTATATTGAAGTATCTTTTTATTTCATCATATATTGATCTTTGTTAAATTGCATTAGTTAGATGGAAAATAATTGTTTAAATTCTCCAGCACTCATCCCCCACTCTTAAGTTCCATTAGGTACCAACATTATGATTTACATAATTGATTTTTAAATTACATTTAGTAAAAAATGTTTAACTACATATGTTTAGCATATGTCATTTTACTACATAACAATCTCATCTTTGTGAAAGTTAAATGAATTATAATAACAGTGGGCTGAAGCTACTGATGGAAATTTAAAGTCTAATGGATGAGCAAGAAAAATAGATAGTGATTTGAAGACAGGGTTTCACCAACCTAGAAATAATCAAACTAGGAGTTGTATGAGATGAAAATTTCATGTATGATTCTATAAAATGGCAATAAGGTGACTTATCTGTCAACTTTTCTACTATCACCTTCAAAAAACCAAATTTTATCTTACATAAAGTTGTAAATAAAAATCGGTCAAATCTTTAATTGGAATAGAGTGCAAACTTAAAAATAATTGAAAAAATCATTCACGAACAAGAAAATGACATCATGATTTTTTTTGATTAAAAAATCCCATTGAAGAGTGAATTTGATAAGTTTAATAAAGAATACATCTTTGTTATTTTTACTTTTATTTATTATTCAAAATGAGAAAGTGTTGTGCCAAAAAAGTTCTAAAAAGAACTAGTCTATCCTATTTGTAAGTATACGAGATAGTTATAGTTAATTACCCAGGGTCATCTCCCACGGAAGTGAAATTGGTTAACTTAAATTAATTTTGAATAAAAACAAAAACAAATGCAATCCTAAACATTATATCCCGATTGTTGAGTGAACACTTTAAAGAAAATCACAAGTTAGTCTGAAAAGTAAACTGAATCGACCGAAAGCAAAAACGAGTAGAAATCGAAATAGAAAAATCTTAAT
Organism: Erythroxylum divaricatum; assembly: GCA_025434745.1. Classification (NCBI taxonomy): domain Eukaryota; kingdom Viridiplantae; phylum Streptophyta; class Magnoliopsida; order Malpighiales; family Erythroxylaceae; genus Erythroxylum; species Erythroxylum divaricatum. The sequence continues at coordinate 8,181,918 of JANTPM010000009.1, forward strand.
AATTAATTTCACTAATTTAATCTCCTATGCATGATTAAGGGGAAATGATTGGATAGTTGTCTTACCGAAATTAACTGTTTGGCTCTAAGATCAACTCGAATAATTAACTAACCTAACTTTCATATTCGACAAGTTATCACCCAAGTTAATTATGAAAACCTTACTAGTAATTACCATTTAGGTTAATATATTTCTAATTCTTAAACTAAGCGTCTATAATTTCTCATTCCATATTAAACGTCTCCTCTCAATCCTTCGAACTAAAATGATGCAAAGTTTAATTATGCTATTATACCCATTCAGTTTAGAAACTATAACAAATATATGACAACAACATAACCCTTCAATCATGCATATTTGACTAAAATAGCTACTTTAATCCTTAAGAAAAGAGATCAGTCCATCACAGAAATTATAAGATTCATCATCTTTAAACACTTCAATCTCATCTTGATTAGTATAAAAGAAGTATTAAAGCAACAAATCAAGTAAATAACCCAAATAAACTATCAAAAGATAATAGAGTATGGGTCGATTAAGCATAGCAGGGCATGATTCTATATAACAGGGCATGATTCTATATAACAGAGAAGTAAATGTAGCAAAACAATAAGAAATAGTAAATAGATAGAGCAAACAATAGTGGGTGAGGGTTGTTCCTGCCACTCTTAAGCTTTCCACATTAGTTTTGGCCCTTTGCTTTTAGTTGATGTTCACCCAAAACGACTGACTACTCACGCTGCCTACCCCTTTCTACTATTCTTCTCCTTCTTTCTTCTCAATTGAAGCTCTCTCCTTCTCTACCTGCACACTTCTCTCAATCTTTTTTTTCCCCAGCCAAATGAGTGTCTCGCTAAACTTTTTGGTTCTACCCCCCTTTTACCTCTCATTCCTTTTCGATTATAGCACGAGTATAGGTTTAGGTTTGTAGGGTTGTTACGCCATCAACCTGCACGTGTAAGAATTAAGTGAACGCAATGGAATAGTCACAGGAGTGACTAGTGTAGTCACACCATTGAAGGCACTTATCACGGTGGCGACAAGTTTTATCACCATGGTGGCGACTTGTTGTGTCACCACTTTTCTTCCTTTTTATTTCTCTTTTGCATACTATTCGTGACTTTCCCTTCAACCTTTATCTAAAATTCATAAAATAATCTTATTAACATTCATGTTATATCTACACTAATTAATTTCACTTAATCTATCTCACATTTGGATAAAAACACAGATTTGTAACTAAAATCAAGATATAAAGGCAATTAAAAGCAATATAAACTAGACACAACAGAAACAATAATGTAGGTGTGACTATTGATCCTTCTGTGGAGAAAGAAAGTTATCTGTTCCCATGAGATTTATCATAATAGATTTTCCAGTATTCAATAGAGTTAGAATCAAAATATGATTTTATAAGTATAAGAAAGTTTTCACACTAGACCATTTCCTTGATAACTTGAAAATGGATAGGCCATCTATGTATTTAAAAAGACGAGCTCGAAACAACCTTTAGAACACACAAAGGCCACTATAAATTCTTGGTGATGCTCTTCAAGTTAACCAATGCATCTTCAGCATTTCAAAGTCTCATGATTGAGATATTTAGGCCTTACCTCATGAAATTCATCTTGGATTTCTTCAAAAAAAATTGAACAATAGTTGGAGCAAGTTCATGCAAACACTTCATAGTCATCGAATCTTTATTAAAAAAAAGGAAATGTATTTTTTAGTACAAGCTAGATAAATTACTTAGGCCATTTAATTTTTGTTTTGGGGTTATCTACTAATTTGACAAAAGTGACAACTGTGTAATACTGGCCTATACCTTAATTTTTGAAAGAACTTTTGAAGCTGACAAGCTACTACAGGAGGTTTATTAAGCATTACGAGATCTTAGCTAAAACTTTGAATAAAATGTTAAGGAAATAAGTGGCTACAAAATGGAAGTGGGGAGATAATCAATAATGGCCATTTTAGGAACTTAAGAAAGGCCTTGTATCAACACCTATACTTGTGTTACCAAATTTCTCACAGCCTTTAACAATCGACAAAAATATATGTGTAATAAGTATAGTGGTAGTTCTTTTCTTTAGGAATTAAAAATATGTATTACTAGGCAAAAACCAAAATTACACATATAAACCATCCCAAAGTAGCTAATGAAGCAAACCTTGAGATGGAAAAGTAACTAAAGCAAGAGGACCTTAATAACTAAGCTTATTGTGACAAAAGAACCTTGAAAGTAAAAACTAACAACTACATCTAATCTATAAGGAAGCTTATAAATACAAAGTTAACTAAGCTATTAAGCTCAGTTTGACACTAAACCTATCCCTTAGAGGTTCCATATCAAAGATATTCCTAAATCAAATGAAAGACCAACACCTCTTATTAATGCTAATTATCTTATCCTTCTAATGTTTCTTTGACTCGCCATATTAACCTAAGTATAATGATTCTTGAAAATATATATGATGATTCTTGAAAATATGTTGATTCTTACTCCCACCATATGCTATAAATAGTGAAACCAAGTTTTATCTAGAAAAGTTTGGCATCCCCCTTTCTAAGTTGTAGTGAAATATAGACCTAGTGGAATATACTTCTCTATTCAATAATCTAACATTTATGATTGCTTATTATTAGAATGTACTTCCACAACTAATTAGAGAATGGCTAGCCAAAAAAGTGTGGTTTTTGTGTTTAGAGGATTCCATACATAACCTAGATGTAAGATTAGGAAGAGGGAATAAATCACTCTTAATTTTGTCAAAGATAGTTAAGTCTTATAGCTAGCCAAGGTATTTACTTTAGCCCAATTTAACTAGCTAACTTTGTGAGTAGATAGTTTAAGCACATATTTGCATGTCTTATCAGTGAGCTTTCCTAAAGAATGGCTTAACTACAAAAATATATCCTCTTAATTGAGATTAAGAAAGTATGGAGGAAAGTAACTCTAAAAGAAACCATAACTCATATTAATATAGTACCAATTATTTCCATTAATTAAAGAATTAACTCTACCATTAACAGGAAAGAACCCATCATACTAGAGTAGTTAGGATGCAAGCATAAATGGAAAGAGCACTCTAATTATCAGTCCACAGCCAAGTATTATTCTTATTCTTAAACCTAATTTGAATCAAAGGCTACATGGTTTCCTTGAGCTTCATAATTTAAAGTATGCTATAAAAAGTATCCATCCTAAGCTTGATAATCTAAATGTTCCTATTTCTTAAATAATGTCCATGGACCCGTTTAAACCACAAAGACTCTTTATTATTGATAATTCTCCAAAGTCTCTGCCTTGGTAGACATATGTCTATCTAACTTACCTTGGTATATATTTTAGCATTTCCATCACCTAATTGGAAGAAGTTTCTAAATAGATTTTTAATATCCATAAATAACTTCTCAGAGAGATAATTGAGATGAATAATAAACATACAGATTGCTAAGCACAAAGATGATTAATTGCAATTTGCCTGCATAAGAAAAACACTTGTTAGTTTAATTCCCAAGTCTTTTTTCTTATAACATCATAAAGAACTTGAAAGTATATATGAGATCCTCTTTGTGGTAATATGGACACCTAAATAGGTAAAAGGTGGAGATTAAGCACCAGGCCTAATATTCCTAGAAGTTTATGAGATGAATGGGAAGCAATAACTAAGATCATTAGGAAACTTTTATCTCTGTTAATGTATAGGCACGAGAGATTGCTGAATTCATTAATAAACCTTATAAGTTAGGCAATAGAACTTGAATTAGCTCCAAAGAATATCAAAAGGCCATTTGTAAATGCTAGCTAAGTAATATGTAGTTATTCACATTTCTCGCGAAATTTGAATCCATTCTCTATACTTATATTATGAAGAATGACTATAGAGAGGACTTTCAACATAAATACTAAACTAGTAAGGGGATAAAGGATCCCTTTTTCTAATTCCTCTAAATCCCTTGAAAATGTTTAAACATTCTTCACAGATGGACATCCTAAACAAAGTAGTGGAGATGTATTGGTTTAGTTAAAAGATGAATATAGTTGGAAAGCTAAGAGTTTCTAGAGAATAAAGCCCAAATCTATAATATCAAATGCTTTATGAAGATCAATCTTTAAAGCACAATTATTATCGGATCCTTCCATAAGGTAGTTTTTTTAAATAATTTTTTGACAAGTATGATTTTATCCCTTATACTTCTTCCCTCATTGAAGTTTATTTATAAGTAACTCATAAAAGATGATATAATGTGCTTAATTCTTTGAAGCAAATAGCTTGGAAATTATCTTGTAAAAGGTGTTACAATAAGAGATTGACCTACAATCTTTCAAGGAATAAGGATTATAAGTAATTGAAACCAAACATAAATAAGTTTTATTCTAAGATAACAACATCCTTAAACTAGAGAAGAATTCTAAAACAACTTCACAGATATAGGTTTTAATATAATCATAAGATTTCTGATAAAAATGTATTAAATCCATCTAGATCTAGGGCTTTTTATGATTAAAATGAAAAAAAACTTTCAATTTCCTCTAAGATGACAAAATCCTAGGAACAATGGTGCTAATAGATAAAACAAAGGAAACACACCTACCTAAGGACTCCAAGATGCTTTGATAATAATCTATGCATAAGATATGAGTTCATTTTGATCTCAGAAAACCACACCATCATCATCTCTTAAGCTTGAAATTTTATTGTTATTTCTTTGAGCAAGCAGGGATCTATAAAAGAATTTGGAAATGTTATCTCCTTCTTTGAGCCATAACACCCTTAACTTCTAAACTATCAACTTCTAAAGCCTTGTAATGGTCTCTCATAACTTACTTCTCCTTTAACCTCTTGATACATCAATTGGACTATCATACATGTCTCTTTATCTTTATATAAGATTTTGTCTAATTGTCTTAAATGTTAATTCAATGTCTGATTGTATACTTAACTTTAGCTTTTTAAGCCTCTGCTTGATTCTTATGAGTCTCCTATATAATCTTTAAGAAGCATAGCTCGGAACATCTAAGCTCAAACCCTCTTTTAATGTCTCTTGGAAATCATTAGCATTTCTTATAAGGTTGAAGAACTTAAATAGGCAAGCTCTGATATGTACCCTAAAGAGATTAAAAATCTTAATTAGAGAATGATCAAAACTTAGAGAGTTATTAAATTAAGCTCTACTATGCTTAAACTTCTTAAACCATTTATAATTGACCAATGCTATATCTAACTTTTTTCTTATGAACCAAATTCCTTGAGCATGTCCTTCACCTATATAGGTGTGTCCTTCCAAAATAGCTTTAATTCTTTAGTTTTCTTTCTTGATTTCACCTGACTTCTTTTCCTTTCGATCCATAAAGGTACTTAAGACCGAAAAATATACTAATACCAAAAAAGTAAATACTATTAAATAAACATACAAAGTGCATGAAATACAGGATTACAAATATAATCTATTAAGCATTTTTCAAACTTCCCCACATTAAAGCATTTTCTTCTCCTCAAGCAATTCATAATCCAAATAATAAAACTTAGAAACATCTATCCTTATTCATTCTTAACCTATCCATCCACACCCTAAGTTATCATATCTTATGAATCAAATCAACATATAATTAGAATCTAAAAGTCCAAGAACAAACTTCCATAAACCATTATTGATAACAATCAAATTGACAATCTTTTTAAAATCAAATGCATAAAATTTTATACCTTCACAAAAGATTCACTCAATTCACTCAAAGTGTTTAGGGTTGCAATGAAACTCATCAAATCAATATATAGAAGGAATCTTATCCATAAGTTTGAAATAAAATCACTTCTCCACCATTAATAACTTAACTAGAAACAAAAATCAAAATGTCTTTTAAATAGGGTCTAATAAGGTCAGGGTAAAGGTATGAAAAAGATAGTCAAATGATAACAATGTGAAGGAAATTTACATAAGCAATACTATAAAAAAATTGGCTCTTTATAACATAAGTTCTTCAAGTAAAGATTTAAGTTGGCACAACAATAATTATTCTCACTCTCCAAACTTTTTTTTCTTTTTTTTAACCTTGAACTTTAAGACACTTTTGAGAGCACATAAGACAATGCACTTAAAAAGAAATAAATATAATAATAATTATACACCAACAATTGTGAGCACAATGGACCTTCTCTTTAAAGTTTTTCAATATAATCTAAGATTTACACAATCAAGAACATACAAATCCTTTAGGGTTTGAAAAATAGATGAAAAGTTTTAGAAAAAACAGGATAATTGGCTATCAATGTGGCTATCTTCAATTAAAAAAGGTTAACTATCAAAATTAGTTACTCTTAACGATAAAACAAGGTAGATAATAATCAAAGAAGAATAGGCCAAAACAACTAGTTAAATCTAAATGTATGTATCATTTTGATATAATCTAAATAAGAATAAAAAAAGCAAGTTTTATAATCATTCAACTATATATGATAGACACATGACAAAGAATAAAAGAGTACAATATAACAATGAAATTGTTTTTAAGCTCAAAATCTCACATTTATGCTTAATGTGTGTAAATAATATGCACAAATTCAAATTTATACTTTATTTTGCATGTTCATTGATTATATTATATAATTTAAAATTATTTTAACTTTTACAAAATTGGATGAAAAATTATTTTTTATTGCGCATGAGATTTCCCAACACATACACTTAATTAAAATTAGGGAAAATAAAGTTCAGACAAAGATTGACATTGAAATGTTTATAAGAAGCAGATTTAAAATTCAGTGCCTGACGTGTCGTGGTTCTATTGGAGGGAACACGTAGCCTGCTCGCAGCGGAGTGTTATTCATCTCGCTTGGCGTTTGGGCAGGAAAATTGAAAGAGAGGGATAGAACCTGGGGGAAAAAAAGAGAGAAGACATGAGACGATCAGAATGGGTGACATTGTTGATAGGTGTTTTGATAATGGTGTTCGGTTGGAATCTGAGTTTCGCACTTTACGGGCCATCATCCCCTGTGCTCCAACTCACTCCCTCCAACTTCAAGTCCAAGGTATAATAATACTTCAGATTTCTACATCTTATCCATTTCCATTAGGTTATGGTGTTATTCAATTCCTATATTCAATGATCCAATATATGGGCGGTCTACTAGTACTAGTACATGATCAGTTTCATTTTGCCTTTTGCAAATTTTGAAACTTAATCAATGATATAGGTGTTAAACTCGAATGGAGTAGTTTTGGTTGAGTTCTTTGCTCCTTGGTGTGGACATTGTCAAGCTCTCACTCCAACATGGGAGAAAGCAGCAACTGTTTTGAAAGGTGTTGCAACTGTTGCAGCTCTTGATGCTGATGCACACAAGTCTCTTGCTCAGGTTCAACTCAGAACTAAACAGCGTCATTTTTCCAAATCCAATCTTTTAATGTTCTTGGTGTTGGTGTTTTGATCGACAAAGTGTTATTACGGAGCAGGAATATGGCATCAAGGGTTTTCCAACTATAAAGGTGTTTGTCCCCGGAAAGCCTCCAGTAGATTACCAGGGAGCTAGGGATGTAAAACCTATTGCGGAATTTACACTCCAGCAGGTCTGGTTACTGGTTTCAGGAGTAATTTGATACACCGAAACACACACACGCACACACACATTCATTTTATCTTGCATATGATCAAACCATGTTTGTCCTTGTACAGATAAAGTCACTCTTGAAAGACCGTTTGAGTGGAAAATCAACCAGTGGTTCCAGTGAGAAATCTGAACCTAATGCATCTGTAGAATTGAACTCTCGCAACTTTGATGAGCTGGTGCTCAAAAGTAAAGAACTTTGGATTGTTGAGTTTTTTGCACCTTGGTAAGAGTTTTGGTAGTTTTTCTACTCATCCTAGATTGAGCTAAAAATTGCTTGCTGTTAATTATTTATTTACAAAAGTAGTTGCAATGTATTGAAAGATACATCTGCTCCATATAACTTGTGGCTTGACAAATTGTTTCTTTAATGTCTTTATCAAATGACAGGTGCATGGTAAAGGTGTGTGTTATAGGTTCATAAAATTAACATATAGGTGATCAGAGTAGTTAATAGCGGGCGATCGCGGCGCTATCGCGGAGGAGCGGCACCTATCCGCTACAGAAACCCTTGTAGCGGAGCGGTTTGGTGTCGCGGTAAAAGCGGCGCTAAAGCGGCCGCGATTTGCGGCAGATCGCGGATTATAGCGGCCGCTATTTCATTCCTCAGATCCAGCCAAGAAGCTGACTTGCTCTATTCACTGGAAAAGAAATAGGAAGGGGAGAGAACAACAAGAGTATATAAGAAAACCACTTACTATACGGAGGTGTGAAGTTTCTTTGTTAGTGCTTAGACTTGGAACCGAGAGGCTCCAACTGATGATTACCTTGAGCGGGAGTCCATACCTGAAAGAAGATTAATGCATTTATATAGAAAGTAACGCAAAGGCGGAAAATTTTTAGGGTTTTGCTTAGTCGGTTAGTCAAGTTGGGCCATTAGGCCCACTATCTGGCCCAAAGAAAAATTTACGTTATGACCATCACCTCTATAATTTTATACCTTTTTAAAATTATTTTCTCCACCTCAAGTGTCTAGTACTAGTATCAATTGTACCTTGTTTATGTCATCTTCCCCTTCCTATATCTACTAGAGTCTGTACTCAACCGTTTAAGCTTATTCACTATGACATTTAGGGACCATCACTCTCTTTATCAATATCTAGTTCACAATATTTTATATTCTTTATTGATCATTTTAGTTGATGCACCTGGATTTTTCCTCTTCAAGCCTTACAAAAATTCCAATCTTTCAAAGTTGCCGTTGTAAACTTCCCACTAACATCAAAATGTTATAATGTAATGAAGGTTTTAAACTCACTAAATGATCATTTGCTAATTTTCTTACCACTTATACCATTATTTTTTTGTATTTCTTATCCTTATACCCTATAATAGAATGCTGTTACTGAACGCAAAATTTATCACATAAGTGAAATACAAATCACTCTTATTATTCGTAGCTCTCTTCTAAAATGCTTCTAGTTTAATGTCTTTTTCACAACTGTTTGCCTCATCAATCTATTACAATCATACATCTTAAATTTCAAATCTCCTCGCAAACTTCTATCCAATACACCTCCTAACCTTAATCATCTTTAGATTTTTGGACGTATCTACTAACCCTTTCTCAGTTAAACTAGAATAAACAAACTTATACCAAAATATTTTCCATATTATGTTTCGTAGATATGCTCCCATTTATAATAGATATAGATATTTTAACCCTTCCACAACAAAAATCTGTATCTCTTGACATGTTAAATTTCTTGAAGCTCAATTCCCTAATCTCCTACATGCCTCTACTTTTTCTCCTACCATTTATTTACCTTTACCTTTACCATTACAATTCCAATTACCATATACTTTTCCACCAAAATCCAACCCTATATCAGTTTCCACTACTCTTGATTCACCTACTCCTCCTGCCATCTTTCCTCTAACATTACCATCCATCACTCAACCACCCCGATCATCCTCTCATTCAATGATTACTCGTAATCAAACCTGCACTTAAAAGATAAAAACTTTTCCTAATCACATTACTTACAACACCACTATTGCTTCCTCTCCTGATCTAAACCGTACTTCCTTTACTCACATAAATAAATTTTCTCATTTTTAGCAAGCGATACTTTATGAGTTCAAAGCTCTCTACCACAACAATACTTAGTCACCTATTCCTCTCCTCCTTTAAGTTCAAATATTATTAGTTGTAAATGGTCTTCGAATCAAATTTAATCTTGATGACTCCTTAGATCACTATAAAGCTCCTTAATTGCCAAAGGTTATCACCAATCTCTTAGCCTTGAATATGGTAACAATTTAAGTCTAGTAGTCAAACTAACCACCATTTACCTCATTCTTACCCTTACTTTATAGGAACTTACAATAACATATTTTTGTGCATCAACAACCAGGATTCATTGATTCTCATCATCCTCATTTTGCATATTATCTTCATAAAGAATTTTATGGTCTAAACTAGGCCCTTAGAGCCTAGTTTCACAAATTAAATCATTGACTTGCTGACCATAAATTTACTTCATTAAAAGTCAAAAATTCCCTATTCATTCACTCCACACACACTCATACTAACTTTCTCCTTGTTTATGTGAAGGATATCTTATTGACAGACTCTTCACAACAATTAATTCAAACAATCCTTCATAAGCTTCATTTTGCCTTTACTAGCAAAGATCTAGGCACCCTTCATTACTTCCTTCAAGCCACATTTACATCCATCATTCTACTTCTTACCTAAACTAAACATACTTATAATCTTCTTTATGCACCTATCTTGAATCTTCCATATCTGTCTCCACTCCCATTACTCCTTTCCTACTAGTTTCAAAAAATCATAGTCCACCCCTTTTTGAACCTACTAAATAACCCCTTCCTGAACCTACTAAATATTGCAGTACTATTAGTGCCTTTCAGTTTCTTTGTCTCACAAGAACAAGCATACAATTTGCAATTAACAAAGTTTTTTAATTCTTACATTAGCCAATTGATGTCTATTCGAAAGTTCTAGAAGATTGCTAATCAACATCTAGTTATTACATTTTCCTTGTATCATTTTTAAGTTCTCAGAGCTCTAAAAGTAGCCTATTATTAGTAGATCTAGCACTGAAGCAGAATACAAAAGGATGTCTCTAGCTACTGCTAAATTATGTTGGATCATCATTTTACTTAGTGAAATTGGCTTCTTTGACAATAAGCCACTCTTGTATTATTCCTTACTATAAATCTCATCTCTCACGCTCGTACCAAACATGTTGAAATTAACATTCATTTTTTCATGATTTAGTAGCAAAGAAATGTCTCTTCATATGTCATATCCCTGCATCTCAGCACATTGTTGACATATTGGCAAATTCTTTAGGTTCTAGTGCTTTTCTACATTTACATCACAAGCTCCTTAACAGAAAATCATCGTGCTCCTAATCTTATCTTTTTGTTGTAACTACTTTAATTAGAATCATTAACTTATCATTACGTTTGTATTTTCTAAGATATGATAAAACCCAATCTTATCAAAATTATGACTAAATGTATACAAACACCAAAGTATTCATGTTAAAGAACACAAAAACATCTTATCTTTTTATGTTCTTTAATTGACTCCTCTGCACATATATAACGACCAATTCCAATTGTTATTCTAGATCTTAACTTTTTGTGTTCTTTAACATGGACACAAAATGATAAGAACTGGAATAATGATTGGTAATGGTCATTCTATATATGCAAAAGAGTCAGTTCTGTTGTTGAGCAATGGACTTCATGCATCACAAATCAAACACAAAAAGATGAGATTAAATGGGAGCTCCATAAGTCTCATAAATTTGTAGCTTAATCATACAAAGAATTATTGCTTAGATCTATAATCATGTTTCCACTTTATAGATTGATATGGGGATCAAGTATTACTCTAGCTCACTCTTTCATGTTACGGTTAGCTACTCTACACAAATTGGGAACCGGGATAGTATTAAGTTCCAAATTTCGAATACAAAATACTCTTTATGCTTTAAGGAAGTTGAATCCTTAGATCATATATTCTCCAAATGTCCTCAAACCAAAAAACTATGGAGTGCTTTTCTTAATATCTTTGGATTGCAAGATAGGGATCTTAGCTGGATGAATGCATTGGCTTTAGTTAGCAAACTGAGATGGGCTAATAGAGAAGATCAGAGCTTCTTCAAAACTAGTTTTGCTATCTTGGTGCACTATATTTGGAGAATGAGAAATATCAAATTCTTTGGTAAGGTTGAAGAGTTCAAAGAATATAGTTAGACCATTTTTGACTTAAACTAAAGATGACCATCATGATCAATACCAATCATCTACTCATGTTCAATGCTATTAAATTGCAATTAAACATCTAGGAAAATATATTGTTGGATGAATCCATCTATGTACCTTCTTTATTAGTTTGAGTTCCATTCTTAGGAGATGTAACTTTATACAGTTTTAATTTCCACCTTTTGAATTAATTCATTGCTTACTTTTTAAAAAGAAAAAGAAAAATTTGTACATAATGAGCCTTTAAGATTATAAAGTTGACTAAATGAAATTACAATTAATATTACAAAATATAGAATGACCTTGATGTGCCTTAATCTTCTTTTGTTCTTGACTTGATCTTCACTTTAAAGGTTGTGAACTTCAACTTTCCTTTATCATCTTCTTAAGTTATGGTCACATCTTGTTCTTATATCACTTCTTATCAATATAATAAATATCACAAATTTTATTACGATAAAAATTTTAACATTTTAATAGTTAATTATATCGCAAACTCAAACTCCATCAAAGTACTAACAGTTAATTGTAATTGGCAAAAAAATTCATTCAAGAATCCCTTCATTACCTTTATAAACAATCAAACTAAGAAAAGTACAAAGAAATTGAAAAACCCCAATGTAGGCATTATGCCTAAACTAAAAAGTTCGATTGGAGCAAAAATATTATCAAGTTTTGATTGGATTAGAAGTTGTAATTGTAAAAATGCATACTTAATTGAAATATCCATCCATTAATTTCATAAAAGAGTATAGTGTTGAGAGCCCTGAAAGTTTAAAAGTAATGATAGGACAAAATACTCAAATTTGAAATCCTAAAATGACAAATTTGTTACAATCAAATTGTTTGTATGATTAATGTAATTTTATAAAAATAGTTTCAAGAACATAAAAATTGTAAAAGTAAAAATTTTTAAAGGAATTAATGTTAATCCGAAAAGGAGTTAAGAATGCAAATGAAGTTTAAACCGTAAAGTAAGTCTAAAAAAGGGGAATCTTATGAAGAATAGATGAAAAGGTGAGAAGAAAAGCTTTAAAATGTGGAGACTAGTTCACCTCAGGCTACTGGTTGATTAGTGTAAGAGTGGTTGACCATACTCATGATCCATTCTTGTTACAAACTTTCTAAAACTCAATTCTTCTTTCCTAGAAGTAACTTTGGTCAACTAATGCTCTATATTCATTGACCAATAGGAGATTGTAATAAAACCTTAATATAAATTTTCTCTCATCACTAAGGTATTCATCTATAGCCTTTGGTTTAAAGAAATATTTCTAAAAAGACATTAAATAATTGTCTTATGTTGAACATCACTTATGATTTATTTTGGAGAATGATTCTTCTTGAATTTCTATCCATCGAAAGCTTCCCATCCTTCTTATTTTCCTTGATGAGCATTCTTGTTTTCTTCTAATACATTTTTGAATCCTTAAATATACCTAAATCACCTTCTTCAAGACTTCTCTTAGATACAAGAGTTCATTAAAATAAAATCCATAAAATCTTTAGACTACCATCACTATTACATACCATTTGTTATTCTTTTTCTTAGAAAATTACAAAATAAGGCATTCAATTTGTTTTAGGCACCAAAATGAGCTTGGGTCCTTGATTATTACTCTCCTTCATCTTTTCAACCAAAATTTTCAAGGTTTGCTCTTTTTTTTAGGAAGAAAAATCTCTTAATATGTCCTTATTTACTATAAATTGACATTCTATTATTTATAAATGATGAAAGTTAGCCTTATAATATTGATACTTAAATGTGTTGTTTAGACTTTTATATGTGTATATATAATGGGGTAACTTCCTTTAGATATTAAGGTGTTGAATGTTCTTCTAGAGTACTAAAACAAACTACCATTTATGATGCCTGCAATAAGTGGAGGCTTGATATGTACTTCTTTAAGACCTAAAAAGGTATGAGCAAGTTTGTATGTTTTAGTAGAAGCTATGCCCATTCTTTCCTTTAAAGTAATAAACCCTCTTCATAGGTATAAATTTATATATGAAATCGTGGGGCTTGATTTTAGGATGGCGCCTAATGTAAATTTTATGTGCATTTGTTTGTTTAGATATTGGTCTATCATATTCATTTGCTATTTTGTGGTCAAGGGTCATCACTATCTATATGTTCTACCTTAACAAATATAGTATTGATGTTGGCTACACTCCCATAAGTGTAACTAATATTATGCCTTATTATTGAAATTCTTTTAAGCTTCTAGCATGTTTTCTAGATTTTCCCTCCCTTTATTGAATTTAATGTATCATTAAGAACACTGATCATCTTTACTAATGTCTCATTTTTATGTTGTAATGCGTCTAATGTATGATTATCATCGATGACCACATTTTTAGATGTTTTAATGCTATGCAATCTATTTTTCATCTTTTCATTGTCATTTATGCATGCATCTAAGTGTTTTTGAAATATTGAGTTTGGAAAATATTTTTTCTTTTTTTCTCATGATTTCTAATCTTTTGATTATTTTATCATATGACAAATCACATTATCACACTAATTAGAGTTGAATATTAACTCATTATTGTCCTTAGTCAAAAATTCATTTGTAAGCTATTTTTCCTTCCAAATGCACATTTTTAGATTCGCTTATGTCATCCCACCTTGTTTTTATCCTTCTTCTCCTTCTTATTGTTTTCTCTCATACTTGTCATTATAAAAAATAAAGGATATTGTGATCATATGAATGACTACATTCGAAATAAATAATATTAGAGGATTTACATTTTAAATCACCTTTTCCTTCCTTGAAGTCTTTTATTTTAGAAAATTTCTTTCACTTTAAAAATTCTTGAATTTTCTGATGACAATGAAGGCTAGTGATAAATGTGAGGCCTTCATTATCACTTTCACTTTTAGATTTCTTATCTTCATTTGATTCCTCCCTTGAGACTTTGAATGCTAATTCTTTTTTTTTGGAAGCATTGTTTCTTCTTATGTCTCTTAAATTTTCAGTTCATATATGAGGAAAGGTCCAATGAGCTCCTCCAGTAGTAGTATTATTAGATCCTTGGCTTTTTGTATAATTGTTACTCTAGTTTTCCTTGTCATCAGAAACTACTAAGTAACTTTCTTACTGTTTTAACCTAATATAGGTCTTTATAGGACCTTCGAGAGCATTAATAATATCAACAAACCTTGTGTACATACTAAAAATGCTTTCATCAATACCTCATTTGAAATAATTCTTATTGATGGGTTAACATGCTCACTTTGCTCTCCTTAACTTGATTTGTTCTATCATGCATAATTTATAATGTATGAAAATTTTCAAAATTTGTTTCATACATTGAGACTCTATTGAATTCATTTATTCCAAATCCATAAAATAAGAATATCTTATATTGAGGTTCCCATTCTTCCTTTAGTTTGGTTACTTGTTTGTTATTTACAATTTTCATAGGTATAAAAGGGCTATTTGAAACTATATTCTATAGGTCTACACTTTTAAACAAATCTCACACTAGTTTTATGTATTTGGAACTATACTATAAAAGGGCTATTTGAAACTATATTCTATAGGCACCTTTAGCAAAAAAGGATGAACACATGCTAGACTCAACAAGTGCCTCTATGAACCAGCCACATTTCAAATCATCAAGGCCAACAAAACTGACTAGGGTGAATTTTATTGCAGAATAGATGGCCCAGATACTTGATGTTGAAGTACAACAACTAATACAAAATGTGGAAGCTTCAGGATGTTTGATTAAGCATGTCTGTAAATTGAGTACGAAGACTTTTGATAGAAGTGGAGATCCTAAGAGTGCACTCATATGGTTAGATTAGGTTATGAAGATATAATAGAGTTGTAGGATGCACAGATGAGTAGAGAGTTATTTTTTCCACCTTCCTCCTTGAGGATAAGGCGAAGGATTAGTGGGAAGCCATTGAGAGACAACATCCAGATGAGATGTTATGGGAAGAAATTCAGAGAGAGTTCACAGACAGATTCTACATAAAGAGTTATAAGGATGCTAGAGTAAAGGAATTTTTCCGTCTAGAGCAAGGTTCGACATTAGTGATGGATTATAAGAAGAGATTTTCAAAACTTATCAGAAGTATTTCGTTTATTACTGACAATGAAGAGCAAAAGTGCAAGATGTTGGACCCCACACCCCACCCTTAGGTGTTTGGGGGTTATATCCCGACGTATGTTTGCGGGTTATACCGCGACATCCAACCTTAATCAGTATTATCCTCTTTGGGAATCGAACTCGCGACCCCTCAAGGTTTTGTTGCACTTTAGTGCACGCCTCTTACCATTGAGCCAATAAATGTTGG
>JANTPM010000009.1:8219180-8235073 GCA_025434745.1 Erythroxylum divaricatum
CAAAAAGTCAACTCTCAAGTCAACTTTAAATCTTCAAAAGTCAAACTTTCTAAATTCTTCCAATTTTCACACTTTTTTCTATTTAACTTCATTTCAATCAACTTATCCACTTTTGAATATTTCTTATTTTTACTTTAAAATCGGGATCCAACAACAATACTCCATACGCATTTCCCTAAGCAAACCAATCACACCCTTAGTCTTAGTCCTAATATTGTATGTTGGTTTTGAATAATAGACAATAAATTTTAATAGGTTGTAAATACTTTTTATGGCTGATTAGAATTTATTATGTTATATATTACATCATATTTAAAATAAATAGTAAAACTTAAAAATAAAAAGATATAATTTTCAATTATTTTGAAACACTAAGAATATTAATATTTGTTGGTCAAAATAAAACAAAAAATTATTTAATATTTAAAAACTAATACTAAAAAATTATTAATTAGTAATTTGGTATAGATAAAAAAATTTGTTTAAATTAATTTTAGAAAATTTTAAGGAGATATTTAAAAGCACTCTAATCAATAAAACATTTTATTTTTATTTTATTATAATTTTTACAATTTTATAATGGGTTAATACAGATTGAACCTTTAAATTTTTTTTAACTGATTCAATTTTTAATATTGAATTTAATTTTCCCTCTCTAAAACGTTAGGGTTAAATTTGTCATATATGTAAACGTGGAGGTTAAAAATGACACTTTTGTATTACATGGAAATTTAAGCAAAATAGAATAAAAGAAAGAAGTTTTGTATTTAAAATAGTATTTCAGTCCTCAATACCTCACACTTCATCTAACTGACCAATAGGACAACAAGAAAGGGATTCTGAAACATCAGTTCATGCACTCTGGGAAGAAATTTCAGCCTCTAATACCTCGACACTGCTGCCCTCGACGTTGGTTTCCAGATAAATGGCACTCCATAAACAATCGATATCATCGACATGGTAATCTTCCAGTATTTCCCTTCATTGGCGAGCACTGTTTCAACCTCTCCCATGAACAGAAAATGCTGCATGATCTGCAAACTTAGGCTTGCCCAACAACATATGAGCAACCATCTCTGCAGTGCCTAGAGCCTGAAAACGAGAGCACATTAATCTGTTAATTTTATGGCAGCGGCTTCACTAGGATGTATAAAACAATATTATAGATGAAAAGCAAAAACTGATTTTTGGGGTAGAAGATACAGCTGAACAACTGTAAATGCATACAGG
This sequence comes from Erythroxylum divaricatum, assembly GCA_025434745.1. Lineage (NCBI taxonomy): Eukaryota > Viridiplantae > Streptophyta > Magnoliopsida > Malpighiales > Erythroxylaceae > Erythroxylum > Erythroxylum divaricatum. The sequence goes on from JANTPM010000009.1 coordinate 8,220,411, forward strand.
AAAAATGATGATCATAGGATAAGATGGATGTGCCATTACCAAAGAAAGCCCACAGCCTTCATGCCCGGTTGCAAGGATCATATTTGATAAAGCAGGCACACGCCCAATCACCGGCTTCCCATCAGGCACTGTGTAGAAAAGTTGTTCCCTTGACTTAAAAATCATGGGCAAACCCAACCTTCATAAATCTAAAACTCTAGCCTCCACAAACATTTTGTTCTTCTTTTTTCTTTTAGACAGGTTCAAAGCATGTCGACTTACTGTAAGGACGCAAACCTATCCTCACTTTTTGGGCCGCAGTGATATCTGTAAGCGATAGTCCTTTCAATTTGGGAAGGTAGTCTCCAGCACGTTTCCATATACTACTGACAATAAAATCATTTACTTCAGTGTTAAACCCAGCAAACTCACGACTGCTACCTGAAAATACAGATACTAGATCACTGTTTGAACAAGAAACATTATCAGTGAGATTGGACTGCAAAGGCATGTAACTTGAAGAGGAGACAAAGAACATGGATCTATAAAAACATGCAACTTTTAAAGAGAGCGTGATTTTTTAGGAAAATGAGTTATTCTGTGTCACTTGCTCAGTTCTACTATGTGCCTCTAATAACATGGATCTATAAAAATATACAATTTTTTAAGAGAGCGTGATCTTCTAGGGGATGAGATCTTCTGTCCCATTTACTCAATTCCTAATCTGTGTCAGAAGATCTCATCTAATCCTCTGGGACACCAAATGACATAAATAGCAAAAGGTTCATTTGTTTCAAAGTAGATTGGGAGTTCAAGCTGATGTTCTATTAAGGTGGGATTGACTATTTTAGGATACAGGCCACGCCCCTTAGCTAATCGAAATACTGAGTCTCAATATAAGATATTGATCCCAATATTTCATATTAACCTGTCTGATGAATTCCAAAACTTTCAGAATCAAGGGAAAAGAACAAACAAAAGAGACAGAGAAAGGGAGGAGGCAGAGGTGTTGGCAGATCAAGGAGGGATTCTAAATATATCCAAGACTGAGAAGTGAAACAAACAATATTTTAGCTTAAGCGATTCATAGTCCTACAAAGGGAATCAGTCATTTCATCATCCACAACATATTCGCAGATAATTTAAAGGATATGCGAGAAAGAAACCAAAACTATAAAATGTATAAGAAACGTTTATCAGAACTGGACAAGCAAACAAAAGAAAAGAAGAAGAAAAAATTTACTTAAAAATGAGAGCCACATTTTGATTTTAAATATTACCATCATTCCACCATAAAGATTAAAGATGGAAAATGAAATCCGCAAAGGTCTTTCTAGATTATAGTCGGTAATGTTACCAAGAACAAGTCTTCCACTTGTGTCCATAGTGGCTGCCATGGAAACAGACAGTGCATTCCCATGTTGAACCAGTCCTGAAGCTGGGTCTTTGGGTTCTTTAATATCTAAATGGGAAATATAGCCCACTTCCATCAAGCCATGATTCAGAGAAAAGGAACTAAAATTCTCAAGCACAAGCAGATGACCCTGTCAGAAAAATTGAAATCAAAAGCATCATATGTGGCAGTACAAATACACAAACAGTATTGATAAAGATGCTGCTCTTCCAGAAAATGCTTTCAATGGTATCGTTTGACCAGTCGCCCATACATTTACCTACAGCTTCTATGAATATGTCTTATATTCCAGGAATGCTATGTGACATTCAGTCAGCTTTCCAATTTTTCTTTTTCTAAATTTCCCAACTATCCTGATCTTTAATCAATGTTATTCCAATAGAAATTATTAGAGTTAAATAAGAATTTTTTCTGAAGGAGAGTTTTGGAGGAATTGGTAAAAACTATTCCTTTGTGGTTAAAAAGTCGCATGTTTCAATCACTAAAACAGCCTCTTTATAAAAAAAGGCAAGAAGAAGGCTGCTTACAACCTTATACTCCCACGAAATGAGAAGCTTGTGTACAAGATAAGATAACTTTTAAGAATTTTCTCTGTTCACGTCCGAGTTCTAACCTTTCGAGGTCTGACAGGGACATCCAATTCAATATCTGAACCCTTAAATAGGTCACGCAGCAAATATCCACTCCAACTACCAGCTGCAACTATAATGGTCTTACTGTACAATGTCCTTTTGGAAGTCTGAACACCTTGAGCCTCTCCATTGCTACCATATCTGAGCAGATAAAGTTATTGAATATAGAAATAATATTCTGGCCATTTGGTTCGGCCTATTTTTCTTGTCCCAAAAGAACTGGGAAATGGCTAGCAGCAAACCTTACTATGCTCATCACTGGATCATGGTAGAACCCTGCGAATCTCCCTTTCGATGCAAATTGTTGGTTGACCTACACATAAACCTCATAAACACTTTGCTGAAAAAAGAATTCAAACATGTTTCTGTGTAGGTTCTAAAATTGGCTCGATATTGAATGCGAAATAGTAAGAAAAAGGAAATGACAAAGCAAGAAAATATTCACCAAGGATCCATGAGACCAAAGAAAATAAAGGAACCTTTTCAATAGTAGCAACAGCACGTGTGGCATCTATTTGACAGTCATCAGGTAAAAAGGCAGCCCCACCATCTTTCCCAACCACTAGCTCTGGTTCCTCTGACAGTAAATCATGACTAGACAAGTACTCCGCTCTCAATCCAGCTTCAGACAACTGCTTCACCTTCCTCTTCAACATCTCTGCTTCCTCATGGGTTCGACCAACTAGTAAACTTCCTGACAAGAATCCATAAAGCAGAAGATTAATCGAAAGGATATAAATCACGCACGTTTTCACTTAAAGATATCCCATCACAGAGTTCAACAGAAATAAAAACCATCAACCAAGTTCAGTCGCTTTTAATTAGAGCTAAGAGTTGTCTAATTGCATCCAATAAAAAACACATTGAAACAAAACCATTGGAAAACCAATCGGACAAATGTTCAGAAGCCAAAACGCTTCCAAAACCCGAACAGTTAACTTAGCACGCTTTAAGTATACCATGGATGAAACCTTTGCTGCAAAGTAAAAGTTTGTTTAACTTAACATCCTTCAAATATAAAGCCTTGATAAGTATAAACGTGACCCAAAAATGTCTGCTTTGATAAGTACCGTTCTTCTTCCAACCCAATAGTTCGAATGGGTCCCGGCCTTGATCACGTACACTCTCAGCAAACATCTTCCACAATCTCTGGCTTCTAGCTGCGAGACCCCACGAATCACTCTCTGGCGACTTGTGCACCATCCATATGTAGCCCTGTCCTGCCAGTCCCTCAAATGCACAAAGCAGAAACACTTCTCTATGAGCTAAATTGGAAGTCATCGACTCTTAACTATCTACTCACGAAGATTAAAACTTGGCAAGAGCACAAACATTTCATGCCACTTTTCTTATGACAATCATTTCCATCACCAATTTTTTTCTTTTTGGTTACCTGCACCGGTGGCACCGGAGCAAGGAACAGCCTTGTCAACCACCGCAACGGAGAGATCCGACTCAATAAGCAAGTGTCTGGCAATCGTCAACCCGATGATTCCTGCACCTATGATGACTACATCGAATGTATGAGCAGAAGCAGAAACAACGGGTTGGGGTCGGAGTCTAGAAGTGGTGTGGACTGCAAGTGAAAGCGGTTTACGAGAAAGTTTGGAGCCAAAGAAGGTGATGGCTTTCTTGGTGGCAGCATGTGAATGCCTCGTTGGATGTGAAAAGGCCTCGTTGGGGCGGAGTTTAGAGAACGGTGATTTCATCGTGACCGAGCCCATTGTCAACGGAGCAGCAGGAGAGACCAGACAAGCGTCGACGGAGTTAATTGTTGGAAACCAACCTAATCGACAGGCGTCGCAGTAAAACAAATATTTTACCGTATTTTAATAATCGACTAACGTGAATAATAAATTTTTACGGTATAGTTTTCGTAACATCGGTAAAAACCCTAGTCAAGATTAAGGATGTAAATTATAATGGATCTTTTGATTATTAATGCATATTTTAACTAATGTTTGGTTAAATTTATTCTAATTGTTCTAAGTTTTAGAATTATGCCTCATCACCTTAGATTTTATAAAAAGAATTGTATAAAAGATAGACATATAAAGTATGATTCATGCACAAGGAGAATAAACATTTTAGGATTACAGAATGACAATAATCATGGATTTTAGTGATAACCAAATAAATAAATTATGCTTAATTAATTTGATTAGGTTCAATTACGCATCGACTTGTGATATTTAACCAGTTAGATATAACTATGTGCCTTGATAAAGGGCTTAAATACTCTAGATTAATTGCTATTTCAACTTAGATAATTATTTTTTATGTGATAGTTGAAATTCTACAAAAGTGAACCTCGAAATCTTCACATTTGTTTTCTTGATCTTTTTTTTGTTAGTTTATTTGTCTTGTTTCAGTTAGTTTAATAGTATATTTACTTTTCCTAAATCCTATTTATTTTAGTTTTTTTTAGCTAAGATTAATATTCATAGTAATATAGTTCCATATGAGATCGATTTTATAGATTACTCCAGTTTTAGTAACTTACTATAATTGACTTTATACATTTTTAGATATAGTTAATTAAGTTTTTGACATTGTTGTTAGGAAACTAATTAGTTTCTATTTTATTAATCCTTGTTTTATTTTTATTTTAAATCTTTTATTGTTATTTTTCTTTATTTGTGTGTGATTTAGCTCTCTTCTCGGTTGTATCTTGAAGATTAGTATTACTATGATGTAGTTTCAAATTTGGTAGTGTAAATTGATAAACCTTTAGAACTAGATTAAGATGAATAGTGACAAAGGTTGTACGAGGCATGTTATCATTATGACATTTAGAGACATCCTTCCTATGTATGAATGAATGTAGAGCCTACCCTATATTACTATAAGAATACTAATTATATGACTACCTCTGGAGAATATAGTATAAATGATCAATTTTCTTATATGTATAATCTGAGATTGATTAGCCATCCAATATCTTTTAAGAGTAGCAAGGAAATAGAGTAAGTAGACCTATGGTAACCATATGATTTATATGGAAGAGGTCTCAAAGCAATTTAGGTTTATATGGAGATATTTGGAAAAACTAGGTACTTTGGTGACAATTAAAAAATGATGCTATTAAATAGAGCATCCATTCACAATCTGGAGTTGCTAGTTACCTAACTGGCTAAAATGGATGGTGAAAGAGGCCAAGTCAAACTTCATATTCATATAAAGATGAACCCAAGAGATTAAATTTTAGTCATACTAGTTATAAGTGGATAAAACATTTGATGCTAAAGAGGAGAACATATAAAGGTTAGAAAAAGCATGAGGAAGTAGACTTTTAGTCATACCATTTATGAGAGGATAAAACATTTGATGCTAAAGTGGAGAACATTTAAAGGTTAGAAAAGCATAAGGAAGTAGACAAGGAGGCAATGAAAATAAGAAAAACGGTGTAGGTCTCATCTCCATCAAATGTTGGTTATGATTTTGATAGTGAAGATGAATTAGCAAAAGCAAACAAACATTGGTCTCTTCCATAATAGGTGCTAGTTACAGTTTGGAGCATTAGACACCTCGACCTATAGTAACACTAATTCCATCCTTGAACAAGTTTGAAATAAATGGAAAGGAAGATGGATTTGTTTTTTTGTAGAAGTCGAAGACTATAGAATGCTTAAATAATCTTCTTTTTGACAAGAAGAAGTTTAAAGATTTATTGGTGGTTAAGTGAAAAGAGCTCATATCCTAAAGCTAGAAGAAGGGGAATAGGGTAACCCAATCCTAATAGAATATAAAGGAGCTAAAGAGCCTTGGATCCCAAAGAAGAGGGGAATCAAGCCTTTAATTATAGAACTAGGATGAAAGGCTTGAACAAAAGTCTAGCTAAAAGACTTCCAAAGAAGCACTTATTAGAGGCAATCCAACATTAGTTCTAGATTTATACTAATGTTTAGTTTAATTTATTTTATAAGTAGTTCTTTTGTAGACTTTTGTGCATTCTACTTTACCAACTTAAGCTGGAATTTAAGGGAGATTTCCCAATCCTATTTGCATATTATACTTATTTTCATTATCTAATTTGTTTGACATTGAGAACCATACTCTGTTTATGAGTGTGACCTAAGATTTTTCTTTGTTTGATATTTAGGTTTTATGTGTTAAGTAATATCTTTTAGTTATGTGCTTTATGTGTTACGGGTTTCAATTTTTTAGCTTTCATTTTGTTTTTGTATCGTGTTTGTGATTACATTAGTTACTTTGGGCTAATGATATATTTTATGCATGATTATACGTTAATATTAGTTTCAATGGTCATATGCAAAATATAATTAAGTGATTGCAATGCAAACTTGACTTTGCAAATGTTAGGAAACCAAATTTGTTAAGTGAAGATGCTTTGATTTAACTTTAGTGATTATGTGAAACATTAGCTCATACAATATTCTTTTTTTTTAAGTGTGGATATCTTCTTTGATTTTGAATTTATTGAACTTGAATTCCTCATTTTGAGATTGCATATAAGGTATACACAACCATTAAAACAACATAGGCACTTAGGATTAAGTTTGGACCAAATTGCCTATCTTTTATACATTAATCCATTAGTAAGCCCCTCGTAGCCTATTATAAAATTTTATCCTTTTTCATTGTTAGCCTTTCTAGAAAACCTTAAGCCTAAAAATAAAACCAATCAATTACACCATATTTCATGATTAGTAGAGCTTATGCTCTTGACTTGATGTTGTTATATGAAATGTTATAAAAAGAAATAAGTGTGTAGGAGATGGTAATGAGTAAAAAGGAAATTCATGCCAATTGAAAAAATTGCATAAAAAACATAACTAATGTGAAAAAAGAAAACAAATTTGAAGATCAATTGATATGAATTCTTGCACTTGCACTTATTTTTCAAAAAAATTCTTTCACTTGAAAAGAATTAAGGATAAGGTGGAGATTTCTAATCATTTAGATTATTTACTTTATTGATTATAATTATCTTTGTTTTTCCTATTCTCTTCCTTTATTAACCTAGTTGTTATCCCTTTGGCCCTATTACAACCTTATTCAAAGTCCTTTAATTTTTTTGTTGTCTATATCTATTTAATTAATGGAGACTAAATGATTTTCAAGCTTATGATATTTTCATTTTCGTAAGAACATGATGAGAGTACCTCACCCAAATTTTATATGTCTTTGTGTTATTAACTATGAAGTTAACTGATATATATAGATTGATATTTGTGGGTATCATTCTAGTAAACCTTTATAAGACTATAACTCCTCCACTAAAGATACCTAGGAGTTGAAAGGCATATGTACATGCTAAAAGTCACCATATAGCTACAAAATTGGAATTAATTTCTTTATTGTTAGGATTGTTTAGTTGGTTACAATTTCATATTGTTAATTGCTTGAGGACAAGTAATAAGTTTAGTTTGGGGAATTTGATAAGCCTATACTTTGCATGTTTGCAGGTGTTAAATTAGTTGTGATGTAGCATTTTCATAGCATGATTTATGTGGATAATGGATTTGAGCATACCTTTCTCTATAATTGTCTAATTAAGGTGATTCTGGAGGCATTTCAAATCTAACTCCTCTAATTACAGCTTTGTGAAAGATACAAATCATGGTCAGCATTAGACAAAAGCATAACCCGCATTAGAATCATAATGAATTACATTTAAAAACTTCTAGGACAAGATTGATACTGGTCTTAAAGTATCACAAGCATTGGTTCTTTTAAGAGAAAAAAGTGAGGACATATAGAATTACAAGTTTAATCATTTTAGAAGTCTTTTATATAAACATAGCCTATAAATTCTTTCAATAGGGATCTTTGTAACTTGGGAGGCTTATGACAAGCTCCTTTATCACTAAGCTTTTAGTTTCAGGTTTTTTTTCATGTAGGAGGGATATGCAACAACATTTGGAGGAACCCTTGACAACTCTTCTAAAACTTTCTTTATCGTCTTTCCTTTATGTTAATTTTGTTTTGTTTTCATTATGTTTAATAGTTCAAATCCTAGTAAGAGTTAGGGATATAACTTGTGATAGATCTTAAAGTATTAGTACATACTTTGATTATTGTCTAGTTGAATTTATTCTCTTTATTCTTAATCTTATATTTAAGCATGATCATTATATATTCAATCATAGGAATTGCATAAAGGACTAATAGGTGAAGTATGATTAATGCACTAGGAAAATAAACACTTTAGCACTAAATAACAATAATATCCTAAAATTTTAATGATAATGAAATAGATCAAATATATGTGATGAATTTAATTAGGTTAAGTCATGTATCGATAGGTGGTAGTTATCTAGTTAGATATACCTATATCCGTCGACAGAGGTAATAGATACTTTAATTGTTATTTCAACTTAGATAATCAATATTATGCAATAATTATCATTCCATATAAGTTAACCTCGAATCTCTAATGTGTGTTTTATTGATCTTTCTTTATTAGTTTATTTATCTTATTTCTATTAGTTTATAAATTTAATTATTTTCTTAAATCTTGTTACTTTTATATTTACTTTAGTTTTTTTTAATCTATGGTTAATATACATAGTAATATAGTTCCCTATGGGATTGATACTTTATATTACTTTAATTTTACTTGCTATAATTGACTATATGCTCGCACATTTAGTTAATTACCAAGTTTTAAACTTCAAAGGTTAAATTATAATAAAAATATTTGTCAATCTAGCTATAAAAATCCACAAAATAATGGTCATAATCACCTATACTTTTCTCTTTAATAACTCACAATATGAGTATTAAATTACTTGGGTTAGTAAAATTTTGAGCGTAAACAAGATTAGGTGAATATTTTTATTCTTTTCATGAGAAAACTAAAAGATTATTACTTTTTAATAACCTTTCATAATAAAGAAAACAAATACAAGAACTTTACTATAATTTTGTCAACAAATTATAAGATTCATATGTTTTTTTTTATTATTTTGAAATTTACGCCTAAGAAAAAAAAACAAAACATACTTTTAAAACTCTTTGTAACAACAACAACAACAACAACAAAAATAATAATAATAACAACAAGAAGAAGAAACTAGTTTTAAAGAAAAGATACAATAAAAAAATCTTTATTTTGTGAATATGAAAATTCTCAATAAACACACCACATTATATCCTCTCCCCTTAAAATAAAAAATAAAAAAGACAGTATAAGTTTGATAGACATTAAAAATATCATATACCAAAATAATTATAGAAAATAGCTACCTATAAACTATATGAGTTCAACTTCTTAGATTATAGAAAACTCTTAAAGGTCCTACTATTACTATAGAAAAATTATATTAAAACTTTTTATGTTTAAGCCCTATGAAATATCTAGGAATAACTTTAATTAATTTAAGAAAAATGACAATGAAGAGTTTTAAAAAGCTCCTCTCTTGAAAAGACTAAGCGGCCTGCTTGGCACCCATGGTGGCCCTTTAGTCGATATTTAATCCAGCTGAAAAGTTCTCGTGGAGCTAAGCCTATTTACCTTTTAACGAAAAGCCTTAACTCAATATTAATAAATATAAGCGGTGGAGTTTTTTAAAATTATTTTATTAAAAATTTAAACTATTGAGTCACATGAGTGACATCATATAGAATTAATTTGGTACATTTGTGATATGATTTTATGATTGTGTTCATATGCATAATATTAGCATACATATATAAATTGTGATTTTGACAAATTGCACTCAATTGACATATTTTAGGGTATGAAATTAAAATGAATGTAACATGAATGTGTATTTCCAATGTCTTGTACTTTGGATTCCCAATGACAAGAATTGATGGACTATATTTGGTAACTTGAAATTTATTATTACAATTGAGAAATTGATTAATTAATTTAGGCTAGGTAAAGTGCTAAGTGGTAAGACAAGTGGATACATGGAAACTTAGGATAAAAAATCCTATAAAATGAGTGATATTTGGCATATATAATTGAATGACATTTGACATAAAGATTAATTGACAAATGGCGTTGATCATTGAGTGACAAATTGTAGCACCCCACTCCCGCAAGACCCGAACCTGACATCGATGGGTGATATCCGAGTCCGTGCCTCGCGAGGATGATGTATTAGAACACTTAATCAGTCAAATCTCATTACAAAGTCTTTTTTTCTTTTCTTTTTGAAACAATGCATACTTTTGTGGAAAATCAATAATCATAAACTTTTTCAATCACATATATATAATAATTGCACTTAAAAGTCAGTTTCATTTACAATCCTTTCCATTTTGGAAAGTTATTACAAAAAAAGATTTGATCAATAAACATGATACAAAAGTCTGAGAATACATCTTTTTCATATAAAAATTAACGAAAATAATTATGCAAACGCAAACTGATCCCGACCTCTACCTTATACTTGAATGCAATAGGTAAACTCTCGTTTGTCTAACGGGATACTCTTCTGAGTATGAAAAATATTTGCAAATTTTGGGTAAGTTTTGTGAACTCAGTGAGTGACCATCATCGATGGCTCACCCAGTCACATAAAACATAATCCACATTCACATCATTTCATATTTCACGTTCCATGCAATATAATCATTCATATTATTCATATACAGTGCACATGAGACCTACTTTCTATTTATTACTTTGTTGTGACCAAGTGCCTAAACTGTCTTATATAGGGCTCATTGATAACTGTCCCATATAGGGCTCATTGATAACTGTCCTATATAGGGCTCATTAAACGTTGACCCTGAGGCTCTGAATTATTTTTGAGCTCGAAGCTCACTTTCACTCGTTGAGCTTTAAACTCTGATCGGTGGTTACTCTGGTCACAATAGCCATTATATTTCATGCATTCATGACATGGAATGCATCACTTACATTTGCATATTCCTATTCACTCGCATTCACATATCATCGAACCTTAGTCCGGTGTTTAACATTAAAGTTGAGAATCACGCTTTCATTTATATGCAAATGCACATTCAAAATCACACTTATCATTGGACTGTGGTTCGGCATTTAACAATTATATTATATACACTTATTTCATCTCATTCATATACAAGTATCACTTCAATATTTCATTTATAAATCACATTTATCGGACCTTCTGTACGAAAACCATCACAATCAATCACTTTCACATAATGAATCAGTAGTTAATTAATACAAAATTCAAATAACAAATAATAAAGTGAGACCATCTCGGTCTACTCACTATACACTCCAGATTAGCACTAGCTTCAAGATCTGGAAACATTTGAATGCAGAAATTCATCCTGCACATCAATATGCGAAACACACGATGCACACACATTAATAATTGCATAATCATAAGCATTCCCTTATGCACAAGTGTGTATATAAAATATGTACCATGCATTCTTATGATAATCCCAGGTATGTTTTCCTTATTCTCATCACATTATCAGTCTTATATCAAAACTCATCTAAGTAATATTTATACTTAGGTGTATGCCTCACTAAAACCATTTAAATTGCATTTCATTTCTCATTGAATCCCTTCAAATTCTTCCATGACACACTTTCGATCTACTATTTGCAATCAATTAGAAAGTGAAGTTGATCAAATTTGGTCATACACTCTTATATAAATGTGTTCCTCTATGTCTTATCTTTCCATTGACCCAAAAATCACTCAATTTGGTTAAGTAATGTGAAAGTTATACTCAAAATATTTTTGGACTATTTTTATTCAGAGACAGCACCCTATACTCAACTTTCAACCAGAAATTGAAACTCTGAGAGTCTGATTCAGAATTTTATTTCTTTCGATAATTTGTAGCTCTATGTCTCTTGTTTATGTCAAATTAAGAATCAATCCATTTTGATAACCACAGAAAAAGATATGCTCAAAATACTGAACCATGTTCAGTGTAGGAAAAGTTTGCCGCGGCGAACTCCTCCAGAGAGGAATTCCCGCAGAGAAATCACAAGTTTGCGGCGATGAGACCAAGAGTTCGCTGCGGCGAACTTCACCCAAATGGAATCCTCATTAAAGCTTTCAAGTTTGTCGCAGCGAAAATACCCAAACGCAAAACCCAGATTTTTAACTACTTCATTTCAGATTTTTTTTCCAATCACATCTTATACTAATACCACCTTCCTTTTCTACTTCATTTACTCCTCATTCTCAACTTCATTTCAACTCAATAACATTCACAAATCAATTCTTAATCTATTAAAGATCATTCACAATTACAAACACAAGGCATTTACCTATGCATTTCATCACTCATGTTCATCATACATAAAACACTATCATATGCCAATTAACCTCTAACAATCATCACAGATGCTTCAATTAACCAAACCCATAATATTTAACAAGCTACTTACTTGATTTAGCTTCTAAAGCTTCAAAACAACACTAACCCTAGCTCCACCAATAACCCATGATCATCATCTTCCAACGGTGGTAAAGGTAAGTTTTTAGTGAAAAATGGAAGAGACAATAAGATAGAAATAAAAATTGATAGAAGGGAGTGCTAGGTTCAACATCGGTGGAGGTGAGAGTGAATGAAGAAATGAAAATGGAGAAGAAGAAGAAGAGAAGCCATGAAGGAGAAGAAGAAAAAAAACAAAGCACTTAATGGCCTTTTAACTTAAAAGCATCGTGAGAGGTAACAAAGGGGTCTTTAAAATTTAAGAATTAGAGGACTTAAGGAATTGTTTGGCAAGTGACACATGTCACTTGTCACATGTCCAATTCTTATAACTTTAATCTAATTTATATTCTAATTGTCTCCCAATTTTCATTGACACTTGTCAATAAATCCCAAAATCACTTATCAAAATTTCCATTGTCATAGGACAATAATGTCTACTACCATTTATTAATTGTTTTGCCAATTGACATTTTTTCTAGTCCAAGAATTATTCCAATTCTTTTTAGAAAATTTCTCCAAAAACTCCAAAAATTCTAAATCAAGAATTCTAATCTCCAAATCAAATTTTCAATACAATTAAACCACAATTTCCAATAAGACCACATTTACAAACAATTATACCCGAAAATGTCAATGAATGCATGTACAATCATTTTGATGTGTGCAAAATTTACTATTCACATATATGTTCATATCATGAAATGCATGAGCATGAAATATGTTTCCAGATTTCTCCATAATCTCTCACATTTACAGTTTTAACCTTAAGGTGGGTAATGGGATGTTACAACTCTCCCCTCAAAAAAATTTTGTCATTGAAATTAATATCTGGTAGATCAATAAGGCAAGGGTAATCTTTCCTCATATGCTCCTCCGTTTCCCATATAACCTCATCACCCAAGTCCTTTCTTCCAAATGACCACTGTCGAAAGACTCAATAGGTCTTTCAATCACTTATTTTGTCACCCACTATCTTAACTAGTTCCTTAATATCTCAGATTATTCAAAATTTTCACTTTCAGTTTCAATAACACATACCGGATCATAATGATATTTCCTAAACATATCCATGTAACACTAGGTGAATCCGAAACATCTTTTATTGGTAATACTAGCTCATAAATCCATGGTCCTATTCTCACAATAGTTTCATATAGACATATTTGTGTCGAGCTTAGTTCCCCCTATTTCCTAACCCGATCACACCTTTATCTCTATCTAAGAACATCTTTGCAAGTTGACAATACATCTTTGTCAGATCATATCATTATTTCTTAGTACATTCACATATCACATGTTATGAATCTATGACATCTTTTTATCAGTAACATTAAATCATACTAATTTCTTGTAGATTAATTCATATCGGGTTTAACACACCTTACCAAGGTGATAATCTTAGAAACAATTCATCTTTCCTTTAATTTCCACATCATTTCAATGTTAATACACTCCATTCTTATGTCTATCTCACAATATTCCATAACCTCGATGTTGATACATCAATTCATTCATCTTTAATAAGTCAATTAATTTGTATTACAGATTCATTTCACACACTAACAGTATCTCGAATCAATTCTGGCCTTTAACCATTTTTTGGTCCTCTTCATTTCAATGTAAAGGCGAATGTCCCTTTTTCGTCATATAATGCCTAATACAGTATCCTAATGATATCACTATGATAGCGATTGATATGCTTAAATTCAATTAAAACCATACATTAACCTCATAATCCTATGAACTCCAAAATATAAGTGTTTAAACATATTCCCAATAGTTAAGACTGTTGACAATTCAAACACTCGGTCACTTGTTTACACATCCTTAATAGTTAAATACTATTTTGGTGTATTCCTACTAGGATGTCTAGCTTGGGCTGTTACTGGAGCTTTCTCTAGTAATCTCTTCATTCAATTATCTTTATCAGGTACACATCCTTTTTGATTCAATCATCAAATATCATTTTCCAATTCAAACTCAAATTTGAATTCATTTTTTATTCCTCAATAAGGTCCACAATTTTTGAATTCTCAATTTGGGCTTCGCTAATCTTTTCATATGAAACCGATCTTAATTTGAATAGCTAAGATGTAATACCCCACACCTGCATGACCCGAACCCGACATCGATGGTGATATCTGAGTCCGTGCCCTGTGAGGGTGGCATGCTACATCTCTAAGTCAAAACTCAGTATAATTTTTTTGGAAACATAAACATACACATCATATATATATATATTATACGGAAAACAATTTACATACAAT
>JANTPM010000009.1:8277222-8290511 GCA_025434745.1 Erythroxylum divaricatum
TCTCTAGGTGAAGTTTCCACCACCAAACATCCTTACAATAGTCTTTCCATTTACTATCATCTTATGAAGAAAAATGAAGATAAATCAATCCAACACAAATTACATAATTGATAAGAAAGCTACTTATCATGGAATAGGTTTCTCAATTAAGTCAAATTGATTATAATACAAAGCTAACAATATATGATGTCACTATATTCAATTTATGATTGGCAATAGTCCAATAATCATCTTTACAACATATGATAAGCTTGTAAGAATTTATATAATAGTCTGTAATACATCTTACTTGCGTATTTTGTTCAATTAAAAACTTGCTTTTCTATATTAAAAAGAGGGAAATTATTCATTCTCTGATTCAACAAAACACATAAAACTCTATAATAGTCACTCAAATATATTTTTTCAAAGAACAAACATTTCATCAAATACCTTATATGTATGAAAAATTCATCCTAATATTACAACCAAAATCATGTTTTGTCCCTTCTATTACTAACATTTCTACCATAAAGTTATTGTCCAATAAAAAAATAGACAAACTAACGCAAAAAAAGTCAAATACCCAAATATATATGAAAATACATCCACAAAAATACCTCCACGAAAAAACGACAATGGGTGGACAAGACAACAACCAGCAACTCCACAATTCCGACGACAAACTGGTCGGAGAGGAGAGGACGCCAAAGACGCGGTAAATGTGGAGAAAGAAGGAGAGGACGTCGGAGACGAAGTAGATGTGGAGAAAGAAGGAGACGACATAGGTGGGAGAGGGGAGAGGTTCGATTCTGGGGGGAAGGGGCTTCAGATGTGAGTTTTAAGTTAAACAAAACGACGTCGTTTAGTTTTAAACCAAACGATGTCGTTTTCTTTAACTTAAAAATGTTCAAGTCAATCTAGACGATGACGTATAAATTGAAAATTTATCGACGAAAACGTTCCGTCGATAAACTCAAAATTTGTTATTCTACTAATAATTCTCACCTTATTTACTAACGAGCATTTGATATTGTCGCTAAATTCTCTCACAAATTAGTATTTACTGATGGATATTGCTATCGTCGTTAAATGAAATTTTTTCCGACAATTTTTTTGGCAAAAATAAAATTTTCGTCGGCAATTTGCAACGGTTTCTATTTCATCAGCATTTTTTCATCACTGATTCCTGTAGTGTAACTACTTTTATAATTATTTAAATTGTAAGTCATTTATTCACTCAATATCTTGCATCATCTGTCATACAATTGTCGGAACATACGAAAATCATAATGAAACAAGTGGGGATAATTTACCGTTAGAAGCAAAAATAATGCATATGTTTAAGCAAACCATAATCACTTACTATAGAAAACCATAATTTAAGGACGACAGACATGCTCAAGGTTAAAATACCAACTGAAATAAGTGGCTATTATCTGCGATGGCGAAACATACTCATGTCATCTTCACGCCCCCTTTTGCCACTCTCTTCCCGTGCTCTGGCCCACCTCCTTGACGGCGTCGTTTTCAGGGCTGCGGAAACTAGCCTGAACTTCCAAACTCTCCTTTCAAGCGCGTGTATTTTATTTCCAGTTGTGTTCAAGCAAAACAACGCCAGACACCCACCACTTACGGCTTACCTCTACCCACGTGCCACAACGCTTTTCGGAGTGTATCATGTAAATTACAAGAGTTTATATGGTCAAGATCTTCTCTCCAATATTATCTTGTCTTATTATATCTTATAAAATTTTAACTATTTATTTTGTAAAACTTATGTAGAGTTCACATATGACCTATATAAGACTCATATAAATAAACGGCTGAAATTTATTAGACACAATAAAATACTATAATATTAGACAGGAGATCTGGACTCAGTTTATAAGGCCCCTAAAAAATAGTTTATATGATCGGTGTAATATTATTATGTTTTATTCTACTTATTTAAATCTTAATTATTTATTTATATAAAATTTATACGAGGCTTATATAAATAAATATAAAACTCATATCAATTAATAGCTGATATTCAATAAATAAAATAGAACAAATTAATCTTGTACAGAATAAATACCACGGCATTTGTTAACACAAGCCTGATTAACAGAGAGTGAAAACTCAAAAAATACTGACCCCACATTCACGACTAATAATTGATAATTCGTCTCATCCTCTCTGTACTCCCGCTGGCACAAACTGTCTCCTTCTGCCTAGTTTTCCATTTCTTCTCATCTCTGTTTCTCTCTGGGACAATCCTTAAACCCTAACCCTTGATTTCGATCAGAACATAACACAAGCAGTACCTCAAATAGTTGCTTCATTAAAATACCCACCTAGACACTCTCACTACCAGAAGCAAAGCATCATGTTTTCTCTGGTGCCATTACTCTGGTTTGTTGTCTCATTGGTGACCGCAATACCGGAATGTGTGGGCTCGGTGGAGCAAGAGTCAATCTACGAGACCCTGAAGGATCACGGGTTGCCCATGGGTTTGTTGCCAAAGGGCATAAGGGAATTTTTCGTCGACGATACTGGTCGGTTCGAGGTCCACCTGGATCAGGCCTGCAACGCCAAGTTCGAGAACGAATTGCATTACGACAAGAATGTTTCTGGGACTTTGAGCTACGGACAGATCGGTGCGTTGTCAGGGATTTCGGCGCAGGAGTTGTTTCTTTGGTTTCCGGTGAAAGGGATTAGAGTCGACGTACCTAGCTCCGGTGTTATTTATTTCGACGTTGGCGTTGTTCGTAAGCAGTTCTCGCTCTCCTTGTTCGAAACTCCGAGGGATTGTATGGCGGTTAGAGACGGAATATCGGACGAGATCGAAACTGTGCAGTTCATTGCTGAAGCTGTGTCCAAGGTTTAGTCAATTTCTGCATACGACTTCTTCTTTTGCTCCTTTTATGGAAACTTCGTTTGGATTTAGTGGAAAGCATCTTATCATCGATTATGGGTTTTGAATGTCATTTCAGATTAGAATAGGCAGGGGCTTCTTAGAGTACAATTTCAGGTTTTATAATCATGGAAATGTGTTCAAGACTTGTTGTTGTATTGGTTGATTGAAAACGGGAAACTTTAGAATGGACATTTTGTATTTGTGGTGTAATTTGGAAATCTTGATGCAGAGTCAATCTGGCAACTTCAGGTATGGGGTTGGTCAACAGAATAATGGGAAGGATGCTCTCTGAAGGGTCGGGATAAAGTTTGTTGAGGTA
This sequence comes from Erythroxylum divaricatum, assembly GCA_025434745.1. Lineage (NCBI taxonomy): Eukaryota > Viridiplantae > Streptophyta > Magnoliopsida > Malpighiales > Erythroxylaceae > Erythroxylum > Erythroxylum divaricatum. Next base: position 8,280,423 of record JANTPM010000009.1, read on the forward strand.
TCTATAGCTCAATCAGCTAAAGGTTTCTCCTGTTCTCCTTGTAAATTTTGTCCAAGAATCTGCTTTAGCCGATAGAATATGTCCACCCAACTGTGATTTACTTCGCTTTCTTTTACTCCTTTTTAGTACAGAGTACGCAAACTAGAGGAGCCAGCTTTTGTTCTTAATCAGGAGGCGGGTTGATACCGCTGAGAGAGAGATTGACACTGAGGCCACCGTAAGACTACAATTGGCGGGATTGTCTGGAGATGATAAAGTTGAGACAGGAGCATTCGGCTGATTTGATGAACTCGGGTGATTGGTATGAGAAGAATTCCGTTCACTTGTTGTATGGCTATTATAAAATACGGGTGCCATAGTCAATCACTTTTTGTAGTATTTAGATCATAAACCCATCACATCAAAATTTCAAGAATAAAAGTCTTCTTCCTCAAAACTTTTGTCAATGATTGGTAGCATGGTACGGATTTAGAATGATGCTGAAGCAAATAGTGGTGAATCTTCGATTTATTTGCATCTACCCGTTTCTTTATGGAATCTGTACTGCGTTATTAGGCCAGACGTGAGCCTCAGTGGAGCATACAATGCAGAGGATGTGTATATTTGTGCAGAGGAGTGCACAAATATCCAATTGCAGCGTTCAAGCTTTTCGGACATTGATTAGGTCCATATGTCCGTGTTTCACTCCATCCTGGCTATATCGTAGTCGACGGGATAAAGTGATCCTTGGAACATTCCACATGCAGCTGCTGACCAGCTTGCATGTGCTAAAGGTTCTGCTTTTACATGTCCGCCTGATAGAGCACTGTTATGTACGTAAGCTGCTGACATGTAGGTTGTTACAGATGATGCATCTCTGTGCTACTACGAGAAAATCGCGTGATCCACGGTTAATGATGATGATCATGTTCTGCAGCATTCCATAACACGCGCATGTTGTATAGAGAAAACAATGATTGGTAAAATCATTCTACTCCGTGTGTGGGCTAAATTTTTATTGTTAAGGTAATTCGTTCGTGTCCAGATTAGCCACCATTTGTCGAGGAGGATTAAAAATTAGTAAACATATAAAAATAATTTTATTGGTTAATAATATATAATGAACAAAATTATAATGATATCCCTTAAATGGGCACCGAGTAAATTTTCAGATTGACATAATACTTTATAAATCATATCAACCGAATACTTTGTACTAAGTAAATTATGTACGACAGGCTTGATCGAGAGCGTAAATAAAAAGATTCGAACACAAGATTTTTTGACCTCATGTTCCAACTTTACCGACTCGAACATTCCTTAGGAGGCCAATTATCAATATTGTTAATAATGTACTATAACTTTGATATCTAAAAAAGATTATAAATTATATTTTTCATAGTCTTATTTATATTATTTTTTCACATAATCTAAAAAATTTAATCAATTCATCGAGAGAAAACACACATACAAATCATAAAAACCTATACTCATGTTTTATCATTTTGTTTCCATCATCTTCAATTTAGCACTTCAATTTTCAAACATTTAATAATAATAAATACCTTAAAAACAATCATAATAATCAATGTTATGAATACCGTACCGGGCTCGGTACCTGATTGAGCTCTAGAACGTAACTGTACCGGTATCAGTTGATACCGAGTACAGTTTCAAAAAAAATTTAAAATTTATAAATTAGTTCCTAAAATTTTTAAAAATTGCAAAATAGTTCATATTGATATATTATATAATTGTACTGTATACTTTACTATTTTACTGTTTATATCAACCTAAAATTTTTAAAAATTACAAAATAGTTTATATTAGTATATTATACAGTTATACTGTATACTTTACTAGTTTATTGATTACTAGTTTATTGATTATATCAATCATGTATTATTAATAACACTTGGTAATAATAAAAATAAAATTTCATAATTTATGAAAGCCATGTCGATGTTGGCAAGATAGCTCTGTCATGCTCTTGTCTCTTTCGTACTCGCCGCCCGCCATTCAATTCAACCATAAACAGAATTTTAAGAGTCAATTATGTGCTAGAGTTCGAATCATTCCAATTAGAAAAGACAAAAAACACCCGTGTACAAATTGTTCACTTCGTCCTGTGAATCAAGAAGCTCCAATTTTGAGTAGAACCTAACAATGGAAAAGGAAGAGAAGACACAAGAAGCTCACTGTTTAGTGGTATGCTATCCGTCACAAGGCCATATTAACCCCATGCTTCAGTTCAGTAAGCGATTGGAGAACAAGGGAGTTAGAGTTAGATTGGTTACTACTCGGTTCATCTTCAAGTCTATTATGTACACGGCAATATCATCCACTTATATCCCTCTCGAAACCATCTCGGATGGCTACGATGAAGGCGGTATAGACGAAGCAGAGAGCATAAAGACGTATCTGGAAACCTTTTCCAAAGTTGGTTCGCAGACTCTTACTCGTCTCATTGAGAAGCTAAGTGACTCTGGCGACCCTGTCGACTGCATTATCTACGATGCATTCTTGGCTTGGTGTCTTGATGTGGCCAAGAAATGTGGACTGTTAGGAGCTACTTTTTTCACACAGTCGTGCGCTGTTGGTAGCATTTACTATCATGCTCAGCAAGGTCTCATCAAAGTTCCTCTTGACGAGACTGAAATTTTGGTTCCTGGGTTGCCCCCACTTCAACCTCAGGATTTTCCATCCTTCTTGTATCGTTTTGGATCTTATCCTGCCGTACTGACCATGCTTTTGGATCAATTCTCCAATATTGAGAAAGCAGATTGGGTTCTTTGCAACACAATTTATGAACTGGAACCAGAGGTTGGATGTTTAAGAGATAAGTTGAATATTGTTATTTAGTAATTTCTGCCGTTTAAAGGCAGCAAGTAGCATAAATAAAATTTCCATTTCACTTTGTCTTGCTTTTTCAACCGTTTGATAAAGGTCCCATTAAAACTCTGCTCTACTTTTCTGTCTTGTTTATTGTATCAGCTCCTACTTTTAAACTTTTGCAGCCCCTGTTTATAAGAGTATTTTTGGTTGTGCTAGCTCTGATTTATATTGAGTTATATAACTTAACATCATGTAGGTGGTGGATTGGATGGCTAAGCTATGGCCAGTAAGGACAATTGGACCAACCATACCTTCCATGTATTTGGACAAGAGACTTGAAGACGATGTGGACTATGGTTTCAGTATCTTCAAGCCAAACAACGATGCTTGCACCAAGTGGCTAGATGAAAAACCAGAAGGATCGGTAGTATATGTATCATTCGGGAGTTTGGCGGTCTTAGAATCCGAGCAAATGGTAGAAGTATGCTGGGCTCTAAAGGGAAGCAATTACTATTTCTTGTGGGTAGTAAGGTCCTCTGAGGAGGCCAAGCTCCCGACAGAATTTATCGAAGAGACAAAAGAGAAAGGATTGGTGGTGTCCTGGTGCCCACAATTAGAGATATTAGCTCACAAGGCCATAGCATGTTTTATCACACATTGTGGCTGGAACTCTACTTTGGAAGCTTTGTGCTTGGGAGTGCCAATGGTGGTGATGCCTCACTGGTCAGACCAGGGAACCAATGCCAAGTGCATCACAGATGTGTGGAAAGTGGGGCTTAAAGCTTCTCAAGACAAAGGGATTGTTGAACAAGAAGCGATAAAGCGCTGTGTAAGCGAAGTAATGGAGTCGGAAGAGATGAAAGTAAACGCCAAGAAATGGAGTAAATTGGGCAAAGAAGCCATGTCTGAAGGTGGAAGCTCCGACAGAAACATCTCCGAGTTTGTGGATAGTTTGGTCCACCGAAGAAGCACAGTTTCTGATACTAATGTTTGTGATTATGTTCTTCGCTGCAACAAACATGGAGGCTAATAATTGAATGTGGCGTCTTAGACAAAATCTTGCCAACCACTGCTCTAAAGATGCTTTGGTTATTTATTTAAATTACAACGTCAAGTCATCTCTGGTATTCCTCTGTGCTTTTTACTATATTGTTTATCTATTATTAGCATCTTTAGGTATTGTCATCCATTCACATTCATGTTTGTATGATGTTTAGACTTATGTTGTGAGTTGAGATATTGTTACACTGATTTTACCACTTCATCTGCAAAGACATCTACTAAAAATGTAGTGTGTCATAATATTGTTTGTTTCTCTCCCTTTGAAATTCATTTTTTGGAACCTTTTTTAGGTTTCCATGTATGAATAACAAAGGCAAATGTTGCAGAGAGAGATGTTGTGTACATATTGGCAACTTGTGATATATGATAGATGCATGAAAATATCATTTATGATCAACTTAATTAGAAAGCACGTTTCAAAAATTTAAAATTCAACTTCCTTTTCTTATATAATTAAACCTCTAGTATATTGTACATGTAAATAATAACTCCTAAGTCAATGAAAATGTTTCTCAAGTTCCACCAATATAATGCAAAACCTTAAATTCTTCATAAAGTAATTGAACAATATATGAGGAGAGAGCATTTTTTGCACAAGATACAATGAAAAATAATTTATACAGAATATTTATAACATAGAACAAAGTGTATTCATTTACCTTGGCAACAAAGCATAAAATATAGTGTATTTATTTACGTTGACAACAAAACACAAAACATGTAATATACAATGTATTTATTTACATTCACAACAAAACACAAAACATAATATATTGACACACATTAGCATTAAAACAAAACTTAGCGTATTCATTTACACTAGCAACAAAACACAACATATAGTCTATTTATTCAATAATGGATTGCTTGGTTGACGCACACTTGAAAGAAAAGGCTACCGGTCAAAATTGATTATAGTTATGGGATAAAAAATAGGATATGGTAAAATTAAAGAAAGGGCTCGAACAAAAATATAGTCTAGGTGCCTTTTTCATCTAAAGATATGGTCGCAACATGCATAATAAAAGCAAGTTCTAGAATTACCCAACAATGCTCTCTCTCTTTTAGGTCTTGCCTCTCTCTCTCTCTACGAGTGCAAGTGTTGGTCCTACCGTTCATGTGCAAGGTGAGGTTTAGGTATTATTTTTACGTTGGTCTCTCTTAGATTTTCGTTTCAGCTTCATGGATTCAAGGTTGCAAAGGTTTTCTATTCGGGAGAAAGACGACAGCGACTTCGTTGTTTCTCCAGAGGATGTTCAGACGGAAGACTTTGTTGCTATTCTTAGGGACGCACGAGGTAGGTTTGTGACTGCTATTTTAGGTTTTTTCCCTGCCCTGTTTGACCCAGTTCTTGCAAAATTATGTCTATAAGGGAAGCTCTTTCTTGGCTAAAAGACCACCAGCTTGCCAAGGTCATTGTAGAATCGGATTGTTTGGCAGCTGTCCAATCAATATTATCATTCAAACGACATTTTCTTCACTTGTCCTTTCAATAGATGCGTAGGATTACCAATAAGGCGGCTCATACTTTAGCCAGGGTAGCCTTATTACATGCAAACCCACATCACTGGACTGATCGTCCTTTTTGTTTAGTCTCCATTTTACATTCAGATTGTTCGTCTTCTGTTTTTGTTAAGGGGAAAAGGCTATTAGGTTCCGGGTGTACGGGGTAAGCCTGTTAGCTTAGGTTAGTTTTCTTTGCCTTCCTTGCCTTTGTCTGTTTTTGCGCTAGTGTTGATTTTATTCAAAAAAAAAAAGAATTACCCAACAATGCATGATATTTACACAACATATAAAATAGAGTATAATGTGATGATAATAAATGCTCATAGGCTCAAAACCTCACAATTTAGGTTTACGTGTGAACAATCCTGAGCACTTTCTTTCAATGGACAGTCAAAATACTCATTCATAATGTAGTAGATTAAAATAAATATAATCATAACTTCTTCCTTTCATATTCTAACCTAATTCAATAATTCACATCAACTCAAGATGTTTCAAAATAAGAATCTATTGATTAGAGATTTTTATAAAGAAGAGTCCATAAATAAAAATTAAGATATGTTTGAATCACAATTAAATCGACATCAAAATCGTTGCATTCCTTCCTCATATTTAAATATGTACATTGTCCCTAATGTATACAATAAAGAATAAAAAAGAATAAAATAACAATCATCACGAAGAAAAGGTAAAGTGAACTGGTATTTCTCTAGTTTATAATCAAGAGTTTGTATTTATGGAGTAAATTTGATCCATTATTAGTCATCCTTAAAAAGGTAAAAAAGAAGTAAAGCATTACACAATAGTAAGAAAATAAAAACAACAGAAACTAAATATATCTATGAAAAATATGGGTTTAATATATTAACAATAAAAAGAAAGAAAGAAAAAATAATATTAGTTTAGTAGGGCTAATCCCTTACCAAATATCAAGATAAAATAAAATTAAAATACATAAAAATAATAGCAATGATTAAAAAAATTCATAGCCTATCAATATTTTTGAGAATCCCTAACAATTTGAGTAACCATATCAAACAATGAATCTAAAATCTTATCATTTATCTATTCTTACTCTGTCTCTATCTGAGGACCTATATAAAGGAGTGTTGGGCATTTAAGTATCAGCAAGTACTGTCTTCGTTGGAACTAAGTTGTCTTAGCCTGGGTGGTTGTTAAACTGTACCCCTCACCCTTTGACCTTTTTCTAGCTACTTCCTTTTCCAAATGTTGGTGATATGGGCTTACCCTGTTTATCATCACTCCTTGAAATACAAAATACAAAATAAAAATTAACCAAAATAATAGGGAATAGTTTATGTTAATCAAATCACGAGAACACAACACACCTTAATGCAATCCATAATTAATTAATCATAGAGTAATAACAAAACACAAATAAGTCAAAAAAATCCTAATATATTTCATAAAAAAAGATGGCATTAACAAACCTAAACATCCAAGTTAATCATATTAAACTCTCAATTAATCTAAACACATGCTATTTGATTCAAAATTCCTAAAAAATTGCCAGTATAACTTAATCAAAATAGTGAAAAAGCCTATAAAATGCAATCCATATAGCACCTAAATAATTCTACAATTGACAAGATGTTGAAACATTCAACAACCCCATAAGAATTCAATTTCACATAAATTTATTGAAAAACCTTTAAAATCCTTAGCAAATTCTAATTCAACGTGCAAACTTGCCTAAAGAAATTTAATTGAATTGTCAAAACTCTTGTATTCACTATAGGTAATCCCAATCAACTCCACAAATCCCATATAACCAATTTTCATGCCTATTTCACCCAAAAATCATTTAACAACTTGAAAATAATATAAATAATGATTAAAACATACCTTAATTTGTTGAAACTTCAAGAAAAGTAGGTTGAAGGGTTGATTTTCACATAAGAGAAGTGGGGGTAGCACTACCCAAAGGAAGGAATGGTAAAGAAAGTAAAAAAAAAAGTTTTTTTTTGTGGCTACATGTGATTTTTAACAAGTTTGATGCAATATAGGCATGTGACTGCCTTGTGTTGCTCAATTTAGTGTTTAATTTTAAAGAATATACATGTGTTGGGCTAAATATGGGCATGTTAAATATAATATGCTATAATAGGTTTAACACAGATTAGAATATGGGTGTGTATCTAAACCATGTTCTTAAAATAAAATGAAAAATTACATAGATGTGTTAGGACTCAACACAATCGTGTTAACATAAAATTAATTGAATTATCTAAAAATCATATGATCACTAATATGGGCAAGTTAGTAGGCATTTATCTTTCTACAAATTTTTACAAATAAAGAAAGAAAGATAAATAAAAAAACACAGTCACCAATATAGGTGTGTTGGAGGCTCTGTATCTTTCTATTTCTCAAATAACTTACCTAGTTTGGCAACATCTACATACTGGTGGGTATATATATATATATATATCACTTACAATGATTTTTCAACAACACGATCACCAACACGGATGTTTTGTTTCCCTTGTATCTTTTTGTAACTTTTGACACCTTTTCTCTAAATGGAATGTCTTTGTGTTTCTACTTTATATAGGAGTGTTGATGAATATGGCCATTAATGTGGGTTTATTAATAAGATTATACCTTTTTGTAACCTTTTAACTTAGCCAAATTTTTACTTGGCTTCACATGTATAAATTAAAAAAACCTAAGGCATAAAAGACAAAAAAAACACCTTAACTAAGAAAAACTTTTATACTAGCCCACAATAACACCCATTAGGCTTTGGCTTGAATTTACATCCTACATGGAATTCAAATTGTTTCAAATGGATGTTTAAAGTTCTTTTTTAAATTGTTTCTTTCAAAAGAATTTTTATTGATCAATCTCCCATTTTTGGAAGAAAATGATGCACCTATTCATGTCTATAAACTTTCCAAAGCTTTATATGCTTTAAAACAAACCCTTATAGCATAGTATAATAGGTTAAGTGCATTTCTTTAATAAAATGGATTCTCTAAAAGACAATGTTGACACTACATTTTTATTAAAATGCACAAGTATGATATTCTAATTGTTCAAATTTATGTTGATGATATTACTTTTGGTGATAGTAATAAAAATATCTATAAGAATTTTCTAAGTGTATGAGTAGGTAGTTCGAGATAAGCATGATGGAAGAACTTAATTTCTTTCTTAAACTAAAATTCAAGCAAGGAAGGTATCTTTATAAATCAAACAAAGTATACTAAAGAACTACTCAAATGCTTCATAATGGATCAAGCTAAACCATTAAGGACACCTATAAGCATTATAATAAATTGAACAAAGATGGAGAGGGTAAGCTAGTGGATGTAAAGCTCTATAGAGGTATAATTGATAACGTACTTTGTCTTATCATAAGTAGACCCAATATCATGTTTAGTGTTTGCTTATAAGTTATATTTCAATAAAATCTTGGAGAATCACATCTATTAACCACTAAATACATCCTTAGATAATCATGTGGAACCATTTCATTAAGAATTTGGTATGTTCTTTGAATTTATTGGTTATTCTGATGTAGATTTTGTTGGTAATCTTTTGGATAGAAATAGAATATGTAGAACTTGTCAATTCTAGGGAAATGAATTAGTTTCTTAAATTAGTAAGAAATAAAATTCAATTATTTTATCAACAATGGAAGTTGAATATGTAGAAACTGATGGTTATGACACTCAAATTGCGTAGGCAACAATCTAAAAATTATTGATTATATCTCACTAAGATACCAATTAAATGCGATAATACAAGTGTCATCTATCATACAAAGAACCTTATTTAACATTATAGGACAAAGCATATAGAAATTAAATATCATTTTATTGAGATCATGTGCAAAATGGAGATGTAACCATAGAATTCGTCGATACACAACACCAACTAGTCAAAATTTTTACTAAAACTATGAGTGAGAATAATTTTGCTCAATTAGAAGAGAATTAGGGATGATTGATGGAAATTCCCTTGGATAAATGAGTTTTTAATATTGTTATTGAGTTAATATATGTTTCTTGCATGTGATTTAAGTCACTAGTCAACTAATTACATAGATTGGTTGACCAATATTCTCAAAACAACAAAGTTTATTTTCTCTCTGGAGTCTAGTTCTTATCTGGTCGCATAACAAGTCACCTAACTAGAAACACCGGTTGACCAGTATTATTCAGTGGGAAACCAATATTCTTGACTCTTAACATATCCTTTCTATAAGCGATCTAGAAGGGGGGGTTGAATAGATCTTTAAAATTTTTGAGAATTTCTATAAGAAAATCAGAAGTTAAAACACACGAAAACAATTTTGATAAACTTAAATGAAAAGTGTAGGGAAGAAGATCAAACACTGTTTTTATAGAGGTTTGGCGCTAAGACCTACGTCCTCTACCTAAGCTCCCACTTAGGATTTTGCAATCACTTTATCACACACTTTGTAGTTCAGTGTGAACTCTTACAGTACCGCTTGATTTCCGGCTCAAGCAACCTTACAATTTGATTTGTCTTCCGGCACAAATCCTACCAACACCACTTGATTTTCGGCTCAAGCTACCTCACACGTGGCCTACCACTAGTCACTCAATTTGTAAAACAAATAGGATAAAGATCTATGAATAAGTGCTCAATACAAATGTAAACAAAGTAAGAACAATGATGAGCAATTTGGAGCAAGATAAGAGTATTTTGGCTTGT
>JANTPM010000009.1:8290611-8303326 GCA_025434745.1 Erythroxylum divaricatum
TCCCAAAATACCTGAAACAATTTCTTAACCAATTCTATACATTTTATTATTATCAAAACATAAGTGGGATTTAATTTATCAACCACCATTGGTCCAACACTTTCTTTCCCGATATTTAGCAACAATTTTGGTCACATATACTAATCAGCCAAACACACTCAATGGTTTACCAATGTGAACCACTAGATGACTAATATCTTTAATAGGTTAAATCCAAGTGATTGCTAAATTCTCGAGAGTTTACAAGCATGTTGGTTGCCAACTTTGATCTACCAATAAAAGACATAGGTTAACCAATATAAGTTATTGGTATACCAATGTATTGTATTTCTTGAAACACATATAGTCCCCCTTTCTTCTTCATTACATCTATATTATAGTTTTTTTTCTCTCTTTCTCTCTCACAACCCATTCCAAAGGTCCCATTGCCTTATTTACAGTAACATTTAGCCTCCATGTTTTATGCCAACCTCCTCTCTCCATAATGTCGTTATAGTGTCATTGACATCGATAGATGCTCCCTTCATAGTGCCAACCTCTTTAAGAATTAACTATGCTTCTTCGGTTAGATTCAAGTGCCTTTTCCAACTCCAAATAATTGTTTTATACTCTAAAGTGCTTGCAATTGATCTCCATTCCTACGTTCCTTCTATATTGTTAATGGTAAATCCTAATTTTCACTCATTTAGGAATTTTGCAATTTTGTCCTTCCATTGTTTAATCGATGATTCCATTAGTAACTAATCTCAATTGTTAACATGTTTATGCATGTTTATATATCCAATTTCATGCATCACACTTTCAATCAATTTAGCATCTATTGCCTCTTTTCATGTGTTTTCTTTGTAATTTTTAAAAATAGGACGATCTTTAGTTCAATTTATAACTAATTTAAACTTTATTAACTCTAAATTAATTTACATTATTCTTAATTTAATCTAAATTGCAATTTATAATGTTTATGTGTAAATTAATTGTGGGGATTTCCATATTAGGCATTACTTTTCAAAATTAAAGGTTTGTTCTTTCAGTTGATGATTGATTTACAGTTCTTTTACTAAAAATTGCCCTACATTATGCTTAATTTTTTCTAATTTAAAATTTTTGATCAATTTTTCTACTAAGTAATTGGTAATTTCTTCTTTATACATTACTTTTCAAAATTATATGTCCTCTTAATTCAATTGATGAATGGTTGAAACCTTTTTGGTTATGAATTATGTTACACTATATTTAATTTTATCCAAATCGAATTGTTTAATTGTTTTACGTAAATGATAATCAGAGATTTCTTATTTGTGCATCAATTCTCAAAATTAAAGATTTAGTTTATTCAATTGAACTTTGTTTGCAAGTCTTTTAACTAAAAATTAATTTGAATTGCATCTACTTTTGGTACAAGTCATCTTTTGATTATGTGCATCTTTTACTTATCTATATTATGCATGTTAGCTTTCTACTTTGAATTTGTAGTCTTAAGATTATGTTAGTAGTATCTTCTCTATCTTGTAAGTGATTCTCCACATTTGGACTCTATTCTTTTTGCAAATACTTCCTTTTATTCTTGATCTTTTGCTTAATCTCATGCCTGGCCTTAATGATTTAGGTGGTCATCATATGACAAATTTCATAACACATCACAAATACTAGTTAAGCTTCAAAATACATGTTACCACGCCTCTTATTCCAAGTTTTCAATGCTACTATAAGTGATGGTAAATTATAAACACACGGAGCGTACTTCCAACTCCATCGTTCCATCATATTTGGTAGCTATAACAATAAATATCCAAATCCTAAAATCAAGCCATAAACACAAGATCAAGATAGAGAGCTTTAAGAATAAATAAATACAAAAGGAAAAATAAAATAAATTAGAAAGAAGAAAAATTTCTAGATTAAGAGTAATTAATTGTTCCTAATGTCCTAGTCCCTCATAACAAAACCAAAAACTTGGTGAACTCTTATGATGTTAATAAATGTATTTATTCTTTTACTCTATATATTGTCCAAGCAAGTGTACCTAACAAGTTTTGATCCCACAAAGACTATGATTACTTTTATTAATATTCTTTCTATTATCTAAATGGTAATTTAAATAATGGTGATTAATCAAATTTCAAATTAAAACAATAAACTAAGGAGAGGTCAACACATTTAATAAAATAAAATAGAAATTGAATTAAGAATCAACTAATAGAACAAAGGTATATGGAATTTGAATCGCCCTATTACCTCTCTTAGAATCATGACTTCACAAATCAATTTAATCTAGTGTTCATTGAACAGTGGGAATTCTTCAACTATGCTACAATATTTCTCAAAACCATTAACAATTAATTCTAGGTTAATTAATTGAATTCTCTTTCTAAATAAAATTCCTATAATTGCACTAATCAATTTATGGATTCACTATTAGGTTTGACCTTGATCTAAAAGATTTATATAAGCCTATCTTTAGCTTTACAAGCAACTCTTTTCAATTATACATCTATTTATACAAAATGTTTCTCAATCTCAATTGCATTAAATCACAAGTGAATCAACATACCGATAATATTAATATAAGAATAACAAAGAAGACATACCTAAATCTTACTGAAACTATAGGATAAATTAAATTAATGTCATTACAGGGTCCATTTTGGGGTTCATCTAATCCAAATAGCATTAATTCCTAATCATATCCAACATAATATCAACGCTAAAGAGAAAAAATCAAGGATAATATGATAAAATCCCTTTAACCTTCACAAGCTTCCCTTTAGATAGATGAAAATCTACTCCAAAAAGGGTTTCCTTAGTTGTTCTTCATACTTCCAACCGTCCTAGGATTTCCAATTGTATTTTTCGAGCCTCCTCTCTCCATTTAACTCTCAATTTTGGTTTTTAAAATTCAAAAATTTGATTCTAGGATCACATTAGTGTGTTAATGGTTATGTATTTTAAGTAGACATGTAATGCTTTTTTGGAGCCAACATGTGTACCAATATGGGCATGTATTGTTGAAACGGGTGTGTTCCTCATTCACAGGGGTGTATTTCACAAAAATCAACAAATATGTCTCCAAAATCTTTACTTTCGACAATGTACTTCTCATGCACTTTATAACTCAAACAAATTAGCTCTCAATTGCTCCAAACTTATCTTAATTCATTCCTTTTGCTTCAAATATGTAAAGTAGATCCTCAGTCCAAAATATGAACAACTTAAGTACCATAAAAAATAAAAATTATAATGTAATAAATTTCATGCAATTTGGTTAATTATTCTGAGAGTTATATCCAAAACATTAGAAACTGTTTGAAAACAAAGACAACAACCATAACTCAAATTCAAGCCAGAATTCAAAAATCTTATTGGCACAATAAAATTTTGGTTCCTTCGTGAAATTTTAGAGTAATGTCTCTATTGTAATCTCCAATTACAATTATCTAACTTGGAGGTCCAAATGCCAAGATATGGCTAAATTACAGAAATATGTTCAGTGGAATCTCTCCATTCAACAAGGCACACATCCCAAATTAGCTAACTTCGGTCTTATCATGCAATAACAACACAAAAACACATCCAATTTAACCAAAAAAAATCCATAAGCAAATGGTATACTTATTCTACCAATTCCCCTCACATCACATTCATAAATGCAAACAACATATCAAAATCTCCATACATATTTCACATCTAAGTATGTATGTCTATGCCAAAAACGAACAAATTACCCATTAACCCATATCTTTTACATTAAGTATCATTATGTCTCTTACTATACGTAGATGTACTTAATTCAATATGTTCCTTTTTAATACACCCTAAACATGTGATAATACTTCCAGGGTATATGTTAGGGCCTTACACTTTCACATATTTTTATTCTTATTCTTAAAAGACCAAATCATTAGCATATATACATTTTAATTTATTGAAAATATATTTTATGAAACCATATATATGTAACTAGCTCAAAACTAACCAACTATAAAGATAAATTAAAGGTAAATCCCAATTTTGCAACTATTTACACTAGAGGACTCTGGAAAGGATATTTATGTATATAGAAGCAATCATATTTCAAAGCTGTAAGGGATGTTTATGCATCCCCTAAACATAGTACATAGACACTTAATATTCTCAACCTTATCATATGAAGTAATCTATACTATTAGATCACAAAGTTAACATTGCTAGAATGTTGGAACATTTAAATAAGAAGTCTTTTATTGATTTTTCAAAATAAAATTGTTAACATTAATTCATTGTGGAATGTCGACGTGGTGACTAGTTTCTGATGGTAGAAATGAGCTCTGCCGGAAGAAATGCGGCAAAATTCTCCCTAATTAAGAACAATTGATGCATAACAAATCTCATCATCAAACACTAATCAACCTTGTCTTCCATTGCTGATCTTCTTCTTTAACGTTTTTAGTATCATCTGAACTAACTCTCTTTCTTTATTATTTGAATCTCATTTTCTGTTAGGAAGCTATTATAGAACATTTGATTGTATAAACTATATGTTGTGTTAAGTTCTCCCGAATCTTCAAGAGAAAATAGATAGAAATAGAGGTGGTGACAATATCTTGATGGTCCACACAAAATTGAAGAAATAAGTTGTTTTGGAATAGTGGTCGATTGCAAAACTTATATTTGTTCATTATGACAATAATGGAATTTATTAGTCGAGTATATGTATGTGTTCAACTTTGGGTTCCTAATACCGTTTGATTTAGCTTTAATTATTCTATACTACTTGCTCATTAGGTGAAATGCATGATTTGTGTGGTTCATTTAGTACCATCATCCATACTGCATTTAGGAAATCGTTCATTGTATCTTTAAAATTTTAGTTAAAGCAAAGAAGTTGTTGGAAGAAGTTTCAATAAACCAAATCCTCAGGGAAGATCTTTAACTGTTTCAGTTGATGGATTGGAACATGCAAAGAGCCTTATTGGGAATCCAGATATGGAGAACCCCTTTACATTTTCTACTGAATCTAATGTCACTTGGAATCTAAAAAAATAATTATTTTTTCCTTTTCAACGGAATATTAGATATGAAACTTTATTTATTATTTTAATTGTAAGAATTGTTAAACTTCTAATCAACATTTTGTAGTACTTATCATATATCATTATATTATATTGTTTACCATATTTCAATATTTATATGTATTATTGTTAAAAAATATAAATTATTAAAAATAGTAATCAACTTAAATTTATGATAGTTTGATCTCATTAACATTAAAATTTGACGTATGATTATCTTTTTTTTGTCCAAAAAATTTTACTTTTCAAAATTTAAATTACATGTCATGTGTTTTTCAATAATATGTTTAAAACTTTGAAAACATTTTACAATTTTTAGATGTTCTGTCCTATTTTCATGAAATTTTTGTATGAACGGAGGTATAATGCTACGTACAATAGGTCTCATTAAAGAATCGTTTATATATAAATCTATAGATTTAAGCAAATTTATAGAGTTTGAATACATTGGCTATTTAAACAAATTTATAAAGAAGGCAAATGAAAAAAAATATGAAAATCATATAAATGTCAATTATAATTAACCTTAGGATTATTACATAGACTTGGCATTAAAAATTATCTTTTAAATATTATTGTTTTTAATAATACTATTACACAAAAAATTCATCAAAATTTCCCAAAGAAATATATAAGATATAAAATATTTAACGTCAACTTTAGACGGTAGTCTCACAACTCGTCACCAAAATCACAACTTTTGCAACTTCAATAGAGAATCATCGCCAAAGGTTCGACATTTGGTGACAAACTTTTTAACCTATCGCAAAATTTCACTTCGTTACAAAATGTATTCATTTAGTGATGATTTGAAAAAAAATATCGCAAAAGATTGGACTTATAGTGACGAATTGGTAAATCGTCGCTAATAGCTGACTTTTAGCGAAGATTTTTAATTCATCACCAAAAAAGACATAATCATAAGTCCCTGATGTTGTGATGCAAATGCAACTTATTCCAGTTGTGCTTGTCATGGCCCATATTGATCAAGAATTCGCAAGTTATTAACGTTGAATGCAGCTCTATATATTATGCCATTAAAAGAAACGTCATTTTTGGCCTGATTAATCGAGATACTAGAAAATAGTGTGGAGTTTTGTTTTATCATACATACCATCGTGAGTTTTGATTTGCTTTATAATCAAATACTTGACAAGATTTTTTAGGGACGGAATCATACCCAATTCTAAGGAGGGCCGAAGGTCAATATTTAAGGGTGTATTTATATTTTTAAAAAGGACCATTTATATTTGTAATTTTAAAAATTTTAATTATATAAATAATTTTTTAAAAAAAATATCTGAAAGATAGCCCCCTCTCTTATAACATGGCTCCGACCATGAGATTCCTGGCTGTTTAGGAGTGTTCACCTCATTTTTTATTTGTCAATCGGTTGAGTGCTAATTTTAAAACTATAGAGTGGGTTTTGGGCTCTCCTATGAATAATTTTGTTTTTATCGTTGAAAAGATTCGACCTCCAACAATTATTTATGATACAATAGTAGATCATGTACGCTAATCATTAATTAAGGCAAGGTAACAAATTGGAAAAGAACTTTCTGTTTAATATTACAGTATCTTATTTTGTTCCATAAATCTCTGTCATTCATTTATGTGAATCTCACGTTTATTTATACAAGACCCACACATGATTTAAATAAATAAATGACTAAAATTTATACTCCCTCTGTTTCATAATAAAAGTCGTTTTAGATATATTTTAATTATTCAAAATAAGTGTCATTCTTGACTTTGTATGCATATTTATAACTTTTCTTTCAAAATTATCCTTCCATTTCTCTCTCATCTTAATTATACAGATCACAATTTTAAGGCAATTTCTCTCACATGCTAATTTAAGATGTTGATTACTGAGGTAAATTTATGAGAGTATTAATAAGGGTAAATTTATAATTTTACCATCTTTCTTAATAAATGTGTACTTTTCTAAAACGACTTTTATTATAAAACGGAGAGCGTATAATAGAATAAGAGATGTCTTATAATTAGAGAGAAGATCTGAGAGCGTATAATAGAATAAGAGATGTCTTATAATTAGAGAGAAGATCTGACGGACTCCAACAAACTGACAAAGCTGACTTCGTATGAGTACAAATGGTCCAAGCGCATTTATCACACAGACGTAAACAATGATGTCTGGTCACAGACCAAAGTTACAAAAGCCACGATACAATTAATAACAACAATAAACTACAAGACAATAATTTCGTAGACGACAAAATGGTAATTACTTATCTACAAAAAGCAACCGGAAACTAAACACCGGATTGCGACAAACAGATTTATCATCAGAAACAGCGTTTCGAGTGGACTAAACTATCCACAAATTTGCTTATGTTTCTGTCTGAACCTCCACCTTCACACATGGCTTCTTTTGCCAATTTACTCCATTTCTTAGCGTTTATTTTAATCTCCTCCGATCTCTCTCCCTCCATTATTTGGCTCAGGCAATGCTGTACAGTTTCTTGCCTGACAATTCCTTTCTCATCCGGTAAAGCTTTGATTCCCATTTTCCATACATCTGTGATGTACTTGGCATTGGTGCTTTGGTCTGTCCACTGGGGCATGGCCACCACTGGCACTCCCAAGCTCAAAGCTTCCAGTGTAGAATTCCACCCACAGTGTGAAACAAAGCACCCTATTGCTTCATGCGCCAAAACTTCCAACTGTTGACACCAAGGCACCACCAATCCTTTGTCTTTTGTATCTGCTATAATTTCGGATGGGAGCTTAGCCTCTTCAGTCTTCCTTATCACCCATAAGAAAAAATAATTACTCCTTTTCATACCCCACCATAATTCTTCCATTTGTTGGGTTTCTAGAGCTGCCAGACTGCCAAATGCCACGTATACTACGGATCCTTTTGGTTTCTCATTGAGCCACTTCGTGCAATCATCGTTATTTGGCTTGAAAATACTGAAGCCATAGTCTATATCGTCTTCAACTCGCTTGTCCAAGTACATAGAAGGGATGGTTGGTCCTATTGCTATTATTGGCCAGAGTTTAGACAGCCACTCCACTTCCTAAACAATAACATGTAAATCAGGTTTGGACACACATATATAACTCGCATATAAATAGGAATTAATCGACTGGAAAGAAAACGAGTATATGGATAGTTAATCAACAACCTGTTGCTCAAACTCGTAAACAGTGTTGCAAAGGACCCAGTCTGCTTTCTCAATATTGGAGAACTGTCTCAGAAGCATGTTCAAGGCAGCAGGGTAAGATCCAAAACGATATAAGAAAGACGGCATATCCTGAGACTCAAGTGGAGGCAACCCTGGAACCAAAATTTTAGTCCCTTTTAGAGGAAGTTCAATGAGCCCCTGATATAGATGATAATAGATGCTATCAACAGCACAAGACTGAGTGAAAAACACAGCCCCCATCAAGCCACACCTTTTGGCAACATCAAGACACCATGGCAGGAACGAATCATAGACGATACAATCTACAGGATTG
The DNA here is from genome assembly GCA_025434745.1 of Erythroxylum divaricatum. NCBI lineage: Eukaryota > Viridiplantae > Streptophyta > Magnoliopsida > Malpighiales > Erythroxylaceae > Erythroxylum > Erythroxylum divaricatum. The sequence goes on from JANTPM010000009.1 coordinate 8,299,146, forward strand.
CCAGAATCGTTTAGCTTTTGAACAAGATCAGTAAGAGTCCGAGAACCAACTTTGCAGAAAGTTCCCAGGTAGGTGTCCAAGCTCTCTACTTGGTCCCTACCTCTTTCGTCATATCCATCAGAAATGGTCTCCAGAAAAATAGAAGTTGAAGATGATGATCTATGCATGATAGACTTGGCGAGGAAGCGAGTAGTAACGAGTTTGACATTTACACTTTTGTGTTCCAAGCGTTTACAAAACTGGAGCATAGGGTTTACGTGGCCTTGCATTGGATAGGGCACAATTAAACAGTGAGTAACTCCATTGGTTCCTTTCCCTTTCTCCATTGTTGGTTTCTGCCCAAAATTTGAGCTTCCTTTGGCTTTAAATAGTTGATTTCTCAAGAAGTGCACAATTTGCACTTGACTACCTTCATGTCACTGTTTTTGTTATATTATAATAATTACGAACTTCAAGTTCAGATTTTATAAACCGTGAATGCTTCTGTTCTTATTCTTTATAAATGAATTCCTTCTCTATCCGTAAATTAACTTAATGCCCCAAACCTTCTTTAATGATTGAGTGATGTTAAGTATAACTTGATCTTCCTTTGAATCTAATATGATTCCCAACATTACCTTTCATATGGCTTGATATGCATACATTTCCTTCCTCAAATAGTCTATTCAAACTTCCTTACGTTATACTTTTTACCAAACTCTTATAATTAGCTTCGTATGTACATATAATGAATGCATTAATTGGTTAGCTTCACCTTTTTATGATTAAATTTTCCTTAAAAGATATTTTGTATATTTTAAAATAGTCTAAGGACATCATTATCATTCAAATGGATCATATACAAACCATATGATAAAAAGGTCGTACTCTCATATTTTGAATATTTAAATGAAGACACATTGAATGAAGAAAAATACGTATAATTACACATGGCGCAGTATTGCTAAAATTGTATTCGTGATAATTATATGACTATTAAAAGATCAAGATAATAGAATTATACATATTAGTATGTATAATCATGTTACTATCAAAACTATGTGTTAGAACCTCATTAGATCTAACACAAAGGATATGGGATTTTATTTTTAAAGAAGAGAATCCCTAGTCAATCATAAACAAACTTTATCATTACTTATGTAGGCACCATTATATACTAAGACAGATTATCAAAAAAACAATTGTTGCAACTCCATCAAATTATTCTAAAATTTTAGCATTTTGTGAAGGTTGTAGTGAATATATATGGTTGAAACAAAGATTCAATATATACGAGAATCTTCTAGATTACTTTTTATAACACATCACTAGTATAGTGCATATGTCCGAACATCCACAGATTATTCGAGAATATACCCTATAGGAAGGACATGTTAAAGCAATCACATTCACTTATTAAGGCATCATATAGAGCATAAACACTTCATACAAACTAAGTTCTCCCATTTCTTTATATAATTGTGGGTACCCGTCCACGATTGTGGAAAGACAAAACTGAAAGTTTCTCTCATCAAGGCATTGCTTACGATCGTGGGATGAGTGAACAGACAATTCACCATCCATTTCCTTCAATCTTTTTTCAGATTCAAACACCATTATAATAGTCCATTGATTAAACCTCCATTAATGATAAAGTTACTTCATTTCCTCATCAACTTCATCTCCAATTCCAACTCAAAATCATTTAATTGGCAACTCATAAATTATAGTCTTTCAAGCATCAAAAATCAAATAGAAACTATCATTCACTTTGACACATATAGTCCTAGTTCTTTCCAATTTCAAGAATACTACACTAGCACTTATCTTTAGCATAAGTTCACTTTCATTATAGTTTAAAATTCCCACTTAAAATTATCCCTAAAACAATCTATAATTTAGGGTTTCCATGCATCAAGAACAAACCAATTTATTCACCACATTTTAAGCACATCTCATCATCAACCCTATATGCAATTCATCTAAATTCAGTTACCATAAATGTTATGCTAACATATATCATGATAGATCAATAAATCCCTTACTTGTTCAACTCAAAACCTCCTCAATCTTCAAGCTACCTATCCTTCCAAATATGCAATGACAAGGTATACTCCAAGAACAAGGTGGGAACACAAGGGTTTCAATTACAAGGTGAAGGTTACGAAATTTTGGAAAAAATTCAAGTGTTAGGGAGATTATGTGAGCATGTCGTTGGTAAGAGAAAGAAGGAAAAAACATAAAACCAAAACATGGAAGAAGGCAGTCATGCAAGTGTGAGAGACATGGGTGCAAGTGTGTGGTGAAGAGGTGGGACACAAGTCATGCTACTTGTCAAATGGAGAGCCATGTAATGTGTCCTCCTTTTATACTACCAATTGTCATTTCATAACTAGTCCATTTGTTTCATAATCACTAGGTCATTTGTCACCCAATTAAACCACCATTTGTTACTCATTTATTCAAGCTAATGTCACCCTTTCATAGACCTAGTCAACCTAAATTTTTATTTATCAATTTGTCTTGTCATTTAACATTTTTACTAGACTAGATAGACATTACTCTTCATCCGCCACTCAATTGTAGCAATAAAGTCCCAATTCACAAATTTTAATCCATCCAAAATAAAATTCAAAACACAATCAACACACAATGATATTATAATCATTTACTATCTTTCATATCCCGGGATATGTTAAATAAATGCATATACTATTTTTACAATGTCTTTAAATTATAATTCATGTATATATGCGAATATAATATATGCAAATGAAATACACTTCATGTATTCTCATATGACTCAACAGTTTAATACTCTAAACCTCAGTAAGTTTTGAAAACAAACTATTACACTTTAATTCAAAATTCACAAAGATAATGTGAAGTAAATCACACGTTAATATAGAATTCACGTACAATATATGTAATATACAAGAATGGAGGGTTGAATTGTGTATTCTTTTCGTGAATATAAAAACTTTGATATTTCTTGAAAAAGAAACTTTTTCAACTGTTAAAGAATACCACAAATGTTATACAGAAATAGTTACGTAGTTAAATCGCAAATAGCTTTTATAAACTTTTATAAGAACAAGAGAAATTAAAGTGAAGGGTTAGAAGATAGACACTGCAATTTTTATACTGATTCACCCCAAACCTTAGGCTACGTCCAGTCCTCAAAATTTTCTGAGATTTTACTATACTTCATCAAATTTACAAGTATTCTTTCTTCCCTTTCAGAGCCTCTCCAGGTCTCTTACACAGAGTATTCTTTCTGTTATCTTAGCCTCTCCAGGCTCTTAACCTTTTCTTCTCTCACTAGAAAGATATTGTGAACTTTTTGTTACAGTAGAGTTTGCTCTCTTGTATCGTACTTTGAATATAGAATTTTTGCAAGTAATAACTTGAAAGCTAAAAGATTGTTCAGTCTTGGACTACGACTAATATTTATAGCCTAAGTCTCTAACAACTTCTTGAATCTTGATAACTGCTTCTTGATTCTTATAGAAACCGTTATTCAGTTGAGGTCTGTAACTAATTCTTACTGACTAACTATCGGTGTACTAGAGTATCTTCATCTTTTTATCGTCTGTGTTTTCAACTTCTTCTTTGTGTTTTGCACTTCTTCTGTATTTTTACTTCTTCTGTGGCTTGCGCTTTTTCTGTGTTTTTCGTTTTTTTTGTGTTTTGCACTTCTTTTGTGTTTTCACTTCTTCTGTGTTTTTCTCTTCTTCTGTGTTTTTCACTTCTTCTATGTTTTGTGTTTCTTTTGTGTTTTAGGCTTCTTCTGTGTTTTGCGCTTCTTCTGCGTTTTTCATTTCTTTTGTGTTTTATGCTTCTTCTGTGTTTTGCACTGCATCTGTGTTTTGCGCTTTTTCTGTATTTTCACTTCTTTTGTGTTTTGTGCTTCTTCTATGCTTTCCGCTTCTTCTGTGTTTTTCATTGCACGCTTAACATACTCATCAAAACAATTCATTTATTTCTAACATTATTATTATTTGATTATCAACAAAATTATTATTCGTGAAGTCTTTTTGACTTAACAATCTCCCCCTTTTTGATGATAACAAATAATCATAATTTCAGAAAGATAAAAATGAATAAACGAGTATTATTCATATAACGAATAAGAAGACAACAAAAGATATACACATGCATATATAAAATACACATATGAAAACAGAACAAACTTATAATCC
>JANTPM010000009.1:8307662-8319920 GCA_025434745.1 Erythroxylum divaricatum
GTAAACAAAGTTTTCAAAGTTTTGATTAATTAGAATCTATCGAAAGTTCTGTAAAAGAATTTTATTTCTAACAAACATTTTTTGAAAGAATTTTATCAAAAAAGGAAATACACAATTCAACTCCCCTTCTCGTGCATTCTTATATCGTTTTCTAAGTATTGTTTTAACGTGTGATTCACTTCAATCTTCACTTGAATCTTGATCAGATTCAGTGGTATCATTATTCTTGACTTCTTCGATCTTTAATGCTTTTGACGATGAACTTCTATTTCTCTGAGCCTTGTGATTTTTTTTACCAGCTTTTAATGCTATAGATTTATCTCTTCTAGGTTTATCTTAAACATCAAGCTCTACTTCGTGTATCTTCAATGAACTAAGCAATTCATCTAGTTTTAACTTATTCAAGTCCTTTACTTCTTATACTGCAGTAACTTTGGGTCTCCATCTTTTCATTAGACTTCTAAGAATCTTCCTGACATGGTCTTGATTATCATATATTCTCTCAAGAGCTTTAAGTCCATTAACGATAGTTTGAAAATATCCAAACATCTGATCAATATACTCATCTTTTTTTCATTTTAAACAACTCATACTGATGTACAAGAATACTGATCTTAGACTCTTTCACATTGTTTGTGCCTTTATGTGCGATGGATAAAGTGTCTCACATCTCCTTCGCAGTTTCGCATCCATGAACTTTATCATATTCACTTTTGCTTAAAGCACAACTCAGAAAAAACTTGGCCTTTGAATTTAGTTGAAATCTAGCTTTGTGACCAACTGACCATCTGCTACTAGGAATGGTATTTCCTTCATCATCTATTGGTACATATGGTCCATTCTCGATCATATCCCAAAGATCAATGTGTGTGGATTCGATGAAGAGCCGCATCCTGTCCTTCCAATAATGATAATCCTCACCATTGAATGCAGGAGGTCTTATGATGAAGGCATCTTTTGCTATAAAAACATGTGATTTAGCCATGGATCTTTGTCCTCACTTTGTAAAAGTGGCTCTTGGAAACCGAGCTCTAATACCAATTAAAGTAAATCACACGTTAAAATAGAATTCATGTACAATATACAAAACACACAAGAAGGGGGGTTGAATTGTGTAATCTTTTCGTGAATATAAAAAACTTTGATATTTCTTGAAAAGAACTTTTACAACTATTAAATGAATACCACAAATGTTATACAAAAACAGTTACGCAGTTAAATCACAAATAACTTCTATATACTTGTCTAAGAACATGAGAAAATAAAGTGAAAGGTTAGAAGATAGACGCTGCGATTTTTATACTAGTTCACCCCAAACATTGGGCTACGTCCAGTTCTCAGAGTTCGTATGAGATTTCACTATACTTCAACAATTTACAAGTATTCTTTCTTCCCTTCCAGAGTCTCTTTAGGTTTCTTACACAAAGTAATTCTTTTTACTATCTTAGCCTCTCCAATGCGAATATAGTCGAATGGTAGAATTTCTCTTTGCCAAGGAGAAGACGCGGGTTCGATAACCCTCCCCCCAAAAGCCTCTCCTTACTCAAGTTCCCAATGAAGACCAAACAACATTTCATTTGGTCAATCTTTTTTTTTAGAAATAAAATGGATGTGATAATATAGAACGAAGTTTAATTTGAATTACGATTGACAATTCTAAAGATTTATTATTGATGAGCCATGGGATTTGACGACGGACTTAAAAAGCCACCTACAGATGCTTTACACCCAATCATTCCGGATAACGCTTGCATCCTTTGTATTACCGCGGCTGCTGGCACAGAGATACGATAGTACCCAATTTTTCCGATTCGGCAGTTAAATTAAAACTTAATAAAGGCCCCCTTCTGGGTGAAAAAATTGGATATTAGATATATCCTTTTTTGTTCAAATTCTTGATAATTAGGAATAAGAAAGATCAGATGACTTTTATTTGATCCGAGATCTTGGAACAAGTTCGACAACAGATCCAAAAATCTTGGTGATCTTCTCTTAGCCTTTTCTTTCTCTCACTATAAGGATATTGTGAGCTTTTTGTTACAGTAGAGTTTTTTCTCTTGTATCGCACTTTTGAATACATAATTTTTCTTTGTAAGCAAGAACTTGAAAAGCTAAAAGATTGTTCAGTCTTCGACTATGACTAGTATTTATAGCCTAAGTCTCCAACTGTTTCTTGATTCTTGATAACTGCTTCTTGCTTCTTGTAGAAATCGTTATTCATTTGAGTTCTGTAACTAACTCTAACTGTCCGACGTACTAGAGCATATTCCTCTTGTTTCGACTGTGTTTTTATCTTCTTTTGTGTTTTTCACTTCTTCTGTGTTTTCCATTTATTTTGTGTTTTTCACTTCTTCTGTGTTTTGCACTTCTTTTGTGCTTTCCGCTTCTTCTGTGTTTTCACTTCTTCTATGTTTTTCGCTTCTTCTGTGTTTTCATTTCTTTTGTGTTTTCTGCTTCTTCTGTATTTTTCATTTCTTTTATGTTTTTCGCTTTTTTTGTGTTTTCACTTCTTTTGTGTTTTTTTACTTCTTCTGTGTTTTTCACTTTTTCTGTGTTTTCACTTCTTCTATGTTTTTCCGCTTCTTTTGCGTTTTTTCGTTTCTTCTGTGTTTTCACTTCTTCTTTATTTTTCTGTTTCTTTTGTGTTTTCCACTTCTTCTGTGTTTTCACTTCTTCTTTATTTTTCTACTTCTTCTGTGTTTTCCACTTCTTTTGTGTTTTCACTTCTTCTGTCTTTTCCACTTCTTCTATGTTTTTCTGCACATTTAACACACTTGTCAAAACAGTTCATTTATTTATAATATTATTATTATTTGATTGTCACCAAAATTAATAATCGTGAAGTCCTCTTGACTTAACATATACTGCTCTTGCCAATACCCAGACTTGCTCCCCGCACTACCAAGCATCTAATATAGGACAACTCCATTTCCATTAATCTTAACAACACCTAAATTTCATATTTCCTACTTCAAAGAAAGTTGGCATTACTTATGGGATCATACAAATACTAAAAGCATTAGTGAATCATTTAAAACTAATTATTTTCATAAATTATGTAAGAGCATTTTAATGTATATAAGGTCAAACCAATAAGTTCTCAAATAGGGAAGACACGTTATAGGAAAGAAGATAGCTTATAGTTCTTCTTTCTCACAATTAGATGTTGCCTCAATCGAGTCCCAATTTTTTAAAACTTGAATGGAAAGCATCAAGTTTAGCTAAAACAAACACCAATAAATAGAAAGAGTGTTGGATGAAAGTGCCAGTTACAACACTTTTGTTAAATAGACCGTGGGGGAGGAAAGAAAAAAAGAGAACATGAGAGATACTGTTGGAAAAAAATTTTAAAATTGAGAGAAAATGATTAGTTTTTGGTAATTTATATACCACAGAAAATAAACTAATATTTGCTAAAAGGAAAGGCACTTTTCAAAACAATATCATTGAAGAATTTATTTTACGAAAACAAATCCCAAAGTTAAGAAATAGTATAGAGCAAAATAAAAACATACCTAGCAACAGAAAAATGCATATGTTGGTGATTATAGAGTAAATTCGCTTATGATGGGTTGAGAGTTTTAAAGGAAAATAGGAAATTAGGGTTTGGATTTTGGGAAGCTAGGATATTTTAGGGAAAATGAGTTACATGTTATAGATATGGGCAAATGGGTTGTGGGTAAAATGTGACGTGGATGTCCAAATGTTAGGTTAAAGTATGATTTGTTAACCATATTAATAGAAAAAGTAACAAAGCTCAAAATTTAAATAAGCTGTATGAATTTTTAAAAGTTAGTCACTAAATTAAAATTTTTAAATGGCTTCATACTAAAATTAAAGAAAACCCAAAACTTTTGTAATGAAGAACTTGTTATCCCAAAAATTAAGTTTGGATAACTTAGTAAGTGAATAGGTATTGTTTTAAATTGCTCATAGTTATAGTATTCACTTACTAAATGCATTATACATTGATAGCAATTTTGATTGACCAAATGCTTCGTAAGAGAATAGGTATTGTTTTAAATTGCTCATAGGTTATACTATTCATTGACTAAATGCATTATACATCGATAGTAATATTTATTGACCAAATGCATTGTACATTCGACTAACCAAAGGATTTTAGTATACTAGTCAAACATGTAACTCAATATAGACATAATAGGGAGTTAAGTGCCTGACTAGGGGATAAGTTAGTTGATAACTTAATTAAAGGGACATCGACTAGTTGAATGTAAAGTACTAGCTAACCTATTATTCCTAGAAACTAGCCATTATAATGACTATTTATATCTAACAACTATTTAAAATTTTTTAGGTATAAATAGATCGTAATTAAGTTATAGAAGTAATCTTTGGTATGTTAGATAGTTACTAAGTCTTAAGATTAAGATAGTGCATTTGAGCACATGTGGACACTTCATAAAATATATTGAACCCTAGTTTACCGGTATAAGAAATAAAGAGGGGTATTTGAGTTATACATGGTTATAATAATGTAGCAAATGGGGAGAAATACTATGATATATATTTAAGGGTTTAACCTTGATAAGAGTTGTAAAGGGTTCCTTTTCACTTGTGGTAAATTAAGACACTTATGAGGTTTCTTTTCCTCTTTTAAAAAAGAAGATGTTATATGGATGATTCTTTTCTACCTATAAAAACATTTCAAGTAGAAATTAGGGTGTGAATATAGGGCAAGAGTTGCTTCGCCAAACCAATAAAACCAATTTTTTTCTCTCTCTTTCTCTTTATTATTATTATTATTATTTTCAATTATCATTAATCAAATTTTCATAACCATTCATTAGAGTAAACAAACCATTCATTATAATTTTAAATAGGCCAAAAAGGGATCACACATCATTCACCCTTCCTCTTGTATATCCTTTGGGAACCAACAACTTTATTGTATATTAATTGTTCTATTAACTTTTATGACTATATTTGTTAATACACTAGAACTTAAAAAATGTCTTCTTTTCCTTCATCAGTAAAGTCAACAAATTCAAGTAATCCTTTAGAAATATCTACATCTTCACCATCATAACCTAAACATTTAAATCAGCATCCCCTTTGTGTGTGATTAGCACTTTATTTTCAATTATCACTTCATCTAACATAGAAATTTCATTCACAATGAGCTCTTTATTTGAAATTGTCACTTTATCTACCCTTGCAATATTGCTAAGTATTAGAACTTTATACATTATCATCGAAGGTATATGATATGTAGAAAATATGTAAAGATTTTCTCAAGTATTTTGCTTGATTTTAATACTAAATTACCTTGTTTTGCTTAGGTTTTATATTTTTCAAATGCTTATGTAAACTAAACCTTAGGATGATATTATTTAAGAATTAGTGGAAATCCAAAAAAAACATGAATAAGTTTGTAATTATTTGAGAAACATGATCTAGCCCACGTCGTGTGCCAATTCGTGTCCTATAATAATCAAATATAACAAGTGATGTGGTTTAAGCCATAATCGTGTAGGAGATTGCATGAAAGTTAAATAAGAAATAGTAAGATCCATGGTTTATAAAGATGGTCATACCAAAGGCTAAGTATTTATCCTTATGGAATAGGAAAATCCATGGTTTGGAGTCACAATTGTGTTAGAGGTCTTGTCTATAACCTAAAGAAACTATTAAGGTTATTGAGTAAGTTTTAATCTTATAAAACCCTCAATATTTTGCAAGCACATGGGTCATAGTATAGTAATTTGAGGTGTTGATCCCACGAGGAATTAGTGAATTAATCGAATCCTAATTTGTCTAAGGCCTAAAAGTGTAATTAAGATGAACATAAAAATGAACAAAAAATTAAACAATTGAAATGGATAGATTGAAAATTGAAATTCTAAATTAACGTAAGGAAATCCAAATTGAGCTCAATCAATTGACACATCGAAAATCACATAAGGAGATTAAGCAATTATGAGGAAGGGGGTTTTTTCCTATCATCTAATACTAACTTGATCACTTTAGAGCTAATTCGGTATCGGTCCTAGAAATTTCGAAGGTGGATTACTCTCTCTGGAGTTATAATCGTTTAACCCTAGATCATAAACCCTAATTGAATTAAATTACTAAAATTACAATCTCTCAATTAACAAAAACAACCCATAACCTAATTAGATCTTAAGCATTTTAATAGACAATTGGGTCCTCACATGAGACCTCTCTTTGTTTAAAGTACTGATTTCATTGTTTGTATGATCTATTAGATTGTTTAACTCTCATTACCCAACCTAATCATTTTTCTATCAGGTTGCTCTCTCAATTTATTGCTGAAGCATGCAAATACGACAAACAATCACAATACCCAACACATTAACATCAAAAGCAATCACATTAACATTTATTCAAGAACAAATCCCTAAAAGAGTTTTGAACATCCTTAGCAACATATTCAACATCCTCAAACCCAAAGCATATATCAAGATGAAATAAATAACTAGAAGAAATAGAAAATAACTTGAGATGGTTGGGTTGGAATCGCTGAACAGTAGCTAGCTGAAACTTTTGTTCTCTTCCCTCCCTCCCTCCCTCTTGCTTTTGTTTTTGCTCAAGGTGGCAAATGGAGGCTCACCTTTAGGGTTTCTTTCTTTTCCATTTATATTTTTTCCATTTTGGGTAAAAACTAGGTTTTACCCAAACCACATGTCCAAAATAACCCTAAAAAAGTTGAGTTCAAAAGCAATCCTCACGTTTGTTATCGAGCTTGTCATCATGGTTTTTGAAAAAGAGGTTTAGTAACAATCGTGAAAATTAGCTTCTATCATGATCGTGGCCAGCAGAATAATTATAACAATCATGAAAATTAGCTTCTATCATGAATACCTTTGGTTACTCAACTATATCACATTCTCAACTAACTACTAGCTCTATTTATAACCTAATATTTGTTTCGAAAAGGCCAGCAGAATAATTATTCATTTAACAGACATACATATTTTTTTTCATTTCACATAGCCTACCTCATTTCTCTTAGTCAATCATCCTCATGAAAGACTACTAATGATACTAACATATTCAATTGACTTATAATTATAAAAGCATGTGACCAATTTCCTAAGATGAACAAACTAACGTCATATCCTAATCAATGTGCATGTTTAACCAAAGATACTTAAAACATAAAATGCATAAGCCAATATGCCTTTACAAATTCAATGACTATGTTCAAAGCTAAACTACTTCCATCAAGTTATTGCCATTTACACAGTCACACGATTTATACATATGCAACATATGATTACACCATGTCAACCTAATCAAAAACTAAAAATATGGTATGTAAAATTCACACTCATGACATGCCAATGCAAAATCCTCTCCACACTAAGACAACACATTTTTCTTAATGTGAGAAAAACAAAACAACAAAAAATTGACAAAAAAACAAAAGGAAAGGTTAAAAGCAAAAAACTAGGTGACATGCAGCGTGTCGTAATACTACGTCAAAATAAATTAGACCTACTATTGTAGCAGCGGTGAGTCTAGGTTGATCTCACAGAGAGTGTTTGGTAAGCTTTTGAATGAAATCAATCGGTGTTTAGGTTTAGGGGAGTTTTGGTTTGGTTTTAAATTAGAAAATAAAACTAAGAAAAACAAATTAAAGAAAACATGTAAAAATGATGAAAGTGGTGAATTTTTCAGGAATTTGATTCTTTGGTTCAATCTCGGCCTAAACCCTAATCAAACACATTTCATCAAATTGTTGTTCTTTCACCTCTCATTGAACTATAAATTTTAGTTTAATAATATGATCAATTAACATGAGTTTTCCCTTATGTCATGTTTAATCAAGATATGATCATTAATTAAACTTAACTACTGAATAACTTAGGATACGATCTTTAGATTCAATTGGGTAGTCACATTAGGAATTAGTAAAAATTATTAATTAAGGAAATAACCATATACAATGGGGTCATTTAACCTAGGTTATATTATCCTCAATGATTACGAACCATTAGTCACTACAAATGAAATTCAACGTAACAATTACAAATTACATTGAATATTCTAGCAATAGGTTTGTAATAAAACGATCTAATGAACATATTCCAATAATCTTTTCACATACCCAAATCCTTACATATAAGATAAGACAATCAATTCCTAAAGAGAGAAAAAAATCAATAAATAAGAAGAATAAATGCTTAATTGGGTTGTCGACATCGATGTCGCCTCTGAATCAGCATCAGGATGCTACCCCTCAATGGGTGTCTCTATATGAGAGAGCTTCATTGCCCTCCTCTCTTTTACTCCTGAGAGCTCCCCTATCGAAAACACCCAAAACTTTTCATCAATTTTGTCGTCACAAAAATGAAGGATTTATTATAAAAAGTAGGGTTCGGGATGAGGTGTCAATATGTCACGGTGGTGCATGGGGCTATCACAGGTGTGAGAGACTTAACATTGCATAGGCGTAAGAGTGGTCTCACACCCATGCAATGTCTTACGATTGTGACTTTTCCTAGTCTATCCTTGAGACTTGCTCCATACTCCATTCTTTTATTTTATTCTCCAAGTGCAATTGTCCTATTGTGAGAAGCATTGACTATTGCATAGGTATTGGTTATTGAGAAGCACCATGAGCAACATACATGGAAGCTAGTGTGAGAAGCATGGATGGGCTGGATGAGAAGATCACCGTGAGAAGCATTGTCCAAATGTAGGTAGTGAGTAGTCTTTTCCAGCCCCCTCTTCACATCACACACAAGTCTTCTTTATTTGAGGAATAGCAATTGATCCCATATAGTCCCATGCATAGCCCTCAAACATGTGCTATCCACTAAGATTTTTTAGCAACTGAAACCTATTCAAACTTTGTCCTCTTGCCAATCATCCCACATTGCATGGCTGTGAAATTTTTTAGATGGTCGTGAGTTATGTTGCTTTATGATCTTGTTATTTTCTTGTCTTTACTTGCTCCAATCTTTCTCATTCTTGCTATATAAAGATAAGTGGACATTAATCTTCAAAAAAGGTCAAAATGTAGTGCTTTTGACTCACTTTAACTCTTTTGTTTTCAAAGTATGCCTAAAACCACATATGAGTCAAAGTGAGTATCTTAAACAATTTTATGTCATTAATTGCTAAGTGTTATGGAATAAATTCAAAGTCAATTAAAAACATATCACTAGGAGATTGAAGTGGTGACAATATTGGTGACGATGTTGGTGACAAAACATGGAGATACTTTTGGCCATGAAATTCTAGCAATTCTTTCCTTACAAAACAAAAATAAAAATAATAAAATACTAATAAAACAAATAAAACTTATCCTAGTTCTTTGGTTGTCTCTCAAGTAGTGCTTAGTTAATGTCATTAGTTTGACGTGTTCTTCCTTTTACACTCAACCTAGGTCAATTATGAGTGATTTGCTTCAACCTTTGTCACTTAGTTTCAATTTAGTAGCCTGTAAATAAACTACATATTACAAGATAATCAAAAGGGCAAAATTAATCAACTCAAAAAAGCTAAGTTCAATATTGCCCTTTTAAGTAACAAAATGTCAATAAAATAGGGAATAACAAAACTCCCTGAATCTTTTATCAAATTCAACAGTTTGACTTCTAAAAGGTGAATTGTTCTCTTTCTTCCTCAATAACCTACACCTCCTCTTCTTCTTTCACTTTATTAATAGAGACTTTTGTATCTTCTTCAACCTCTATATTATGTATCCTCTATTCTTCTTTCTCTTCTTTTTGAACAGAGACTTCCTTATATTCTTCAAACTTAATCTCCACTGTCATTTGTTCTTCTTCCTCTTGCTCCTTTAAAGATTCGACTTTAACAATCCTAATAAAGGAGCTACCCTCCTTTGGATTCTTTAATACATTATTTATATTGAATTTCACTTGTTCATCTCTAATCCAAAGGATGAGGTTGTCTTCATAGACATCTATTATAGCTTTTCCAATGATCAAAAATGGTATACCAAGAACTAGTGGATAATTTTGATCCTCTTCAAAGTCTACCATGACAAAATCCACAAGAATGAAAATTTTATCCACTTTTATAAGCACATCCTCCACCATGCCAAATGGTTTCTTTATCAACTAGTCTACCGATTGAATATGTGTATATGTTAGCTTTACATCTCTTAGCCTCAGTTTCCTAAAAATAGACAAAACCATAAGGTTTATAATTGCACCTAAGTCATATAAACATTTTGAAATCTTTAAATTACCAACTACACTGGGTATTGTAAGGCTTCCCAAATCTATCAACTGTGAGGGCATATGGTTGGTAATTAAGGAGTTGGAGGTTTTTTGTCATGGCTACCATTTGATTATCATCCCAATTCCTCTTGGTAGATAATATGTCTTTAAGGAACTTTGTATACTTGGGCTTGCATTTCAACACTTCCATATGAGACAAGTAAAATTTCCGTTTCTTTAGCTTTTCCACGAACTTTGCAAATGGTACATGTAATTTGTTCTTCTAAGGTCTTTATGGGAATGGTATTTTCGGTGTGTAAGGTAGGGGAGGAGTATAGGGAAGGTACTCGTTCTTTTCTTCATCCTTTTTCTTATTCATTTGGTATTTTACAAGGTGGGTTTCAGCTTGTCTTTCTACTTGTTCTTCTAGCTCTTTCCCACTCTTAAATGTGATAGCCTTGCATTGTCCTCTTAGATTTACTTCCATATTGCTCAGAAAGGTTTCCACACTTCTCTTACAAAATTCATCGGAAAGTTGATCCATTTAAACCTCTAAGTTGTGAATAGAAGAGGCATGATCTTTTGTCACTCACTCAAACTTCCTTTCCAGTCTTTTCTGGGCCTCTTCCATATTCATTAGCCTATCCATGATCTTGCCCAATTTAGAACTCTATGAACTGGACTCATCTTGCTGAAATCCTTATATGTATTGATTTCCCATTTACGTCCTTACTTTATTAGACGTAAAGAAATCTGGGTAGTTCTACTGTTGGGCCCTGCTTCTAGAGCCCAGCATTCGGAGACAATTAACAGTCAAATCACATTGCAATTTTTTTAAACAATTAAAACGTATGCTAAAATCGATAATCAAATTGGCCCGATTTATTTAAAACCATTTCAGTCACAAAGATGCAAACATTATTGCAAACGTTAGAGTTTCGGTAATCGCTTGAGCCCATTACAGAACACGATGATTGTTTTCACAATATCTTTACATTTAAAAAACCACCCCTTTTGCTTTAATATCAAATACAAAATACAAACTACACGTGATACCATTGAATGCTTATGCTTAAAATGATTCCAAAATACAAAAAGTTCCTGAACTAACTTAATTACAAACGTCTTTAACTATCTTGAAGTTCCAATGCCTTACAAGGATCATTAATCTTCTCTTTCTGCACCTGAGGAGGGAAACGTGGAATGAGCTATACAGCTCAGTGGCTAATATATTTATAGTCATTGGCAATTGACCTAAAGTCAAGCATGTGTATGTATATATGTATATCTAACATTCATACTTTATTCAAGCAAATTAAACATTCATCAAATTTAAAAAAAATGCAATGCATAAAAAATGGCTCAAGGGTTCCATGAAACAGAATGAGGAAACTGAAGTTTACCCCATTAACAGAATGAGTCCATTTTTCAGAGCTCATATATCACAAGCTAGCAGCCGGGAGAAGGCTCTTGTTAACGTGCACGTGACGAACAGAATGTAACACCCCACTTCCGTTTGACCCGAACCCGATATCGATGGTGATATCCGAGTCCATGCCCTACGAGGGTGGCGTGTTACATCACTCAGTCAAAACTCAGTATAAATTTTTTAAAAAAACACAACATACACTATGCAGAAATCAAATAACATACACAATCACCAGTAAGAACAATGACCGGCCCCTTTCTAAATACAAATTAATTCAATCCGGTGACTTTACAAATTAAACTGGACAATATTTTCTACCCCTACTTCATTCACAACTTGATCAAATATCCTAAACAAATTATCAGCATTTCTAATCAGGCCAGATACATCAACAGATTTTAAAAATATAGAGCCATTACAAGAATAAACCAAAAAATTTATAATTGGTTCTTATCTCCTATTCGCCCAACCATCACACATAATTGAGCATCCATTAATACCCCAACTCACTCTTCTTTCAACTAAATAAGTTCTCATTTCAGAAACAGCACAACTCAAAAGTTTACTTCTTAATTCATCAATCGATGGCCCTTTGTATCCTGGACCATAAGAGGCTATGGCATCTATCATAGGTTGATAATAATATGATTG
>JANTPM010000009.1:8322502-8334783 GCA_025434745.1 Erythroxylum divaricatum
GGGTGAGAGCCGAGTATCCTAACCAACTAGACTACAACGGAACTGTTAAAAGCAACGTCTCTATCACTGTCATATATCAAAAATCCGCGCTTCTGCCTCCATCTTCTTCGACGTCACTTCTTTATATCCTGCTTTGGATTCCCATTTCTTCTGCACTTTCCCAACTTTCACTCGCCCCAACCATGGACCGGAGCTCCGAGGACCATTGGAGTGGCCACTATTGCCACGCCCTTTGACCACAACAACAAATCCAAGACCTCTACCCACAGCAGCTCTCTCACTCGAAAACCCATGGCGTCATGGCCTGGATGTATAACTCACCTGTCACCAATGCTTTGTGAAAAGCAAGATCCAACATTTCTCCCAAGGACGCTCCACCGCAGGTCTTTATTTATTTGAAAATGGATATGACTCAAGTAGGCAATCTCAGAGGTCTCAACTCTCAATTCTATTTCAATACTTTGTGAGAGTAAAATTATGTTATGGCATTTTAGATTGGGACATTTAAGTTTCCATTATTTGTCAAATTGCCAAACATCACTGGGCATCTTTTCTAGAACAATCCTACAAGGCTGTCCATAGTGATATTTTGGGAACTTCAAAAATAAAACCAATAATTGAAAAAGATGATTCATAACTTTCATTGATGACCATACTAGAATTACTTTATTATTTTCACTTAATGAGAAATTAGATATTGAGAGCATGTTTCAAGAATTTTATAAAATGATCCAAACTTAGGTTTAAACTAGAATTCAAGTTTTTAGAAGTGATAAGGAAAATAAGATTTTAAGGAGTTTTTTTTTTGTTAAAAAAGATAAAGAAAATCTCTAAATTTTAGCTTTTAAAAAATTTGTTTCTATTGTAAAAGCATTTTTAAAATTTTCCACCAAACACTTATTTTTTTCCTTAAAATGGTTTATGTGGTGAGAAAAAGTACTTTTAAAGCTTCTAAAAGTCGAACCAAACAGACACTCGTACAATGATGCCTGCAACAAAATGGAATACCAGAAAGAAAGGAAAGAATAAACATATGCTAATAATCGCAAGACATTAAATGTTTTTAACTAATGCTTTTAGGTACTTATAGAGTGAGGGTATCCTAATAACTACATATTTGATCTATAGGATGCCTTCAAAAGTCCTAAAACTTCAAACACGTCTCCTAACTGTTTTAGTAAATAATTTTCTTCCTTTTGGTTATCAAATGATCTTCCACTTGAATTATTTTGGTGTATTGTATTTATTCACACTCATGACGATAATCAAGAAAACTTGATCTTAGAGCATGAAAATTGTATTTATTGGTTTATATCCTTCTACTAAAAAAGAATGAAATGTATGCAAAGTAAGATGAACATCATTTTAAGGTAAAAGTTTTTCTAAGAAACTATCCTATACAATAGGAAAGTAAGGACAATCTACAGTATGATCAAGAATCTAACCCTGAATTAAAATCCAGAGCCTAACCCTGAATTAAGTTAGTGTTTCCTAAACCAATATTTATTCCAGAGTTAGATAAAAACCTTGTATATAACCATTACTCTTAAGAAAGATTCTAGAACTTGTACTAAATATGCTTTGTATAACTAATTATACTATAAAATTTTGTCTCCATCATTTCAAGCATTTACTTCTAAGTTGTCTAGTGTTTCTACTCCTAAGAATAATAAGAGAATCTAAATATTCTTGAGTGGAAGGATGCATTCCTGAAAGAGATAAAAAGCTCTTAGGAAGAATAGAACATAGGAGGAAGTTGATTTTTAAGAGGAAAAATATTAGCTAGATGTAATAGATCACCTAAAAAAATAAGGCTTACCTGATTGTTATGGGGTTCACTCAAAAGCTATGAAATTGACTATTAAAAAAGAATTTCACATGTTGTTAAATTAAATATTGTGAGAGTGTTGGTTTTTATTGTAGTTAATCTAGATGGGTCTCTACATCAGTTGGATGTCAAAAATATCTTCCTAAACAGAGATTTATATTAAAAAAAAGGTATAAATAAAGGCTCCTATAGGATTTAGATAGCTTTGAGAAAAAAGATATGCAAGGTAAGAAAATATTTTATATGGGTGAAACAATTACCAAAGGCCTGGATTAACAGATTCATAAGATTTTTGAAGTTTCAAGATTTCTTATAACTAACCATACTCTATTCATAAAAGCTTATGTAGAAGCGAGGATTGCGAATCTAATTATGTATGCAGACAACATTATCCTCACTGATGATGTCTTTAAGAGAATGGAAAACTTAAAAAAGAATTTCTTAAACAAGTTTGAAATAAAAGACCTAAGGTCTCTTAGATACTTTCTAAGGATGAAAATTGTTAGATGTAAGAAGTCACCTAATAAAAGTATATTCTGGATCTTCTAGAAGAAACTAGGAAGAGTGAATATAAACCATTAGATATTCCTATAGAATTTAACTTAAATCTTTGTGAAGTTAAGAAAGCAATTCTATTAGATATAGGTCAACAACAATAGCTGGTGGAAAAGTTAATTTATTTATCCTACACTAGACCAGATATTTCCTTTGTTGTCATAATGATAAGCTAGTTTATGTATACTACTTGTGAAGAACATGAATGCAAAATATATAATTTTAAGATACTTAAAGTGAATTATGAAGAAAGAATTATTCTTCAAGAAATTGAAGAGCAAAGACTTGAAGTCTACACTAATGCAAATTGGGCAAAGTATCTTAGAGACAAAAGGTTTATTTATATGTATTGTACTTTTTATGGGGAAATCAAATAACCTAGAAGAGTGAAAAACAAAATGTAGTAGCCAAAAGTAGTCCAGTGGCAAAATATACGGTAATGACTCAAAGAATTTGTAAAATTATATGGCCTAAAAGAGTAATGAAAGAACTTAAAAAACTAGTGAAGAACCCAATAAAAATTGTTTTTGATAAAAAAAACAACAATTAGTATCATCAATAATCCATTTCAACATAATTGGACAAAATATGTGGTAATTGACAATTATTTTATAAAAGAGAAACTTAAAAGTGGGCTCATTTGCATACCCCGTATGCCTAAATACAACAAGTTGATGATATCTTCACCAAAGGGTTTTTAAGGTTGAATTTCATCTTTGTAAGCAAATTAGATATGATCAATATCTACACACTAGGTATTGAAATTTTGGAGATAATTAGTTGATATTCTATAAATTAATGACTAAATTAATTATATTTTATTATGAATATTTTAATAGTAGGAAAACAAAGAACGTACGGATAGATAAAAATCAAAAGAAATCACTTGTTTGAAACTCTCTGTCCACCAAGTCTATAATAGAGGTTCCTGCCAAGTAAGGGTCACCACTGCTAGGAAAGTAACCATACAAATCTAGGAATGCTATTGTCCCAATGGCTAAATGATACTTTGTATTGTATCAGTATTTTGTGAGAGACAACCAGTTATTCAACTTCCCAGGGATCTCCCCTATTACACATATTAAAAAACACTCTAAGACTTTGTTAAAAACTTCTATTTAGCCATCCATTTGCGGATGGTAAGCAATGGATTTAAGGAGTTTAATGCCTTGCACTGTGAATAGTTCATCCCAAAATAAGGACATGAATATTGGGTCACGATGAAAGATGATAGTGTGGGCCTAACCATGGAGACAGACAACCATACCCATAAATTTCTTAGCAACCAAAGGCACTATGATTGGTCCTTTTAAAGAAATAAGATCAGCGCATTTCGTGAACCGATCAACCACAACAAGAATAATGCTTTTTCAATTAGAAAAAGATAATTCCATAATAAAAATAAGTGAAATGTCTAAACTCACTATATGTCTTAAGACTTGTTATACATTTGCTTATTTTCTATGCTGCCATTAGTCATCAATTAATCAGTCCATATGTATTATTATAATTAGACCATATTTCACACAATAATTGGTCCATTTATCGTATACTAATTGATCCAATTGTCATTTAATTACTAGTCCATTTTGTTACCAATTTAACTATGTCAAATGTCACTTAATTGTAGGCTAAATTATCTAAAATTTTTATGTATCAATTTATCTTACCACTTGGCATTTGTTCTAGTCCAAATGTACATTTTAATCCATCAATTTCCCAACCCATAATATTTAATTCCAAATTTTCTAATTGAAATCAAATCATACCAAAATTCAAGACATATCAAAACATAATTCACATCATTATCACTTAACATTTTTATATCCTGAAATAAGTCAATTGAGTGCATATGCTAACTTTTAATGTGAACAAATATCAATTTGTGTCTGAATGTTAATGTTATGCATGTATATGCAATATTTAATCTAGGGTTAGCCCCTAAACATGTTCCGAAAAATAGGATATTACAAGCAAGCTCCTTTTAATATGTTTTTATGGCAAGCTACTCTTAGTTTAGAAGGCTCCTCTTAGTTGACAAGGCTTCTTTTAGTTTAGAAGGCCCCTCTTAGTTGACAAGGCTTGTTATTTTAGAAGATACCTTTTAGTTTAATAGGGTGGAATACTCATGTCTTAAAAAGACAATTATTAAATAGCATCATTTTAGCTTTTCAAAACATGCACACTCTGCCCTGACAACTTTCTATATGTGACTGACAGAAAAAAAAAAAACATAGACGATCACACCTCCTTTATTAGTGTGCACGATTGTTCAACTTCACACAAAATCAATGCTCAAGAATCGTTTAATATATCATGAAAATGTTTTTTTCCTTCTACTTACCTTTATTGTTCTCAAAAACATCGTTTTTCCTCTCTACACCCTAACTCCCTGTTTTTGTTCAAATATCATAAATCTCACAGCTTACTTGAAATGACAAGAACAAAATCTAAGGGACAAAAGAAAACCTTGATTCCCACTACTAGCCATGGTAAAACTCTCATCTATGAACAAAAGTCTGAAACTCTTGTTTCTAAATCTTCCTCTTTGTCACCAATAGTAAGATCATTAAACACCCCTATTGAACATATTTCGTAACCTCTATCAAAAAGCCCCAAGCTTCAGAAGGATCTACTTAGGAGACTCTAGACGACAGAAAGAGAAAGATTTTGGCTATGTTATCTCTAGAATTAGACTCTAAATCATCCTCTGAGCAAACTGAATCAACAATCAAGCAATATATCTCTATCTCTGGTGAAGAAGGCTCTGATGACTCAAACCCTAGCTCATCAAAAAAAGAAGGAAAATAAGAAGAAGAAAAAGAAGAAAAAGGAAGAATAATATTCTAGTGAGGGGGGACAAATGAGAAAAGAAAGATTCCATTCTCCTTCACTTTCACTACCTACTCCTTCTACTGTGTCTTTCAAAACTTTCGTACCACCACCATCTATTACCCCTAAAATTGAGTCCATAGGTAAGAAATTGCCTGAAGTACACTAGATTGTTAATGATGATGGTTCATATGAAGAACTAGTTCATTTAATAAGACGTCTATGAACTAGAGGAAGTCTTGCAAAGTAAGCTAAGAAAGTTATTGAGAAAGAAAAAAGCCCTGACGCTGAATAGAGGGAAGAAGAAGAATCTTGAAATAGAAAAAGAGAAGAAATATGAAAAGGCAAAGTGCTTATGGTTGAAAAGGATGTTGAGGACCCTATTATTAGGAATGAACAGTTTTATGAAGAAGCCCTATTTGAAGAAATTCAAAAGGTAAAAAGGTCAATATCGAATAAACAAAAGCAATGAGAGTCTTCAGCACCAGTTAAGTTGTTTCAGTCAATAGAAGCTGAAGTGCAATACAAAATGCACTACAAGAAGCGAAAGTGGTTACTGGACGCATTTTGTCTGCTCTCATATTCGATAATATTGGTATTCCCATCTCTTCTTATTTTCTTGCTATTGGTTGGGAACATTTTTGGAATTTGAATAAGGTAGTGTGTGATGATTTAGTTAGATCATTTTATACACATATGAGAAAAGATGAAATTGATGGGAAGTTGGCAATCATCTATTGGACACATGAGTATAAGATCTTGATTAATGAGGAAATCTTGCAAAACATACTAAACATAATTCCTATAGGCAGAACTGACCTTCTTTGTTATAAGTGGGACATTACTGATCTTAATTTAGGAGAAGTTGTGAACTTTATCTGCTTGTAAATTGAGTATGCCCATGAAAGGAGACCCTGGTATAGACCTTTTGACTTACTGTCATGATGCCTTGCATCAATATCTGCTACTTCAATTTTTCTAAGAAGTAGTTCAATAGAATGATGTAATCTCCTAGACACATATGTAGTGTATAATCTTCTCAAAGACAATAAGATGAACCTCTCATCAATGATCCGACGATTTATGGTAAACAAGAGAAGTCAAAAGAATATCACTGTTGATTTTCTATATAGGATGCTATTAACTAAGATTTTTTCCTATTGTGGAGTTTCTTTTGACAATCTAGATTGATATGTACCCGGAAAGTTTCATTCATCTATTCCCTATCAATTCAGATATAAATTGAAAGACAATGTATGGGTGGAGAAGAAAATAGAAAGACCAACAAACCTTTTGGTTCCTACCCTACAAAAATCAGCCCCTGTCACATTTCAGAGTACAAATGATATGATCTTTCAACAACTAAGGGACATTCACTCCAATTAAGATCAATGCGTGGCCAGATAGACAACATGTAAAATCAAATTCTTGACCTGTTGATTTAGTGTAGATTATGCTTCAAAAAATTTTAAATCTCTTAAATAACTTTATCACTATTTTTTGCTCGGTTTATTTTTACATCCTTGTGCTATTTTTTACTTATTTCTTAGTTATTTCCCCTCCTTTTTTTTATTACAAAGGGGTAGATTTAATCTTATACTTGCTTTTGATGATATTTGCTTTTGATAATATAACTGTGATATATTCTCTACTAACTATGGTGAAGTGAAATTGTGAAGTTTAATATGTGACATGCATAAACGATAGGCTTCTTTCTTTAGAGGTCATAAGAAAGGCTCCTCTCGAAAGGAGTCTTACTCCTTTCGTTTTGAACATTATCAGACTCTTTCGTTTTTTTAAGCAATTAATAATCTCTTTCCATTTTAAACATTAACAAGATGCTTTAAAAAATTAATAGGCCCTTTTTATCTATCTATAGACTCATTGATAACACCCTGCAATATATTCCTTCACATACCAAATCGATGCATACTCTGTAGAAGGGAGGAGGAAAGCCATGAGCTTCCATTTTCCCAACACAACTTTGTAAATCATTACTGGAAAATGGATGCTATAACAATGTCATATGTTGAATGTGCCTAGCAACTGGAGTTCGTTTACTTGGTGGTGTAGCCACTTCGTGCACAAGGATGACCCTGCCATATGGAGTTTCTACATAGTACTATCCTTCCTTGTCAAGGCTATTTGGGATGACAGGAATCTTCAAATCTTTCATAATGGAGATTCAGCCAAGGAACAATTCCTCAACAATATATACACGCAAATTCGAAGCTAGTTCTGTATGCACAAGCTCAACTCTCATAATCGTGATTATGGGTGTAGAATGTGGAACGTGGGTTTTACCCCATTTGCAAAACGACGACGGAGTGAAAAGTCCTCAGTTAGATAATGTAACATCTGTTTATTTCACAAGAAGGAACATAAGGTACAACACCAATTCTCCTATATCTATTAACTATAAAAGCTTTTGGCAGACTCGCATAACAAGTCTTCATCCACCCGTTTCTGCAGACTAGGCCCTCTCCCAAAAACTCTTGTATACTACTATCTGTACGTAAATGGCAATTCCAAAATCTATTTCCAGCAATTTGTACAAAACGTTAAAAACGATAAGAGAAAGAATTACAAAGATCTATGTGAACATCTACATTTAGCAGCTTGTAGCTAATTGCAGCAAAGCCTTCATCCTGATAAGAGCTACAGGCACTAAGGGGATGCATTCGCATCTTCGTCATCATAACTGTACTGCTTTCTTGCATTGGTTACACAAAACACCTGTGGCAGTGTCGGATTCACTGGAACTGGAAATTTATGTGCAGAGCTTACTGTTGTTCGCTCGTTTATCATACCAACCTCTTTGCAGACCCGATCAAGAACATTAAGGAAATCCCTGACAACCATAAAGATTCTGAAGGGATGAGCTTCTTCCTTAGCTGAATTCCCATGGAAGTATTCGGTAATCTCCTTCACTAGAGACAAAGCAACGCTTTCCTGTGCTTGAATTCTTATGATCTCTTCCTCAGCCATTTTGATAAACCTTTTCATTGATTCTGAAAATATCTCGCTCCCATCAACCAACCCCATTGTTTCATTTAACCTGACAACCTCACTGATTTTCTCGACGCCTATAGAAAGCTTGGAGACATCATTGATAAGTACATCTGAATCCATGGAAGCAGCTTTCTTCACATTGTTGAGCTCCGAACTAATACCAGAAACAACTTGCAGGCCCAGCTTCCTACATCTGGCATCTTCACTAGATGCAGAATTCAGAGTTTGGTTGCAACCTGAAAGACGAGCACCTTCAGTTCTTATAATTTCCTGTACAACAAAATGCAAGAGTGTAGTCTGTCCATCTGCACCCTTGACATCAACAAGCTTGAGAAGTGTGTCAAGCTTGAAGGCATGAGCATCACCGCGGTTGGTCCCAACATTCATGCGATTTCCTGTCTTCAGAACCGCTTCAAGAAGTTTCAAGAACATTCTACTACTTCTTAGTTCTTCAGAAGCTGACTGTAAAAGGGGAAACAGTAAAGTAGTGAAGCAACTGTGTCCGAAATTGAGAGGTCTATAGCTATATGTACATCAAGGCCAAAAGTCAGCTTCACCAAGCAATATAGTGTGCAATTTCATCAAACAATGGACACATATGCACAACTCCACAGTTATCATCATATTGAAAAGATCAATCACGCTGACAATTATGAACGCATGTATATGAAAGTGCAACAGATGCTAGTAGGTTTCTCAATATTAAGTCATTATTTGAACCCAGAGAACTACTAAAAATTAGCAAAAGTTGAGAGAAAAAGAAGAATAAGATAAAAGGGAGCCTGTAAGATCTTTAACTCAGTGTAGTAGAGTTGTTTGAGCTTGGTTTATTCAAAGGCTTCCATCTTAATTTTAAGGAGAACGATGATATCCAACTTCTGGTGTCAGTCAATACAAAGAGGTAAAACAATAATTTGGATAAGAATCACCACTAGTAAAAGAAAAAATTAAAGAAACCGCCTCAGGGAAATTTAAAAGTGAGATTATGATAGAGTTGGTCTACCTCTAAAGTTTCAAAAGACTTCTTGAGGTATTCAACTTCGGAATCAAAGTTGGCCACATAAAGCATGGCATCCACTCGTTTGAATGCAAAAGGTACATCAAGGACTGCCTTCAGGAACTTCTCTGCATGACCAAGCTTGATTGGTGAATCATCTTTGTATTCCTTCAACTTACGCTCTTCTTCTCTGCTAGGAGCCATCTTTAATAGACTTTCTAGAAGTTCAGTTCCCAGTGAATCTACATTACCTACATAAAATAAGGACTTAATTCAGTGAAGGCTACATACTTCAGAAGTACAGTTGGAGCATAGAAATTCCAAGAAGAGCCAGATTTAGAAAGATCATCAAATTAAGGTTATTAAAAATGTTTATTCGAACCGTTCTATATTAAGGTTATTTGAGATTTTTACAGTCACTCGTCAAACAGATATGACTGACTATTATGCTAATTCGTAAGCTATATTCAGATTATCATCAATGACTGCCACAGTATTGTGGATTGCAGTACAGCTTGTATAATCATCTACTCATTCACTACCAAAGGAAATCTATCATCTACTGTTTCTGAAAATGTAGCAGTGGAGCATAAGAAGCCCTAAAACAAGCAGCACAGCAGGTTATGGACTCCAGATCAATGCTTCAACCAAGAATGGCACAAAAAGGAAATGAAAGAGCACATGATGCGATTAGCACAAGTTAGCAGACCTCAAGATCCTAATTATAATCAAAGCCGAGTAGTACAACTATGTACAATTCAGAGAGGAGGCAACTAAAGAAGACAACAAAAGGGTACTGAGAGATGGCATCAGTCCAAAGCCTTTTGACCAAATCTACAATAAAGGATTGGCAGGCATCGAAAACATCTATAATGATCAGAGGGACACATGTAGTGGAACAAAAGCTAGAATCAGTTTTCTCTAGAGGTTATACAAAAGATAAACAAACACTTCCTTTCTATACATGGGGAGGTACACATAAATGCTTAATCAAGATATATAATCTACCAACATTTTACAAGAAATGCGTGCAACAGAAAAGTAAATAGGTTGAAGAATTACCTTCTAAAAGAGCTTCACAAACTTCCTCAATTGTCACATTAATTGCCCTAAGCAAAATTGCAATGTTCTGTGCCTTCTTTGGATCAAGCACCCAATTGTCTTGAATTGGAGATGGAAGAACGATCTTTGGAGTTACTTGTGGTTTAGTGGTCGGGTTGTTTACCACAAACAATGTTTCAATCATTTCTTCATTCAATCTGCAAGATATGGAGAAAAACACGGGTGAAACAAATTACGATCCAATGCTTGGAAACAGAAAATGCCAGATGCCATATAGAAAGACAGCAGAGTACTCCGCATCTTACTTGAAAGAACTTGATCTCAAGTGATCCCACACCATTTCACGCTCAGAGCTGGCTCTAACTTTATCCCAATGCAAAGGTTTCAACTTTGGCTTGGGAGTATCTTCATCATTCTGCACTGCTTTAAATTCAAGAGGGGAAACCGTGCTTGTGCTTTGAAGCACAAAAGGCCTCGAAGGACGTACAAGTGCTGGTGGTTTTGAAATTGGTTTCCCTGTTGCCGTTGATGCAACTGGAGAGTTGCCTGATCGCCGCGGTGGTTGGGGTGGAAGAGGAGGTGGCGGTGGCGGTGGCGGTGGTGGAGGTGCTGCAATGGGTTGCTCTAAAGTAGTGCTAATTTCCGCATTCAGACCCTGAACAGTGGGAACTATCGTTGGAGACGCATCTAGGCTCTTGCCAAAACCTCTTGCTGGAGATGTGTGAGTTGAAGACAGAGACGGAGACCTACTACTTCGATCCTTATAGTTTGAATTTCTCGGCGATGCAAGCTTGTTCTTTTCGGGGCAAGTCAAAGTTGAAAATAACAAAGAAGATCGCGTATTTCCATCCGAGTCGTTACATAATCTAGGCGGTTGGCTCTTCTCCAAAGCTCTGCTGGGCGACTTAGAAGCTGAAGACAGTGATGGAGAGCCTACATTTTGATCCAAATCACTTTCAGCCTCTGATCTTTTGTCCAAACTTCTGTCTACTGATGAAGAAACAGAGTGAGGTGAAGAAGGTTGAATCTTTTGATTCAAATCAGTCGTTATACTCGCCGGTGAAAGTGATGGCGACCGCACATTTGGATCAAAACCACTCAACACTTGCAGAGACCTGACTCCCCCTTTCTCTAAAGCACTCGCAGGCGATGTAGAAGCCGAAGACAGTGAAGAAGAACGCACCTCTTGCTCAAAATCTAAAGATATTCTAGGCGATTCTTCTGGAGACGAACTGCATAAAGACGGCAAAGAAGATCTGCGCTCATCAAGATGATTCATTGGTGGTGGAAACGAGGGAGGGGACGCAGGGAGGGTCTGAACGAAACTAGAATCCGGTGACTTGGGTCGCGGGCTCACACTAACCGGCGGAGAAATGCTGGGAGACTGAGAGCAAGCGGGAGACCCAGAATTGGAAGAAGTACAGGAGCTCTCTCTATTGCTTCTTGCTCCAGAATCGCAGCCACGCACAGCAGCAAACACTATTCTAGACCCCGATCCGGTGGCAATGGAGCTCTCACGACCAGCCAAAGACCCTCGCGGAGAGTAAAACTCCTCTTCCTCGTCATCCCCAGTAGAGCCCACATCAACATTCGCATAGCTCTGCCGAGAAACCTGTCTGTTAAGCGGTGGCAGGGGGTGGAGCTCCGGAGACTCCAGTTTACGCGGGTCATAATGCGTTTCAGAGTTCTCATTAACTAAAGTGGGCAAGTAGAGAAAGTCGGAGCGCGTGGAAGAGGTGGTTCTCAACTTATGGGCATTACTGGTACTAGTAGTGTTGGTGATGTGGGATGTATAATAATTAGGCTTGTGGTCGGAGAGATGGTGATGAGGATGACGTTGGTGGTGGTTGCGACGATGGCGGGAGTAGTAAAAGAAGAGTAAAAAGGCCAAGACAATGAGAACAGAGAGAAGGGCGGAGATTGAAAGGGCGAGGAGTTTATGGGAACTGCGTTTTGGTATGGAGGAGTGGGGGAGGATGAGGGAGGAGATGTTGG
>JANTPM010000009.1:8349635-8360005 GCA_025434745.1 Erythroxylum divaricatum
AGATGGAACATTCTGAGAGAATGAATTTCCTAAGCAAGGAGAAAGACCTATTATTATATGAGTTCTTGATCAGAATGATTCTGTTATGAAGAATCAGGATGAGGAACTTCAACCAAGTGGGAGTAATTCCATAGAAAGGTTCTCTATAATGACTGATCCGAGTGGGAGCAATCAGATTAATCATGAATTTGTTTATGATGAACCTCGATTAAGATGAAGTAATCAAGGAATAATTCCTCGATGTCGTTTTGAGATTGAAGGAGAAATTAATATGATTGTTCTGGAAGAGGAAGAAGAGTCAAGGAATATAAATGAGGCTCTTACTGGCCCTACTAAAGAACAATGGATGAAAGCAATGACAAAAGAAATGATTTCTTTAAGCTCAAATCAAGTATGGGACTTGGTTGATCTCCCTGAAGGACGTAAAGCGATTGGGAACAAAGGGGTTCTCCAAATTAAGTGAAAAGCTGATGGCAATATCGAAAGATATAAGGCACGTCTTGTAGTAAAAGGATACACACAACAGGAGGGAAATGATTACGAGGAAACTTTTTCACTTGTTGTGAAGTTTGCTTCAATTCGTCTTATTCTGGCTATAGTAGCCAATATGAATCTTGAATTACATCAAATGGATGTAAAAATTGCTTTTGTCAATGGAGAATTAGATGAAGAAATTTATATAGAACAACCTAAAGATTTCATCAAGGCAGGTCAAGAAAATAAAGTATGTCGATTATTAAAATCAATTTATGGCTTGAAGCAGTCTTTAAGGCAATGGTATATTCGTTTTCATAATGTAATCATTTCATATGATTTTCAAATGATTGATGAAGACATGGTGTGTATGTTAAGAGATCCAAAAATAAATTCGCGATTTTATCTTTATATATGGATGATATATTGATTGCTTGTAATGACTATGTGTTTTTTACGCAAATTAAAGATTGGTTATCATTTGAATTTGAAATGAAAGACATGGGTGAAGCGGCATACATTCTTGAAGTCAAGATTTCAAGAGATTGTTTGAAGAGATTGTTATCGCTTTCATAAGCGATGTACATTCAAAGAATTCTTCAACGATTCCGTATGCAAGATTGCAAACTAATTGATAATCCTATTGCCAGAAATGAAGGTCTTAGTAAGATAAATTGCTTGGCAATGCCACAAAAAAGGGAACAAATGAAGAATGTTCCTTACTCTAGTGAAGTTGGAAGTCTTTTGTATGCAATGAAGTGTACAAGACTAGATATTTGTTAGATTGTTAGGATGGTGAGCATATATCAATCAAATCTAGGCCAAGCACATTGGGAAGCAGTAAAGAGAATATTGAGGTATCTAAAGGGAATCGTGGACTATGCATTATGTTATCAAGGCAATGAACTAAGTATACAAGGGTATACAGATGCAGACTGGGGAGGAGATTTAGACAAAAGAAAATCTACCTCAAGATATGTATTCATACTAAACCATGGAGTAATATC
The DNA here is from genome assembly GCA_025434745.1 of Erythroxylum divaricatum. Taxonomy (NCBI): domain Eukaryota; kingdom Viridiplantae; phylum Streptophyta; class Magnoliopsida; order Malpighiales; family Erythroxylaceae; genus Erythroxylum; species Erythroxylum divaricatum. The sequence goes on from JANTPM010000009.1 coordinate 8,351,117, forward strand.
ATGGAAAAGTAAGAAACAATCTTGCGTTGCATTACATGGAAGTTGAGTTTATAGCATTCTCAACTACAGTACAAGAGGCTATGTGGCTTCATCGATTCTTAGTGCATTTGGGAGTCACTAAAAGCGAAATTAATCCATTGACCATCAACTGTGATAGTCAAGCTGCAATCGCTTATACTAAAGACCCCAAATTTCATTGTAAGACAAAGCACATAGATACTAAGTATAATTATGTGAAAGATATAGTTGCACGAGGAGAAGTGAACATGAGATATATATCTACGCGAGATACGATAGCAGACCCAATGACAAAGCCAATTTCTAGAGATGTATACATTGGGCATGTAAAGTTACTAGGACTACGTAGATGTTAAAATGTACTGATAAACATTTCTCTGTGTATGTTCACTCAGTCTAATGTAATATGTTTGGATATAATGTATGATGAAAATTATACATTGTGTACTATTTGATTCATGAATCTATGTGTTTATGTATAAATATATTTTTGAAAAAATCAAAAGTATATGAGACAGATTATAGTTTGGCCCTCTCACACGGGAAATCACCTCTAGTATTTATGCTCGCTGGAGATGAGGCATGCTTGCAGTTTATTATCTAGGTGATAATTGAAAACGATAAACTTAAACCATAAATGTCGCAAAGAAACTGATTTAACCTGATTTGTTAATCACTATATCTGTCTTACGTTGCCAGATGTGGGTTTTGAATAGGTTTTCAGTAGATAAGTGAACTCAAGTTAAACATTGAGTATATTTGAATTATCATCTGTATAGTATTTCTTGAATGAAAGATGTTTAAGTTAAACGAAGTAGGTAAATATTGTAGTATATGACTCGTACCATGTGTGCACAACTGACCAAAGAAAGGGATTAACGTAAGTCGCCAAATCTCATCTTACATTGTGTGAGACCCTTGAGGTTGAGAAAAACCTCATCATATACCCTTATGACTATTGTTTCATTTTTAAAAATTGAATTTAAGATTTGCTACTTTAAGTTATTACCAAAAGATCATGCAAGATGCGATCATATGAAATAATCGTAGGAAAGCAAATTAAATTTAATTCAAAAGAGAATTGAGAATAGAGGAAGGTCATTTATATTAGATCATTGACTCACGTGAAAATTATTCATAGATGGTCATCGTCTCTTTAGTAGAGAACTTGAATATAGTCATGACACAAGATACTAAAGGCGATTAAAGAAAAGTGCAAATGCAAGATATGACCTAGGGTATAGCATGCAATGTCTACTCAAGGAAACTTAAGTCCTAGAATCAATTTGTTAATCGAGATGTCATATATTCCTAACAGATATATGGCAATGTACTCTCGTCGTATGCTAGTCACACCAGTTATTGAACAAGTATGAGTACTACAAAGTTTTTGTTTTGTTTTTTAATTAGATTAAAACCCGTCATGTGAGAGTGGGAGATAATGAATTAAAAACACCCATGAGGGGTATTATGGTAAGTCTACTTTACATAACTACCAAAGGTAGTTAAGGTGTAGCATTTTAAAAAACAAAAGATGTAAAAGACGTCTTCTGATGAGAAGAACAAAAAATCTTTCCGTAGAAAAAGAAAGGGCAGTACAAGTGCTTTAATCGGTAGAACTACAACAGGAATCCAAGTATGTACTTTTTTATTTATTATATGCATATACAAATGATCCTGTCTAACATGATTTCTGTGATTGTATTTTATCTTGTTGATTATTTTCTAACACTTATTGATTAATGCTTTAAAATGTTTAAGACACTCTCTTTAATTCATATTTAATTTTAGGTATAGTTTGAAAGTAAAAGAGCTCAAATGAGTCGAAAGCATTATATTTGGGTCATTTTTCAAATATTCACAATCATTTGTCTTTGTGAAGCAAGAATGAGAAGAATTAGAAGTGGACGTCTTGGAAGTCATTAATTTGCTTTCGACTGCTGTCACGGAGACTGACTTCAACTTTGTTTTGTTGGCAGGCACTCGTAGATTACTCCAACAAGATTGGGAGGTGCAATTCCGACACGTCCACCGGGAAGGCAATCAGTGTGCTGATGCATTAGCCACTTTTGCTACTCAGAGCAGCCCGGGGCTTCATATTCTTCAGGGCCCTCCATTTCCTGTCATCGCGCTCTTACATCAAGACATGCAAGGAGCACATTACCGCTGAGCTTTGCGTGTGTTAGCTTAATCGAGTTTTCAAGTTTTCTTTTTTCTTTGTATTAAAAAAAAGGAGTAAGAAAAGACAAAAAAAAATACAAAAAACGAAGAGCATGAGGAGTGCATGTTGAAGAAACATGGCTCACGACCATGCGTAAAATTGTCATGGCTGAGAGACATCTCTCATGCCCATGACAAAAGTTGCATGGGCCTAACACTTAACTCACGCCTATGCAAGGTGGCTCACGGCTTAGGTAGGCTAAACCAAGGCTTCCATAGTTAGATTCTTTCTATTTATTAAGCATCAACTTGTGTGATTTGGAAAGTAAGATGGTTTGGGCTATTTCCTCAACATACTGGTTTTCTGACCATTACTATCATAGACCCAGTACTCAGCTTAGGCTCTCTTTTTGTTATTGCCTTGGAAGGAGGAAGACAATCTATAAGGAGATTTATGAATGGTTATTAGGGTTATGTTTGCTTAGCTAGACAAGCACTAGTTCTTATCACTAGTATTTATGTAAGGACACTTTTGTTTATGTGATGTACTGGTAGGTTCAAACTGCATGACTTTCTGCTCGTTCTTTTAGACTTTTCAAATCACGCGGAACACCAAAAAGAACACATGCGGAAGTGGGATTTCCACCATTCCAAAAGTAACACTAGATTTGGGATGCTCCTAGCGGCTTAAAGTTAATACACACGGAATACGAACCAAATGATACTAAACAATCCCAACAAAAAGTCCCAAAATTGCAACGGCATAACCTTTTCATCATCGATAAAGATTGTAGTAATGTCTAATAGTGGCTTCAAAGTTGTGTTTTTTTCCCAAGGAATCTATCATTGGCTGTTCTGCCGCTGTTGCTCTCCCTTTTTAGCAAATACTATCTTTATAGGATACCCGTGAAAGACGATAAAAGAGAACGGAAAAGCAAAGTTGAATATTCTTACGTGATTTGATGATTTAATTATTGCCAGTGACCACAAATGACAAAGGTGAATGAGTATCCGTTCTTGATATCATTATTTCACCTTCAACTCTACACTACTCGAAACTTTTGAAGTGATTGTGGCATGACTAGATATCAAAAGCAGTAAAATCAAAGGATCTCAATCAGATAAGCATACTTGCGCTATGGCAGATGAAAAAAAAATAGTAATTGATGTTACAGGAGAGGGACCAGAAAGAGAAGGCAGGTGCAATATGGCAGGCAGGAATGATGAGCGGAAATCAGTAGTGCTTTATAAGGGTCATTGAAACTATAATTGGACGTTAAAGATTTTGTTTTGTTTGCGATGTTTCAATATAATCTGAAAATAATCGAGAAAGGAAAACCAGTCGTCATTATATTGTATGGGATCTTTTGGATGAATAAAAACAAACGGGAATGAATGATATTTTGGCCAATAGATTGAGGAAGAATTTGGGGAAAATTATATATCCAGCACAAAATGCTTTCATCAAAGGGAGAACAATAGGCATAAACATCCTATTATGCCAGTAAATTCTCAAGGGTTACAACTGTTGGTGATGGGTCTCTCTCACATGGAGTGACTCCATCATTCAACAATGGTTGGTCAAGCCTCCAAGCCTTCAACGTTGACAGAAGATTGGTTGGCATGGTAGGCACCAACCATGCCTAATAAAACAAGAAGAATGGTTGGCCAACTTGGCCAACCATACTTCATTCTCCTGCCTATAAATAGGCAGGAGATGAACGAAGAGAAAGTAAAAAAAAAAGATAGAAAATTAGAGAGAGCCAGAGCTTTGTTTTTCTCTGAAGTTGGGAAATTTATTCCTAAAGGGTTAGTGAGTGACAAAATAGTGAGGTTAGTATTTTTAGGTTGGGAAATACCTTGTGAGCCACTTTTTGGTTTTATCTCTGTATACCCATTATTTGTAATAGTGGAAGAAATATTCTGAGTTTTATCCGTGGACGTAGCCCAAAGTTAAGGGTAAACCACGTTAAAAATTCTGTGTCTATTTTGCTCATTTTATTTTTCCTCTTCACAAATACACCTACTGTGCCCAACATTATCGGCAATGACACCATGGTGACTAACTACCCCCTTTAATTAACAAGAGCTCTTGGATCCTGATGTTGTACGTGGGCAATGACACCATGGTGACTAACTAACCCCTTTAATTAACAAGAGCTCGTGGGTCCTGGTGTTGTACGTGACGTGACCCAGTATGAGTCACACTTACAGTCATCTCATCCTGTATGTGTAATAGTACCCTTCACACGCATAAAATGTTCTCTACCTTCTCCATAACTAGCCTTCATGCGCTCTTTCTTCCTCCAAAGCCCCCACTAGCTCTCTTTATATTGTTTCCGTATCTCGAGTTCTAGCCAACAGAGGTCAAGCAATAAGACGATGAATCGAGCGAAGGGCAAAGTTTGTGTGACAGGGGCTTCTGGCTTTTTAGCTTCTTGGCTTGTCAAGCGACTACTCTTAGCCGGATACCAGGTGGTCGGAACAGTAAGGGATCCTGGTAATGAGAGGAAATTAACGCACCTGTGGAAGCTAGAAGGCGCAAAGGAGAGACTCCAGCTGGTTAAGGCCGATTTAATGTTAGAGGGTAGCTTCGATGAAGCAGTCAAGGGATGCCATGGTGTGTTCCACACCGCTTCACCTGTCCTGAGACCATCGTCTGATCCAAAGGCATGTTCTTGTCCAACTGTTTATTTTTGGAAATGCCAGTTTTTCTGTCTGAAAATCTGATATTGCTTATGTATAATCTCTTGCATTTCATGGTGTTGGGTAAGAGAAGAATAATTAATTGGACAATATGACATAATGCAAAGAATTGGTTTTAATTTCTTCACATTCAGAAAGAAATCTTGGCACCAGCTGTTGAGGGGACACTCAATCTTTTGCGCTCCTGCAAGAAGAGCTCATCTCTAAGGCGTGTGGTTCTCACCTCCTCATCATCAACAATGCGAGTAAGAGATGATTTTGACCCGAAAATACCCCTTGACGAGTCATCATGGAGCTCTGTGGATCTCTGCGAGAAACTGCAGGTATAAATATCCAGCACATATACCGGAGAACATTGCATTACATTCATGTACATATCAGGAAGCGTTGGTCATGTTTAACATCTACTCTATGTACGTGCATGGGTCTCGTCAACTGATGGGAAAGCTATGGTATGTGTTATCGAAAACCCTAGCTGAAAGAGCTGCATGGGAATTCTGCAACGACAATGATATTGATTTGGTCACAGTGCTTCCCTCATTCGTGGTCGGGCCTAGCTTGCCACCTGATTTATGTTCCACTGCATTGGATGTCCTTGGCTTGCTTCAAGGTAGATATACAATTAATTTACTCCCCCTTGTAATCTCTCAAACTTTCATGTTTAGACGGCTTAATATATATTGCATTTAGTTATTACTTTGATGTTGCTAAAAGGAAATTAACAGGACAAGTGGAGAAATTTCAATGGCATGGAAGAATGGGATACGTCCACATAGACGACGTTGCACAATGTCACATCCTTGTTTATGAGCAGGAGAGTGCCAGTGGCCGATACCTTTGTAGCTCAATAGTATTGGACAACAATGAATTGGTATCCATTTTATCTGCTCGCTATCCCTCACTGCCTATCCCAAAGAGGTTCGTCTTATAAACAAGTAACTACATAACTTCCAATGGAAAGAATGTTGACTAATAAAAGCTTTGACTATGGTACCCATAACTATGATGAAGTGTGATTATGACCTTTTTTTAGTTTAGTCAACACTATATATTAGGAACTAAATGCACTTGTTTTTAGATGCAATATTCCTAGCTTGCTTGATAATTATACATTAATCAAATCAAAAGATCTAAATATAATTGAGTTTTCTCATGTATATATATTGGGTATCAATACCCAATTCAACTCTTCAACACTGTAAACAAGTTATTTTGAAGATAAAGAATCATGATAGTGGTTGGAAGTATATATTTTCAGGTTTGAGGAATCAGGTAGACCACGTTATGATTTCAACACCTCAAAGTTGAAAAGCCTAGGATTCAAGGAGTTCAAGTCCATTCAACAAATGCTTGATGATTGTGTGGCTTCGCTCGTGAAAGAGGGCTATCTCTCGCTTCCTCTCGTTTGAAGGTTCATTCCACATGTAATTTCAATTAAATAATGGACGTAAGATCAATATTTGAACAAGCTTAATTTTGTTCCTAAAGTTAACTCTTGATTTTGTACCTCAAACTTAAATCTATGCAATTCCATTTACACGGTTACAATCTATATATTAATGTGTTGCATCGAAAGTTGAACTATGTACTTTTAATTTCACACAGACAAAGCTAGATTTAAATACACTGAATTGAAACTGTCTTCGAAGTTTGGTTGAATCTACTCAAATCAGGTCTGTACCTTTAAAACACTAATCTCTTCACATAAGTTTAGTAGGTGAAGTAAGGGTAGACGGTTTAAATAGTTCCTTAACATTTTTCAAAAGGTTTACATAAATTCTTTTCAATGGTATCACGTTAGACCTTCATACTTTTAGAAAGATATTACTAAAACCTTAAACTCAAATGAAGTTAGATTTCAGTTATTAGTATTTGAGCTATCCATTTGACTTATGTAGTGTCATAGCTAAGTAATTAGACCTAACTGGCACTAACGTAATCTTAAAAATGATTTATTTAGACATTAGCTAAAGGTTTGATTAATTTTACCTTAATGTTTCACAAAAAGTTTAAGTAAGTCTATATTGTCATTTTTGTTACTATATTTGCACTTACACTCAAGGTATACTAAATATCAGTTTACTAATGTTAGAGTGTAAAGCGTGAGTCTTTACATTATTGGACCAATAGAAATTTGGATCATTCTGCTACCCCAGAGTGTATATGTTCTAATAAGGATCGTTACTTCCTCAACTATACTATGTCTCATTGTAGTTCGCAAAAGTTCCTTGCTTCCTATAATATCAATTCTTTATCATTGTTCTTTCCATTTTTTTCTTGGCATCTAGCTCTTCAGACAGGGACAGTTCTAGAAATTATTTTGAGTGGGGGCAAAATATTTAAAGTACTCTTATCTTACTGAAAAAGATACAAATATTTGTATATTTGTTAAACAAAAAATTACATCATTATCTTAAACTTCTTACATATAACCTATTACAATCGTTCCCTACGAATCTTCAAAATATATTGATATCACTATAAAAATTTTTCATTGCAAATAAACTCTTCGTATTCTATCACGATCATTAGGATGATAATCTGAAATTTTTTCTGCAATCTTGGATCAGACTGAAGATCATCTAAATTGACTTCGAAATGAACATGTTTTAAAGGGTTGGAGCTAGAATCCTTATTTGTAAGAGCCTTTTTGAGAAATTTGTCTATAACTGAAATCAAAATGAAGTAATTAGGGACAAATTGAACACAAAATAAATTAAAAATTATCTATTCACAAAAAATTAATTAATTAAAACTATTTGAAAAATACTTCACACATACGCAAATTTATGAAATTCACAAACAAAAAGTAAAATTTTCATAAATGCTACTATTGGACTTGATATGGAAAAGGATGGATTATACTACTTGGAAACTTGAAACCAAACATCTATTAGCAATAGTAATCTATCGTTGTAAATTTTATCATCATTAAGGAGGGATGTCATTTTGTTTCATCATTTCCATTGAATCGTCCATTGTTTACACCTTTAAATTTACTGATCATCTTTCCTTCACTTTCTAAAGGGATAGATGTAACGAATTTCATTGTGATAAGCTTGAGTTTACCAAATACATCTGTATATCTTTTCTCCACTTATCAATACGAGAACTTCTACTATTTTCGATTTAATTAATAAGGCCATCTAGGGTACTTCTTTTATCCCTATTATCACTAGTGTTAGATAGTTTGTACTGTTTTTGTTCATTTTACAACTTTATATGCTACGATTTTTCATCAATAAGTTTATATTTTCTTACAATTTCCTCCTTACCTTGTTAGTTGTCAACCTTCAATTTGCTATTTATTACATGCTTACAACTTTTTACTTCTGAAAAGACCAAGACTAACAGATCACTTTGTTTAACTCTCCTTGATATTTTCTTCTCTCTCTGTGTAAAAGTTTCAATAAGAAATCTTATCCTGCATCTTCACTAAAAGTATAAACGAATATAAAGATTAAAACTGTGCCAACTCTATTACAACTTACAAGAACCCATCTCTAAATTATACGTACTACACATTCTTCCAAAGAAAAAAAGTGAGAATTTACCTATCAGTAGTAGAACGGCGTGAGGCCTATGGGAGAATCCTTTTCACAATTGCTTTCAATATAGATTATTGTTTTTCGCTTTGAGTGTGGTAGTCCTTGTGGAGTTAGAGGCAGAAGAAACCAAAAAGACAAAAAGTAATGTGATGAAGAAGCCAAAAGCGTAGGAAAAAATTTGAATGAAAAAAACCAATTAAGCATGTAGTTTTTATCTCTCTATTTGTAGGCTTTCATTTAAAAAAATCATGGGCCCAAATAATAGTAATCTTAATAAAAATAAATGGGCTTAGCTTTTATTTTTTATTTGATATCTTAATATATCTATAATTTTGTTGGAGTTATGTAAATATAGTGCCCTGGAAAGCAAGTGTATTTACATGTAACTTTATTTTCTTCAGTTACAGTTTTGTAATGAAAATATTTATTATTAATAAAACAAAAGAGTTTGGTTTTA
>JANTPM010000009.1:8403546-8429892 GCA_025434745.1 Erythroxylum divaricatum
CTCCGTTCACGGCTGCACAGAACCGCTATGCGGGAATGTGCAGTACGTTCTGTTAGGACCGACCCAAACCATTTGATGTGTTATGTGTTTTGTTTTGTTTATGGTTGTGATGCATTCATGTTTTCGAAATTGTGCATGATTTGGAGGAACAATTGTGAGATTTTGAGAAAAGAGTTTTGAAATCGTGAGAATTTTGGAAATTGATTAAGAATGTTTTGAATAAATTGAAAGGCCTAAGAACTAAGTTTTGAAATTCTTGCTACTGAGAAATGTTTAGAAATGATAAACATTTTTACGAAATGATTTTTGCTTATTTTCGAGTATAAATATGTTATCCACGGAGCGAAAGCTCACCCCCTCTTTCATCCACATCTCCAGGTTTTCGAGCAGGAGATCGGATGGAAGACGATCACGACTTCAGTTCGATTTGTGCATGTTTTGTATTTATGTGTAAAGTTTGATGTTAGTGTATTCTTTTCGGATTGTAAACAAATGCTGAAATTGAGAATGGATTTGAGTTTGTGTATGATCATGAAATTGAAATATGTAAGTCAATTATGGAGTTGTATTTTGTATTGAGGTGAATATGAATGGATTTGTTTATGAATAGTAAAAGTATATACTTATGATTGGATTGTGTTCGGATTGATTTATGAATTAGATTGAGAATTATGGAAGTGTTAGGTATAGATGTGTGTTCTGCTGGTGTTTTGGATTCCGGACGGGAGGTCCGATGATTCTGAGTTGTGTTTGGAAATTATAGAAGTGTATAATTTCTTTTGCAGATTTTTAGGCTGTACAAAATACAACCGTTATGCTACTCGATTTTCGATAAAATCGGGTTATAACAAAGTAAGAAGTAGAATAGGTTTTGTTATATATGAGATAAGAATTTTGGTATATGGATAAAATTTTGGGATCTGTATGTTTGTATAAGATGATGATTTGAGATTTGCATGAGGATGAATTATTATGTTTTGATTGTATAAGGTTGATTAAAGATGAAAGAAATGAAAAAGAAAGATTGAAAAAAAATAAAAATTATACCGGAATTCGGATTTGTTTTAGTCTAAGGTCTGCAACGCGACCCTGTTGTTTTCATTTAGAGTTTGAGTTCTCGGATGTCAGAAATTGGTTCAGCTCGTTTTGAGATCCGTTTGTTTTCGCTGTGCGATTCGTTCCGCTACTTGGTTTTTTGCCTTATGTTTTCCGGATTCGATTCTTTCGTTTGGTTGTTTCCGTACGCGTTTGATCGCGTCTCCGTCGCTTAGTTTCGCTTTCGCTATTGTTTTCCGTTTTATTTTCCGATTGGGGTCCGATTTTTGGATCGGGTCTCAACAGTTATGAGTCCAATGGTTTAACTCTTATATTATTTGGAGGTCAGAAGAAGGAGATACAATCAAAAGATCGAAGGATGTTCCATCACCATCCAACCTATGCACGATCGCGAATTAGCTATCAACTTGCAAAGTCGTGATTGTGCTTCGTCGCGATCGCAACTTTCCAGTCTCACTCTTTCACTTCTAACCTCCATAACTTTCAACCCATAAATCTAAAAATTTAAAAATTTATATCATTAAAAACCTAAAAGAAAGAGCTACAACTTTCGTGATGACAATTTTACCAAAATCTTCCTAGATCAATATAGTTTAATCATGGATGTTTCATATCACATTTTTACCTCTTTTTCTCTTTTCTTTCTTTTATTCTAAACCAAAATTTCTAATTTATCTTCTTTCACTTCATTTAACTCCTATTGCAGTTCAAAATCATCCACAATCGATCAAAATTCAAGATTACACATTAATACTAAAAATAGAACATATACAGATATTCACCAATTGTTGCAATTTTCTTTTTATCAACAACTTCATTTCATCATAACTTTCCATTTTAATGCTTTTCCCCATAACATTGCATCACCTTAAACATTTCCCTTAGTTCTAAATTCGCTCAAATTCATTTCTATTAACACTTCACTTATTCATGCATGAACAGTACATCAACTTATAACCAGAATAGAGTATATATATTTTTCTTCATCAACTTGTGTAAACTTTCATATATCCAAACCAGAATCTATTTCATACTTTTTTGGTCAATTCCTATTTCACAAATCTTTCATCTAGTTGATTCATCACCGAAACTACATTTCTTAAGCTACTCATGCATGTATATATTTATACCGTAAAAACATCATCAGAGTTACTTACTTGATTCAGCTATTCCCAGCAATAAGAGTGAATCAATAACAACCAATAAAAATGAAAATTCAATATTCGGTGATGGACAAGGAACAAAGAAAGAATTCTCTGCTGAATGCTTTTGGTGAATATCAAAAGCTACAATAATCACTTCCTAATCCGAATATAAGCTACGTGTAATCTTTCCTTACTCAAAACCAAACCACATAGCTATATTGCATGCACTACATATGTCACTCAAACAAGTCTGCCATTTGTGACCAAACATACAAGCCATTTGTCATATACATATGTTGCCACGTGTCACACGATAATTGGTCCATATTTTAATATTTTTCTAAAATTCACCAAAAATTCCAAAATATCCTAAATATACCAAGATTGACAAATCACATTTTAATCGCATTTAATAACTCATTTATATCCGAAAAATGTCAATGAATGCATGTACAATCATATGAATGTTCAAAAATATGCATGTCAACTTAAGCATGATATGCATATTCTAATTTCTCAATAATTTCTCATAATACACAATTCTAGCCTTAACATGGATAATGGAATGTTACAATTCTCCCCTCCTAACAAAACAATTTTGTTCTCAAAATTCTTACCTGGATGATCAAATAGGTAGGGGTGTTGATTTTTCATATGCTCCTCCGTTTTCCATGTTGCTTCCTCACTCGAATGATTCTTCCAAAGAACTTTCACCATTGGGATTAATCAGTTCCTTAATTGTTTATTCTGATAGCCAATTATCTTCACTGGTTCTTCAACATAGCCCAGATTACTAGTGACTTCAATTTCCTGAGTCAGTATCACATGAGTTGGATCCAACCGATATCGTTTAAGCATACTCACATGAAACACATTATGTATCTGAGCCATTTTCAAAGGTAAGGCTAACTTATAAGCCAATGGTCTAATTCTTTCAATTATCTCATATAGACTAATATATCTCGGACTTAACTTACCCTTCTTATTGAATCTTAGCACACCACATAAAGGTGATACTCTCAGAAATACTCTATCTCCCACCTTGTGCTCCATATCTCGTCTATGCTGATCCAGATAGCTCTTCGATCTATCTTGTGCTACTTTAATTCTATTACGGATCAATTTCACTTTGTCAACAGTATCCTGAATTAACTCTGGGCCTTCGACAATTCTTAGACACTATTCATCCTAACATAAAGGCGAACAACACTTTCTGCAGTACAACACCTCGTATGGAGCCATACTGATACTGCTGCGATACTAATTATTGTAGGCAAATTCAATCAAAGCTACATATTGATCACATGCTCCTTGAAACTCTAGAACACAAGCTCTAAGCATATCCTCAATAGTCTTGATCATCCTCTCACTCTAACCATCTATTTAAAGATGAAATGTAGTACTGAAATTCATCTTTTTAACTAAAGTTGCCTGTAAGCTACCCCAAAATCATGAGGTAAATCTAGGATCTCTGTCTGATACGATGGACACTAGAACCCTATGTAATCTCACAACTTCATTTACATAACCGAGCTAACTAATCTAGAGAAAAAATTTTCTTTTACTAGCAAGAAATGAGCCGATTTGGTCAATCTATCAACAATGACCCAAAAGACATCATGCTGTCTCGGAGTCCTCGGTAAACTCATGATGAAATCCATTGTGATTCGTTGTCATTTTCACTTCAGAATAGGCAACGAATGTAATTTTCCAACTGGAGCTTGATAGTCAGCCTTAACCTGCTAACAAGTTATACACTTAGAAATGAATTATGTTACTTGCTTCTCATACCAGGCCACCAGAAATGTTGTTTCAGCATGTTATACATCTTGGTAGAACCAGGATGTATAACATAAGCTGCTAAATGTGTTTCCTCCAAAATCTCTTTCCTTAAATCATCAATACCAGGCACACATAATGTTTGCCTTAAACATAATGTATCATCTCTCACTTCAAAATTAGAATATAGATTCACTTTCAACTTCTCAATTAACTTTACCAAATCTGGATCTCTGCTCTAAGCCTCTTTAATCCTTTCAAGCAAAACAGGTCTTAACTTTAATGTAGCTATCAATGTTTCATTTTGTCCCAAATTTAATTCAACATTCAGTGCTCTTAAATGAACTAGGATCAGTAACCTTGATAACTGTACTTGAGCTGCATTGCTGTTGGACTTTCAACTTAATGCATCAGCTACTATATTAGCTTTGCCAAGATGATACTCAATTGTACAATCATAATCTTTCAATAATTCTATCCATCTCCTTTTTCTCATATTTAACTCTTTCTGGTTCAACAGATACGTTAAACTCTTATGATCAGTGAATACTTGAAAAGTTTCTCCATACAGATAGTGTCTTCAAATCTTTAAGGCAAATACTACTACAGCAAGTTCTAAGTCATGTACTAGATAATTAAACTCATGAGATCTCAACTGTCTTGATGCATATGCTATTACTTTACCATACTACATCAGTACATATCCTAAACCCTGGTGTGAAGCATCACTATACACAACATAACCTCTAAAGTTAGATGGAATAGCTAACACCGGTGCTATAATTGACCGATGCTTTAGCTCCTCAAAACTCCTATGACAATCATTATTCTATCTAAAAGGCACATTCTTTCTCATAAGTTTTGTCAAAAGGGTTGAGATCAGTGAAAACTCCTCTACAATCCTTCTGTAACAACCAGCTAATCTAAGAGAACTCCGGATCTCAAACACATTTCTCAGAGCCTCCCATTTCATCACTTCTTCTACTTTCTTTAGACCTAAATGCCCTGTGCAGACACTATGTGACCCAAGAATACTACTTGATCAAGCCAAAATTTGCACTTACTGAACTTAGCATATAACTATTTCTCCCCTATTATCTAGAGAACCAATCTCATATGCGCAGTATAATCTTCTCTACACTTCGAGTACACCAAAATGTGATCAATAAATACAATCACAAAATGATCTAAATAAGGTTGAATATTTTATTTGTCAAGGTCATAAAAGCTATCGAGGCACTAGTTAATCTGAACGACATCACCAAAAACTCAAAGTGCCTATATCTTGTTCTAAATGCACTCTTCGGTACATCCGCCTCGATTTTTTTTAACTAATAATATCTTGATCTCAAGTCTAACTTTGTGAATACCTAAGCTCCCTGCAATTGATCTAACAAATCATCAATCCTTGACAATGGATATTTATTTTTAATTGTTATCCAATTCAACTACCGATAATCAATACACAATCTCAGAGTTTCATCCTTCTTCTTTACAAACAATACTGGAGTTCCCTAAGTTGACACACTAGGCCTGATAAAACCCTTATCTAAAAATTCCTGCAACTAGGTTTTCAATTCCTTCAGTTCTACAGGTGCCATCCTATATGGAGGAATTTATATAAGAGCGGTACCTAGAACAAGGTCTATAGTGAACTCCGTTTACCTTTCTGGGGGTAACCCTGGTAGTTTTGCAGGAAATACATCTAAGAAATCCTTAACAACTAGAATATCCTAAATGTCTTGTTCATTCCGAGTATCAACTACATGAGCCAAATAAGCCTCACATCCACCTCGGATCAGTTTAATCACACTCATAAATGAAATTAGTCAGGCTGGCATATAACTCCTCTAAGCACTACTCTCAGCTAATTAGGGGATTCTAGAATACTTCCTTGGTATAACAATTCATCATAGCCTGATGAATAGTAAACCAATCCTTACCCAGATTAACTTCTATTTCCTTAACTGCAATACAATCAAATCAGCTACTAACTTTGCCTGATCAATTTGGACTATGCACCTTTTACAGACCTTACCAATCACTGTTATGCTACCTACTGCGGTACTCACCTCTAACCTATATTTCAATATCTCTCTCTCGCAATGCAATCTAAATGCCAGATGAGGTGTGATGAATGAATGTATAGATCCTAGATCTACCAAGGCATATGCTTTAAAATGAAAAACATTCAAAAAACCTAGTACCACATCTGGAGAGTACTGTGCTTCCTATTTGGTGATGGCATAGACCCTGGCCTGAGATTTTGGCTGATTACTTCATACGTCAGTCCTGACACTAGGCCCTGCTGACTGAGTTCTACCTCTGCCTCTGATTCTTTGTGTAAATCTAACAGCTCTACTTTGCTGAACTGTTGTCTCAGTCATTATTCCTCCTCTAAGTCCAGACTGTGGTCCTAACATCTCAGGACAATCTTTAATCAGATGGTCTACAGAGCCATAACGAAAACAAGCTCCCATTAACCTCCAACATTCTCCACCATGCTTCTTACTATAGTGTTCACAATTAGGTAGCTGTTGAGTTTGGTTATAAAGCATTTGTCCTCTACCTCACCTAGATTGCACAAATCCACCTCTTGATCGGGATCTAGATTGTCTTGATCTAGACTATAATCGAGATGATCTGTTTTGGCACTTTTTGAAGCTTCTGTCAAAAGCAGCCTGAGATTCATTCTGCCTCTTTCCTCTAATGTCCTATCTATACTCTCCCTGACCATCCTTCAACAACTGTTCAATTCTGATCGAGGTCGTTTGGAGTTCTGTAAAATTGCCCAAATTAGAAATGGCCAACCTCATTCTGATTTCCATATTCAAACCATCTTCAAATCGTCTACATTTATCTTCCTCAGTTGGGATCAATGCAGTTTCATACCCTATTAACTCATTGAATTTTATCTCATAGTCTGCCATAGTGAGCCTACATTGTTTCAGATATAAGAATTCCTTCATCTTCTAATCCATGTAAATCTTATGCATATAGTTCACTCGGAACGTCCTTAGAAAATCTTTCTAGGTCAAACTACAAGGTCTAGTGGTACTGCCTGAAACAGTCTTCCACCACTAGTATGCGGGACCTTGCAGTGATGAGATCACATAATCAAATCTTTTATCTACCTCACAATCCATCTGGTCGAATACTCTTTTAGTTCTTTCTAACCACCCTTCTGCCTCAGCTAGGTCTGTGCTTCTGTAGAAGTCCACAACCCCCTGTTTTCTTAGTTTATCGTGCTTTCTGTATCACCTTTCCAGAATTCTCGGAGGCATTTGAGCAAACTCAAGTACAAGAGACTCTACATTGGCTCCTATAGACTCCATTTCAACTGACTCTCCAATTTGATCTCCTGTGCAAGGTGACTTATGACAAACAAAAGTTATGATCACTATCTGAATCTCTCACTATTGATCATATTGTGTCTCTAAAGATGCCAAACCAAGCTCTAATACCAAAATTAAAACATCCCACTACCATAGAGTACATACCTGAATATCCGAGAATGTTCAAGTACATATCCTATGATAATGATACGTTAGAGCAAATACATATCCAACTTAACACATGGCATCATATAATATAATTGAGAGTCATCAAATTTAATTCCATTCACTGCGTTCATTGACAAAAGCTCAATATTTTTTATAATCCTTATAAAAGTTCAAGAAAAGAAACTACAAAATACAAAATTACAACCCTTATAATGTCAGCTGACAGACCTCTGAGCCATAACTAAGTCCAAAATATTCCTCTAATCTAGTTAAAGAAACTAGGTCTCTTGTCTCGTACTTGAAAAGCCACGTTACAATTTTTTCATGAGTCTTGTGAACTCAATGAGTGAACTGTCATTGACGATTTCACCCAAGGTAAAAACATAAATCACATATCTCAAATATATTCATTCAGATCATGAATAATTTAATATTCACATTATCATGGCAGATCATGTTATCATTGCGAATCATAACAGATATATACAATTACAAATGCATATGAGACTCCAAATTTGTTATTATTGTTGTGATCGAGTGCCTTTCACATACGGATACAAATACTAACCCATTAGGCTCAGTTAGAACATAATTCACTGAGCAAAGCTCTATGTGCAAAAACAGAAAATCACAGAGCAAAGCTCTACATGTAAGCACTTATATAATGGTTGCTTTGGTCACAACGCCTTTATTTGAGCATGCATTTTATGAAAGGAATCAAATACAAAATATGCGATGTATAGCAATCACATATGATGCGCAATTAGAATATCATAGTCATCGGATCTAAATCTGGCATTCAACTTTCATTGAGAATACAAATACTATTCAGAATTTCACATCAATTCAGAGCACTTCCAATATATGCCCAAATATTAAACTCTTCAGACTTTAAGTCCAGAATTTATAACAAAGCACAAATAGTTCATAAAGAGAGTTAGGTGATTTAATATGAACGAGAAATCAATCAAATTGGTAATTGTGTGAAGAGAGATCTCACAGAAGTTCCTGGAAGTCTATTGGAAAACTTCATATCTAATTAGGGGTTGGATAAATTGTGAATTGAGAAATTGCAATTTTCCATGTTCTAATTAGGGTTTATAATTTAGGGCTATTGGTTATAACTCGTGAGAGAGTAATTAACCTTAGGATCGTCGAAGACCAATAATCCGATAATTCATAATTAATTAGATTAGTGTTGAAGATAAGGAAAATTTCCCTTTTCTCTCAATTGGTAGTTCCTTAGGTTGATTCTTGATGTGTGTATTGCAATTTGCTAATTTGTTAATATTTCGTGATTAATTCTTGAATTGATTCGTTTGATTGAATTGCATTATTGTTTTAGTTTAGTTAAATTTGAATTTCTGTGATTAGTATTCACCTTAGATTTTAAGATTGATTAACCCTTTTCGTTGGATTGACGTCTTAGATATTACACGAACGACTCGTACACTTGTGAAATATTGAGGTTAAAATATTAAAACTACACATATCAAAAAATCGTGATCAAGTTTTTGGTGCTATTGTTGAGGAGGTGATTAGTTTAATTCTATAGTTTAAGATGTTTAGTTTAGTTTTTAATTTTTAAATTTCATTCATTCTTTTCTATTTTTGAACTCGTGCTCTTACATGAACACGAGAATTTTGAGTTGCATAGCTGAAAAAATAGATTTAGACATCACTCAACTAAAATGAGCCATTAAGAAAGCTCGATAAAACGAAGAAGAAGAGATCATGTAGACAATATTGGCCAAGGAATTTTAGCAGGATTTGGACCATGGAGCGAACCAAGGACAACAATAAAGGTCCCTTATGGACTTTATGAGATTAGGGCTTAATACGGCTAATCAAGGAGTAGCTAGACCACCATTATAAGCCCCATCATTTGAAATTGAAATAGCTCTCTTGAGCATGCTTTAACAAAATGTGCAATTTTATGGACTAGTAAACGAAGACCCTACCGCACACATAATGAACTTTTTAGAAACCTGTGATACCTTTAGTACCATTAGATGTCGGAAGATATAGTTAGAATTAGGCTCTTTCCCTTTACCCTTAGAGATAAAGCAAAGGCTTGGTATCACTCCTTTAACCCTGCCAATGTTACCATTTGGGATCAATTAGTCCATATCTTTTTAGATAAATATTTTCTCTTAACTAAGACCACTAAGATCATCAAGGAAATCACCAACTTCCACAAGGTGATGGGGAATTGATCTATAAAGTGTGGGAATGATGTAAAGATTTGGAACGAAAATTCCCACATCACAGCTTACCTAAGGAATTTTTATTGCAAACGTTCTATAATAGAGTTACCTCGCATATGAAAGGCATGTTCGATGTAGCTTTAGGAGGATCATAAATGAGGAAGACAGTTGATGAAGCAAAAGAATTAATAGAGGAGATTGTGAGTAACAGTTGTTTACGGGCGAATGAGCAGGATAGATAAACTATTGCATTTCGTGAATAAAAAGGAATTGTGGCTGTTGATCAAATTATGGAAGTATAAGTGAGGATTGATAACTTGACTCGATAGCTTAACAATATGAAGGCTTCGTCCTCAACTCCGGTAAAGGTCGTGCAACTGAAATGTGAACTCTGTGGACAAATGGATCATTATATAGTGGATTATTTCTTGATGAAGGAAGTGATCCAGAGCAAGTGAATTATATGGGAGCTTAATATAGACAAGGAGGGGGAAACAATCCCTACTTTAACACTTACAACCCTAGGTGGAAGAATCACCCTAACTTCTCTTAGACAAACAATGCTAGAGGACATTTTAGACCTCAAGAACAATTAGGCTTCCAACAAGATAAACCAAACTTAACAGAATCCAAGCTGGATAGAATTTTAGATAAGCTTGGAATTTAAACGGTGCATAAAAGAAGCTAGAAAGCAAATTTGAACAAGTAACAAAGAACCATGCCTCTTCAATCCACAATCTAGAGGTCCAAGTAAACCAATTGTCAAATTCTTTCTCTACAAGAAATTTAAGAAGTCTTCTTAACACTTCGGGAACAAAACTAAGGAAGCAACTAAAGGCTATTACACTTCGAAGTGGGAAGGAACTTTAACCACCCACAAAGGTAGTAGAGGATCCTGTCCATCTTATTGAGAAAGATCAAGAAAAGGAGAAAGAAGTGAAAATGAGTGAATGCCCTCCTTATGTCACCCCTCTACCATATCAACTCAAAATCCCTTTTCCTCAATGGTTATAAAAGAAGAAGCTAGATGCGCAATTTGTACAATTCATTGAGAAATTAAAGACACTACAAATAAATTTTTCCTTTGTAGAGGAGTTAGAACACATGCCTAAATATGCAAAAAATTTTAGGGGCATACTATTAAGGAAGCATACTTAGGAAGATAATCGAACGATAGCTCTAACTGGTACCTACAGTTCTATAGTCACCAGCTAGATGCCTTCTAAATTGAAGGATCCAGGGAGTTTCACAATACCCTATGTGGTTGGTAGATTTGAATTTACAAAGTGTTTGTATCAATATTTAAGAAGTTAGGATTGGGTAAGGTCAACCCAACATCTATGTCAATTCAGTTGGCTAATCAATCCATCAAAAGACCATTTAGAATAGTGGAAGACGTTCTGATGCAAGTGGACAAGTTCATTATTCCTATAAATTTTATGGTTTTTGATTTTGAAGAAGATAAGAATTGTCCATTGATCCTAGGTCAACCATTTATAAATATAGGGAAAGTCATAATTGATGTTCACAAAGGGAAATTAACACTTCGAATAGGTGAGGATCAGATCAAATTCAATATGAATAAAGCCTTAAAGAAATCAACAACAAGCAGTGCATACATAAAGGTTGAAATTATGGATCAAAATTTGCAAGAATAAATTAAGAATTGCATCGTAGAAGTACAGTCAGTAGAAGCGGAGACAAATAATGGATATCAAAAAATTGAATCTAAAGGAGATGATGAGATGGAAGAGTCAAAGGTTCAAATGCATCAAGATAAATTGGTTCAAACCGAAGCACCCATACCACCATCAATAGATAAACCACTCACATTAGAGCTTAAACATTTACCTACACATCTCATATATACTTTTCTAGGTGAAGGTAAAACATTACTGATAATCATCTCCAATGAATTGAACATGAAACAAGAAAGTAAGGTGGTAGAAATTGTTAGAAAGCAAATGAAAGCCATCGGATGGCGGATTGTTGATATTTGAGGTATAAGTCCAAATGTTTGCATGCCCCGAATAAACTTAGAGGAAGGATGTAAGACGATGAGGGAGCATCAACGAAGGTTGAATCTTAGCATAAAGGAGGTGGTTAAGAAAGAGATAATCAAACTCTTAGCTGTAGGTATAATTTATTCCTTATCTGATCATGAATAGGTCAGCCCAATACAATATATACCTAAGAAGGGTAGAATGACGATAATAGAAAGTGATAGTGGAGAAGTAATTTCAACAAGAACG
This sequence comes from Erythroxylum divaricatum, assembly GCA_025434745.1. Classification (NCBI taxonomy): domain Eukaryota; kingdom Viridiplantae; phylum Streptophyta; class Magnoliopsida; order Malpighiales; family Erythroxylaceae; genus Erythroxylum; species Erythroxylum divaricatum. The sequence goes on from JANTPM010000009.1 coordinate 8,415,489, forward strand.
ATCACAGGATGGAGAGTATACATAGATTATCGCAAACTCAACTTAGTGACTAAGAAAGATCATTTTCCTCTCTCGTTCATAGATTAGATGATAGAAACGGTAGCTGGTCATTCGTTTTATTACTTCATAGATGGATATTTGGGATATAGTTAGATCTTCATCTACCCTACTGATTAAAAAAAGACTACATTCACCTGCCCTTTTGGTACGTTCACGTACAGACAGATGCCTTTCATACTATGCAATACCCCTGCTACATTTCAAAGATATATGATGTCTATCTTCGCCGATATGATAGAAGATATAATGGAGGTGTTCATGGATGATTTTTCAATTTTTGGAGATTCTTTTGAAATGTGTTTAACTAATTTGAACAAAGTTCTTCAAAGATGTGAAGAGCCACACATGTTGTTGAATTAGAAAAAAAATGTCATTTTATGGTGCAAGAGGGGATAATGCTACGGCATAAAATCTCATACCAAGGATTCAAGTTCGACATAGCAAAAATAGAAGTGATAGAGAAACTTCAACAATGTAAAAGGCATGTGAGGATTTTTAGGTCATGTAGGATTTTACTATCGATTCATCTAACACTTTTCGTAAATTGCAAGACCTTTGACAAACTTTTTAGTTAAGGATGTGCCCTTTCTATTTGATGACAAGTATATTTCTGTATTCAACAAACTAAAGGAGGCATTAATATCAACACCGATTCTATCACCACCAGACTGGACAATTTCATTTGAAGTTATGTGTGATGCAAGTGACCAAGTCATAGGTTGTTTATTAGGCCAAACGAAAAATAAGAAGTTGCATGTGATCTACTATGCCAATAAAATCCTTACAGGACCTCAGTTGAATTACACCACTACAGAAAAGAAATTCTCGTAGTAATTTACACATGTGATAAGTTTTTACAATACCTTTTAGGGTTAAAGGTAATTGTATTCACTGATCACGGGGCATTAAAATACCTTTTCAACAAAAAAGATGCAAAATCAAGGCTCATTCGATAGGTGTTATTTTTACAGGAATTTGATATAAAGGTGAGAGACAAAAAGGGAGCAGAAAACGTGGTTATGGACCATTTATCTAGATTGGAAGGAGGGGAATGCAAGCCAAGCGATAATATTAATGAAAATTTTCTTCATGAAACCCTGATGCTACTAAAAGATATGACTACACCATAGTTTGTCGATATCGCAGATTATGTTGCCAGTGGTAAACTTCCTTTAGATCTATCTTACTAACAAAGGAAGAAATTCTTGCATGGCTATAACCAATATATATGGTATGAACCAATTTTATATAGATCATGTGCTACTAGGTTAATGTGACGATGTGTTCTAGAGGACAAAATGTTGGACATCCTAAAGCAATATCATGAAGGTCAATATGCTGGACATTATGAAGCCAACAGAATAGCAGCTTGAATACTTGAGAGTGGATTTTATTAGGCATAATTGTTTAAGGATGCTCATACTTTCGTAGCACAATGTAATTGATGCCAGAGAATAGGTAACATCTCCAAAAGAGATAAAATGCCTTTATTCGGCATTTTAGAAGTGGAACTTTTCGATGGATGGAGCATTGATTTTATGGGGCCTTTCCCATTTTCAATAGGAAACATGTACATTTTATTGGGTGTGGATTATGTTTTATGTTAGGCCAAAGCAGTAGCATCTCCAACCAATGATGGAAAGGTGGTGCAAAAGTTTACTAAACGGCTATTCAACCAGTTTGGAGTGCCACGTATGATAATAAGTGATGGAGGTACACATTTTTACAATAAATCTTTTGATACTATCTTAAAAAGATATGGAGTGCACCACCGTGTTGCTACACCCTACCATCCGTAGAGTAGTGTCCAAGTGGAAGTTGTCAACTAGGAGTTGAAATGAATTTTATAAAGGAAATGAACAACTCCAGGAAGGATTGGGTAATAAAGTTAGACGATGCCCTATGGGCTTATAGGACTACTTTCAAAACACCTATCGAAACAACTCCTTATAGGCTTATATACAGAAAAGCTTGTCATTTTTCAGTTAAACTAGAACATCTAGCATACTAGGTAATTAAAGCACTAAATTTTGATTGGAAGTAAGCTGGCGAAAAGAGACTTTTGAAACTGGAGGAACTTGAAGAGTTTCATTATAATGAGTATGAAAACACCAAACTCTATAAGGAAAAGGTAAAGAAATGGCACGATTCTCGTCTTAAACAAAAGGAATTTAAAGTGGGAGACAAGGTTCTGCTATATAATTCAAGGTTGAGGTTATTTCCAGGGAAGTTAAAATCTCTGTGGAGTGAACCTTTTACTATCATTCAGGTTTTCGATCATGGAGTTCTTAAACTAGAAAATGCTAACAAGGAAACTTTTAAGGTCAACGGACATCATTGCAAGCTATATCTTAGAGGAGTGATTCCTAAAAACAAAAAAGTGATTTCCTTCTATTCGAACAATTAAGATGCCTCCATAGATGTTAGGTCAAGCTAAGGACCATAAATTAGCACGGTTAATAGTTTGATTAAAATCATTAGGTTTAGTTCGAGTTGTTTTTGAACTTTTAATAAAACTTTAATAATTTAAATTGATCTGGGATCATTAATGCCCTCCCTCTTTTCAAGCAATTCCTGGATAATACGACAATCTCAAGGACCCAATAATCCATCACCATAAGGCATTGTTCTAACCCCCCTTTTTTAAAAAATTAGTCTTTATTTTATTTGTTTGTTTTACTTTAATTTATGTTTCTTCTTTCCTTATGTGTTTGTTTATCTCCTTCTCACATTGAAGACAATGTGTTGCTCAAGTGTGGGGAGGGTTATGTGTTTTGCGTTGAATGTGATTTTACATATTGTATGATAGTTGTTTGGTTACATTTTATGAATTGCATGAATGTTTCAATGGCTTAGATGGATTAGAATTGATTTAATTTTGAATAGAGTCTATTAGATTATGAAGAATCATTAGCTCGCAAAATTAGCGAATTGGGGTCTTTGGCTAAATATGCAAGTTAATTAGGATTTAGTGTCAGTTTGTCACCCTCTCTAAATTGTCACATTCATTCATAATTTGAGGCCTTTTGACTTAAGGAACTTTGCTAGTTTGTTTTTGGTAGAAATGAGTAGTTAAAGTAACAAAATAAAAAAACTGTTTGTTAATTTTAAAATAAATAAATATTTCGCTAGTCTTCGGGTTATGAATAGAGCTAGTAGCTAGTTAAGAACGTAATGTAGCTGAATAAATGTGTTTTTGAATAAAAACCTACCAAACTTGTAATAGCTTGACTTTTTATGAAAATATACTTAAGAGTAGTTACAGAGTCTGAACGACCAAAGAACTATTAATGTATGCGTGCAATTGAAAAGGGTAAATAATTTAAAAATTAATTCTAGATTCATATGTATATTTAGTTTAAAGCCCCAAGATGCAGATTTTACATGTTAATGATTTAAAATGACAATAAATATTGTGTTTAAAATTAAATTTGTTTCATGAAGTTGAAGCCATTGTCTCATTACTGCATTGTGTGTTGTGTGAACTTTTGTGTATTTATTGTTTTGTTTGTTTGAGGAAACATTTAAATATGGGGATGTTGATAAGTGTATATTGCACCATGTTTTAAGGCTTAGTTTGACATGCATTTAATTGTTAACTTAATCATTTAGTATGTGTTTAGGCTAGAATTGTCATAGTTTGTTAAATAATTGTATTTAAGTGTTTTTAGGGGTTGGTACAAGTCTTAAAGCTTAATTATTATGTTTTTGAGGTACCTTAATGTGTTTGTTAGTGTTTCAGGGTCAACATCGAAGAATGGAGAAGTTTCGGAGACACTCGGGCCGAAACAACGACCCATGATCATAGCACAACAGACCATGACCGTGATAAAAGCATTGAATTCAGCCCACGATCGTGGCCCACATCACGACAGATGCCCAGGACATGGCCCACGATCATGACCTGCTTGCCACGATGGTGACAGAAGGCTCAGATGTGGCCTATGGTTGTGGCTACCTCGGTCAGACATGTAAACACTCAAAAAGGTCAAGTTTTGAGGGAGTTTTTGAACATTTCAGACCCCAAAAAAATCCTAAGACTACCCAGAACACAAAAGGTATATAAAGAAAAAGACAAAGATGAAGAGGAGCTTTTTGCATCAGCCACTTTGTAGAGAAATCCTAGAGAGAGTTCATCGAAGATTGAGAAAGAGAAGAAGGAATAGAAAAGTGGAGAAGAAGTCAACATCGATGTACTTCCCAAATTTGGAGTTTCTCGACGTTGCTACCTCTTGTCTCCATCTAAGATCTTATTTCCTATTATTTTTCATTTTATTATTGTATAGAATTGGGAATAACAGTTTAATGATAGGATTTGTGAATGTTAAGATGTTTTATACTCACCTTTGGGTTCTTTATCTTTGATTTAATAAAATCTTATTGTTTTATGTTTATTGGATTTATTGTGATTGATTTATGTGATTGCATAATTCAATAATAGACTGAGATGGTGAATCGAGTGAAAATAATTAAATTGGGCTAACAAGAGTTAGGTGATTTAATAAGAATAGAAATTAATCAAATCGGCAATTGTGTGAAAAGAGATCTCGCATAGGTTACCGATAGTTCATTAGACAACTTCAGATCTAATTAGCGTTTTGGATAGATTGTTAATTGAGAAACTGCAATTTTCCATAATCTGATTAGGGTCTATAATTTAGGGTTAAAGGTTATAACTTGAGAGAGAGAGTAACCAACCCTACGATCGTTTAAGACCAACAATCTAATAATTCATAATCGGTTAGATTAGTGTTAAAGATAGGTAAAATTTCCCCTTTCACTCCATTGATAGTTCCTTTAAGTTGATTCTTAAGTGTGTGTTGCAACTACTACTTTGTTAATATTTTCATTATTATTAACTTCTTGCCTTACTTTTGTTACATTTTGAATTACTGCGAATTATTTTAACCTTAGATTTTAAGATTAAATTATCTCTCCTCATGGGATTGACACTTTAGGTACTATGAGAACGACTTGTACGCTTGTGGATATGGAGGTTATTAATTAGAACTTACAAAACCACGATCACACATCAACTATTATTATTCATATTTTTATGAACTAAGGTCTAATCTCTCGCCTACTTCATCTTATAGAGATGGTTGGTATTTGTTCCCTTCATATTCTAAAAACATCTCAACTAACATTAGTTTATCTTTAACAAATAGCTTATTAGATGAGTTCCTACTCTAGCTTGTTGAATAGGTCTTATATATAGCCTTTGGTATATAAACCTATAAATTATTCCTAAAAAATTATATGTCAATTTTATAAAGAATATTTGATATAGCATTAATCCTAAAGTTCCAAGTTTTTCATGTAATGGGTTAAAGTGAAATTGTGATACATAACTAGTTAGATGAGTGTGAATAAGTTTAAACAATTTTATACACATAAATTAAAAAATACAATAAAAAAGAATAACTTAAACTAAAGGTGGAACATTCCATATGAGTAGCTTGTTAAAAATTTATATGATTAAAGCAAGCAATATGTTTCTTGATTAAATAACTACATTTCTTGATAAGGATACAATAGAATCATTTATAATTACAACATTTTCTCTTAAACATATATGCTCATAACAACAAAACAATGAAAGTTTTTCAACTCATATGTCATAAATACAAATAAAAATAAAAAAAATTTTATTTGATTATGATTTTACATTTCTCAAAATATAAAATAATACTAAAAGAAATTGCTAAGACAAATGAACATACCATTTTCTATAGTTTAGTTTTAGTGAGTTCGAGTATCAATCCTTATCCAACAAGGATTATAACTATTAGTACTAGCTATTTTCCTATTATCTAATATAATAAAATAAATGATTGATTAAAAGATATAATTAAAAAATGAAAATAACCAATAAGACATAAAATCAAAGCAATGTGTAAGAATAAACAACAAGTGGAAAAATGAGATCCATATAAAGAAGAATAACCTTAAAACCTTTCTTATGCTCAAATTTATTATAATTTAGTGTTTAATCTTAGTTTCTTATATTGATAGGAATTCTGAAGTTACAACTATATTCTTTCTCAAGATGTATAGCCCATATCCTTAACTTGATTGATTAAAATCTCTTTCTAATCAAAACCTATAAAAATGCATTAATTTGCTTTATAAATTTCTAATAGTTTTAACCTTAACACAAAAGATTTATATGGTCCTATCTCTAATAGTTTCTCTAGCTTAACTCAAATCTTCCTAAATTTATTCCTTATCATTAAGGGACTAAACAAGATCTCAAAAAAAAACATTTCATTTTAAGTACCAAATATTTTTTAAAAAACATCAAAACACAAGCATAATGCTCTGAAAATTATGATAAAAATATAGTTATTTAGCACTTATCAAATTCTCCCACACTTAAGAATTTTCTTGTTCTAAAAAAATAATTTCATTACTCATAAATTAAATAAGTGGCAACTCCATGTAAGAATTTAATAAAGCAATCACATTAATTGTGATTTTCGTTATCCATTCAATTTCAAAGCTCATCAAATTTGTAGAAATTTAGGTACTTGTATTAAATTATAAATTGATTTGATTCACTCTATAATCTTTCAAAGTTAAATTTAATCTCTAAAATTCAACTAAATGACGTGCTTCAAATTTCAAAAATTTTGATACCCCTTATTGATAGAAAAGTAAAAACACTAACTTTAGATTAACACATTAGCACTTAGAGGCCTGTTTGTTTATTTACATAACCTTTTAATATGAGAGTAAACACCTTGTTGAAAATACTCTCGATGACTCAATTAGGATATCATTTCAAATGGTAATTAGTATCGCTTTTTAACTTCAACCTTTTTACTTGGTTTAAAGACAATTAAGTGAATTTATTTAGTGTTCACTCATTTAAAAAATTATTTTTTTCATTGAGATGCTAAAAATGCTTTAAATCACTTTCAATTTAGTTATATGTTCAAATTATATAATAAGTATCATAGTGCAAATCAAATATGCATTCTTAAAAATCCTATCCTTTTGTAAGGTTTAACTTACTTTTAATTTCAATACAATTAATTTAACTTTCCAAAACAAGCCCATGCTCAAAATTGATGGAGCAAATTAAGATAAACATAATCATGCACTCATAATTAATTAGATAAATACTCTAAATTAATATGAAAACCAAATTTATAATTAATTATATTGATCAATATCCTTCTAAAGTTAAAGATTTTCCCTAAAATGCTTCATATTAAGTTACTTATAATAAAACTGATAAGCATAAACACCTAATTCCCTCCTCACACTTAAGTTGTACATTGTCCTCAATATACATGACATGTAAAAAGAATACAAAATAAAAAAACAATGAAAGGAAAAGCAAAATAGGAGAACTAGAATTTCCTTAACACAAAATAAGAGAATATTACAAGACATGTTACTTTCCCTCAATAATCATTTTTAACTAAATTTTTTCCTGCCTAATCATGATATCACACAAATTAAAAGAAAAATAAAATACAATAACAATGGTGATAAAAATCAGTCCTAGGCTAGTAGAATGCTTGATGTCAAATTAAATGGAGTCACATATAGTACTATTGCCCTAGATCTCACCACAACATGAATAGACATCATATCTACTAAATTGCTTGGTGATGGATCTGTAGCTACTAGCTCACACTTTTCATATGTCTCATCTCTAACTCTAACTCTACAATTGTAAACTATGATGGATGGACTAGTAATGGTTGCATCTTGGCACTTAGATGATGTGCCAACATCATTAACATATATATTATCCATTGCAAATACTGCTCTATATACTTCATCATGGATGTTAGGTGTACTTTCAAAGTGCTCCAAGAAAAAGGTAATGTAGGGGCTCTTTGTTGTTCCCTAACCTTAACCTGATTTCTCTATATAGGCACATCATCCAATATTCTTTCTAATTCTCTTAGCAATACAAAATATTGTCCATATGCATCTACACACAGTTTAACAATCTTCATAGCCCTCAAAATGTTCAAATTGATCAAAAAAGTACTTATAATCATCAAACTATTCTCATCACCTATAACTCCTAATCTCTTTGGAAATATGGTTATAGCTAACCCAATTTTGATTGCACTCAAGTTTAACCAATATAAATAGCCTCTTGTAAGTTGAATGATTGCATGCTCCAAGTGTCATCACAGTTATTATCTTATATAGTGTAAGAAAAATAAGTCTTAATAGGTCATTACATTGTTGTTATCATAATGTGCTTATAAAACATAAATAAGAAACTTGTGCATATATCTCATAATAAGAAAACATAATCTAGAAACTTTAGACATCATGGGTGAATAGAGTTTCACATTTTCCACAACATTTAATACACTTCTACATTGATATCTGGAGAGTCTTAATTAACTTTATTTTAGTCAACTTACATATTGCATATATGCTTCTTAGTATAAAACCTCACATGGATGCTAAATTAAGTGTAGTTGAAATTATGTTTAACTCCTCTAGAAGGAATTATACCATCAATTCATCATCCTAAGAATTTTTTTCTCATTCAACTAGAGCATACACATGGAATCTAAGATTAGCTCTTAATACACTGGATTTTAGATCTTAAAACATTATAATTAACCATCAAAATTAATCATCCTTTATACACTTGTCTATAAATTTGGCTCTCTTAAGGCTATCTTTATATATCATAACACTTTGAATTTCTTTGTTTCCTAATAACATTTTAATTAGAGCTCAATTATGAAATTTAAGAGTGGAAGATCGAGTTATTTTCTAGCTGGTACATTAATTGAGATATCCTCAGTAGGCAGGTTTTGGAACTCAAGCTACTTATAAGAAACCTCCCATAAGCTTGAAAGGGCATTTTTGTGCTTCTTTCAACAAGGCTGCTCTTTTTCTCACTTATGTTGTGCAATAGCCATCATACATCTTAATTGATAATGTAACCTGAAAAAGGGGGGAAAAAAAAGCCAACAATCATAATAACCATGTTGTCACAATTTCATATAAATTCAATAGTATAAGGTGATTCTATTGTAACACCAAAAATTAAGGGTACTTTAAGTAACAATTTAGTAAATAATAAAATTAAAATGTCCTTATATGAAATTAAGTCCTAATTAACTTACTAATCGACAATTTATACTTATAATATCTCACTATCATTGTTCAAAAGTTTATCTTTAAAATATTCTACCCTACTCACATCAATTCATAATCCAAAAAAAAAAATTCAATTCACTATCATCATGAGAGTAATATGTGATCAAGAAATCACTCTTTAATTCAAGCATCATATAGAAATTTCTCAACCCTAACTTTAACCAATTTTCAACTAAACAAAACAACAATTATAGTTCATAAAGGAGCATATAAATCCTAGTAAATAATTAGCAATAACATGCCATACCAAGAGAATCATCAGTTTCCAATTGAAATATATGAATTCATCAAATAACACTTCGCAACTTAAATTTAAACTTTAGTTTAAACAATGTAACCCTAAAACAAGTCCATCACAATTGATCTTCAAATTTTTCTAAATTAAAATTCACAAATACTCACCAATCATTCAACAAGGAGAAATAGATGAAATGTAAATGCTAGAATTAAAAACATACCTTAAATTCAACATAATTGAGGATGAAGATTTACAAGAAGATGCTTGAACTTCTCCTAAAATCCCTAATCTATAAAATTGGGTGCTTCTTTAAGAATACCTTATAAAACTTTACAATTTTATGTTTAGTGAGTGAAAATGTGATGGAATTGAATTAGGTAGGTCAAAAAATTAGGCTAAAAAATAAAAGAAAATTAAATTTCTTTTATATAAATCTAAGAAGAAATTTAGAAAAAAAATTTCACCTGTATTCACTTAGTTAAGATTATAATGTTATTGAACAAAGGACATACATGATTCCACATAAATACTTTTTTTGTAACATGAGGTTAAAACGGTTTGTTGCCTAGCAAACACGAGAATATTATGGTAGTGACAAGGAACCATATTTGTTAAATGGCAGACATAGGAGGGGCATGATTTGTTTTGGTTAAACATGGGAAGTACATAAACCAACAAAGGCTTGTATTATTTTAGTGAATAGGCAACAAAAGAAATAGAGACATCATATAACTAACATAGGTAAAACACTACTTGTGTTTTAACAGTGTTATCTAAAAATTAAAATTCATTTTTGCGCCAAAATGGACTTAGACCCTACATAAATTTGGTTTTTAAATAAGGAGATAACATGAAACTATGTTTTGTCCATTTTTAAAACACAAAAGGATAGATTTTATCTAAGATTACATAAGGGAGAAGCTTGGTGGCTTGTATCTCATACCTTAACTTGGATGTATAACATAGAAGCTACACAATACCATGTTATGCCCATGTTTCATACTATTTTACAATGCTTCTTTTGTTGGGACCCGATCTCGGGATCGGACCCCAACCAGAGAAACGGAAAATAGAACGGAAACGAAACAATAGGGCAGAAACGAACTCAATCAAAAGCATAAGCAAAAAGCGAACAAAACAGATGCGAAAAGTGAATCGAATCAGAAGTCATAAGAATCGAATACCTATCAGAAAGCGAAATCGAACACGAATCGAATAGGTTCGCAATCAAAGCACACAAACGGTTCAAACGGACTCAATCAAATTTTCGACATCCGTGAATTCCTACATTAGAAAAATGCATGTTGGATACCTTAAGACTAAACCGATCCGAAAATCGGTATAAATTTTTTTTCATTCTTTTCATCTTTATTCAATCTTATAAAAATAAAAACAATATAATTTTCCTTTTGGAAATTCATCCTCAATCGAAATTCATAATATTTTCTTATACGATCATATCACATCATGTTGAACAAAAATCTTATTATTCTATTTCTTCTGCCATAAAAACAATCATATATCCATATATCCACAATTCATACACAAAAAGCACTTCTATATCTCACTTCCAGTAACACAATTCATCGGACCTCCTGTCCGGAACCTATATCACATCCAGTCACTTTCATATCTCAATTCAAAAATACACATTTCATAATTCTTCATAATTCATACACCTCATGAAATAATTGCTTACAAAAATATTAATGGCATTCCAAGTTATGTACAAAATCAATACCAAAATCCCAAATACATAAAACATAGGACAAACAAAATCGAACAAAAGCCTTGACTTTCTTTCTCCAATCTCCTGCTCGATACCTGGAGATGGGGATGAAAGGAGGTGAGCTCGACAACTCGTGGATAACATGTTTATAAATCGAACAATAAGCAAAAATATTTTCAAAACTCATTTTCCATTTATAAACATTTCATGGTAGCAAAATTTATCAAAATCTTATTTTTAAAACTTTTCAACTTTTCAAATCAATCATAACCAATTTCCAAAATTTCATGGTTGAAAACTTACTTTTTCATTTTTCAAATTTCTCAAATTTCTCACAATTCATAACCAAATTCAAAACATGAATGCATCACAAATATAAACAAATCAGAAAACACATAACATAACAGAATAGTTTGGGTTGGTCCAAAACAGAACGTACTGCACATTTCCTCATAGCGGTCCTGTGCAGTAGTGAACTGAACGTACTACACTTTCCCACATAGCGGTCCAGTGTAACCGTGAACTTATGGGAGTCCAAAATCGGAGCTCCAATGTCACTAGCGGGCAGGCGGGAGAAGCCTTTAAAAAGAAGACAAGTGCACTTGACTCAACTTATGGGACCTAACCAAACCCACATAACACATTTCACACTTGAAAATCGGATCGCCTGAAGGCACATTTCGAAAATCCAGTTTTCATATCATGCAAATTTTTCATTCACAATTCCAACCAAAATTCACAGAACAATTATTCAAATCATTCATACACAATGTCATATATTTCACACAAATTCATATATCAAAATGCACAATCATTCTCAAACAAGGAAAAGCAAAAATTTTCATAATTTATCACTTTATTCATAAATAATGAATTTCACAACTTTTCTTAATTTATCAAAACATTTAAAACTTGTAATCATTTTTCAAAAACATTCGGAACAAATAAAATTAGATACTTTCTTTTTTAATTTTTCGAAAACATTTACATGGCTTATAATTCAAAATATAAACATGGTACCCACCTCAATTCCATGCTTGAAACTTGTCCAAAGCTTCAATTTCTCCAAAGCCTCACTTAAATTCCCTAATCCAAGACAAAAATCCCTAATTCATAACCATCCAAAATTGAATAATTTATACCAAGCAATCACCAAAATTGAGCTTGGAAATCACAAACCCATTTACTCCTTAAGCTAAATAAACCAAAATTCTTTCAAAATTTAACAAGTCAAAAATTTCTCTTACCTTAATCTTCACCATTTTCGGATTTTCTTGGCTCATCATGGAGCTCTCTTCTTCTTCTATCTTTTTCCTTCTTGGATCAACTTAAAATCACACTTGGAAGCTAACGAAAATTGAAACCCTAACCTTTTCTTTTCTTCTTCCTTCTTCTCCACCGAAAGCCTTCTCCCTTCTTTCATTTTCTTTTGTTTCTTTCTTTCAAAAGTCGTGCTTCTCTTCCCTTAAAAACAACAGCCCACTCCTCTTGTCTTTAATGAATGCTAAAAGACTACTTTACCCTTCCATATATGCCTAATACTTTAAACCCTTAAGTACTCTTCCATTTTTGCCCCTAAAGCATTTTTAACACTTTAATTTAATCCAATCCAATCAACTCATGCCATATGATCTTACTCAATTTAACAGGCTAATTATTCACATTAACATGCTAATTAATTCCTCAAAATCATAAATTAAATCAACGTCTCAAAATTTATTAAATCATGTTCTGCTTAGGATATTTTTCAAATCATCCAATTGAAGGAATCTGCTAAAACTTCATTATAGAAAAATGTTCCTCATTGTCTCAATTTCATAATGCCATCAAAATGATTTAATTTGGTGTACTACTCCAAAAGTTATACTCCAAACATTTCGGACTATCATTATGCTAAAATATTTTCCAGCGATTTACTTCCATCCAAAAATTGACATTCTTAAAGACTAAATTGAAACTCGAGTCCTTCAGAACATTTGTAGCCCTATTTCTCTAGTTTAATCCAAATTAAGAATCACCTCATTTGGATGACTAGAGCAAAAGTTATAGCCAAAATACTTTCAGATCTTACTAATCTAAGACTGCACACTAAACCCGACTTCAATTCAGAAATTGAAAGTCTTAGGGGCTAAATTGAAATTCAATTCCTTCATATGGCTTGTATCCCCATGTCTATATTTTATTTTGCAACTATAATCAGTTCAATCGGATCGCCACAGATCAAGAATTCACTAAAATATTGAACCATATTCAGAAAATTTCCCAACTCACTTTGATTAAATCAATCATCCTTAATTTAATCTCAAAAATTCACAATTCTTCATGGAAAGATAGAGGGATGTCTTAGGAATCCAATGATTTGAAAAACAAGTCAATCGGATGTCGGAAAAAAAAGATATAAGCAAAAGATTGAAGAGGGATTAGAAATGAAAGCAAAATTACCCAAAATCAGAAGGAGCAAAACGACATCATATGGTGCCAAACGGCAACGCCTAGAAGAAGAGAAATACAAAACGACGTCGCATGGGGGACATCGCATGGGGGACGGCCATGAGGATGCGTCGGCTTGCCCTCGCGAGACCTCGCGAGAGCGAGGTCAGTCCCTCGCCTGCTCCCGTTTATATATATATATATATATATATATATATATCCGAATTTTCCAAAAATTATATCTTTTGACTCAAGAGTCCAAAATTTACAAACTTGGTATCAAAAGAAAGCTGAAAGGAAGTTCTACAACTTCCATGAGAATTCAAAAGCCAAATCCGTCTCTAAAGGTATCAAAATCTCACTCAAAATTTCTATCCAAATAAAATCTCCCTAAACAAAAACTCAACTTTGAAAATTTCTATCTTTCAACTCCAAGGTCCAAAAATCTCATACTTTATATCAATGCAAAGATCAAAAAGCAACCTACAACTTTCATGAGGACAGAAAAATCAATTTGGCCTCTAAGGGAGTCAAAAATCACTTCAAAGTTTCTATCTACTAATATTCTTCTCAAACTGTAACAGTAACTTGTAAAAATCATAACTTCCTATTTCATAGCCCAAAATTTCCATACTTTACATCAAAGAACTTAAAAGCATTTTCAACCTCTAGCTAAATCAATTTTTCAATCAAAGTTTCTGCTAGATAATTGGTCATCCCATACCACATCCAAACTTCCAAATTTCACATCTTCCAATTCTCACATCCACAAATAACATATGATACATCATTGAAAA
>JANTPM010000009.1:8429992-8441783 GCA_025434745.1 Erythroxylum divaricatum
AAATGCATCAACAAATTTCATGTACCGAAACATGTAGCAATTTTTCAAATCATTCAAAAGAAACAAAAACAACATTTTTGAAGTAATTGAAATCATTCTTGATTTGTAAGAAAACACTATTGGCTTATTTCTAAATTATAAACATGAAACCCACCTGAATTCTTCGCTTGGATACATGCTTAAAAGATGCCTCTCCTCTTGATCCTCTTGCCTTCTTTGATCCCCTTTATCAAATACAAAATTCTCATTCAATAGGAATACAATTTGAGGACCCGATATATTGCATATTCATTAAGATAAATTCTAAAAACTCAAACTCTTTCAAAAGTCCAAACATTCGGGTCAATTTTCCATGATCCCTATGATCAAGGAAATGACAAAATATGGCAATATTACCTTCTAGAACAATGTTCCCCATTGTCTTAAGTTTCTAATGACTCTAAAATCATTCAATTTGTTCTAGAAATCCGAAAGTTATGCTCCAAACAAATTGGGACTATCTTTATGTTGAAACAAGAATCTATACTCAACTTCCATCCAAAATTGAGATATTTATAAACTGAATTAAAACTTCTTTTCTTCATAACACTTGTATACCTTTGTCTCTATTTTACAACGAATTAAAAATTACCTCATTTGGATATCTACATCAAAAGTTATGTCCAAAATACCAAAATATGTCTGTGTAGAAAAAAATAGAAGCTCACCGTGGCGAAAAATGTTGGAGCTCATCGAGGAGAAAACTAGAAGCTCGTCGTGGTGAGGGCACTCCCTCAAGCCGCGTAGTGGACGCCTGTGTGTGCCGCGACGTGCGAGACCAGAAACCTTCCGAACACTTATTTTTTGACATTTTTCATCTTCATACTTCTCATATTTCACAAATAACTCATCTTAACCCTAAATCATCATTCCTACTTCATTTCTAAACTCATTTCAACACAAAAATCATTCGCAAACACAACAAAATCATTAACCTTAGAACACCGTTCAACAATAACTCACTTCACACATTCCACTTCATTTTCACTTCTAACGATCACTAAACATGATTCAGTCAATAAATCAAGAAGGGTTGAGTCTTGTACTTATTGTTTAGCTCCAAGATTCGTCAAATTCTTCAAGATCTCCAAAAACCCTAGTTTTTCTCTTCTTCTTCTCCCTCACTCATGATTCTCTTCTTCCCTCTTTCACAATTCTTCTTCTTCTAATTTCTACTCTTAATAAATATGAATTGCCCATTTTGTCCCTTCCTTTAAGCCTTAAGTCTTATAATCTTAAGTGTACTTCCAATTTTGCCCCTCATGCATTTTTAACACCTTAATTTAATTTAATCCTCTCACTTTGATTAAATCAATCTTTTTCAAATAAATCTAAAAAATCCACAATTTTCATAGAGAGGTAGAGGAATGCCTTAGTAATCCAACGCTTCAAAAATCAGATCAATCGGATGTCAGATGAAAAAGTTATAAGCAAAAGAATGGCAAAGGGTCTGGTCACCCTAAACAGTATCACAACTTCTAAAATTTCTGTCTTTCAACTCTAAGGTCCAAAAATGTCATACTTTATATCAATGAAAAGATCAAAAAGCAACCTACAACTTTCATGAAGGACAGAAAAATCAATTTGGCCCCTAAAGGAGTCAAAAAGTCACTCAAAGTTTCTGTCCACTAATGATCATTCCAAGCAGTAACAGAAACTTCTAAAAGTCATAACTTCACATTCCATGGTCCAAAATTTCCATACTTTACATCACTGGAAAGATCAAAACATAATCTAAAACTTTCATGAAGAATTTAAGAGCAATTTTAACCTCTAACTAGGTCAATTTTTCAGTCAAAGATTCTGCCAGAAAATTGGTTATCCTCAAACAACATCAAACTTCCAAATTTCATATCTTCCAATTTCTACAACCAAAAATAACATATTACGCATCATTGTAAAGCTCTAAACTTCCTCTACAACTTTCCATAAGGCTACTTGCTCCAATTTAGACCACATCAGTACAGAAATTGGCCTCAAAGCAGTACACACAAACTTACCCTTAATAACATTTTTCAAAAACAAAGCAAAATAACCTTATCTTCGGGAGATCATAACTTTCAATCCCGATATCAAAAAATGTCATACTTCATGGCGATAGGAAGCTCTCAACAGAAGCTACAGATTTTATGAAGATCATTTTATCAAAATCAGCCTAAATCAAAAAGTCAACTCTTTATTACTATTCATCTCAAAAAGTCAAACTTTCTTAATTCTTCAATTTCTCACACTTTTACTATTTATTTCTTGCTTTTCAACTTCCATTTCAATCAACTCATTCGCTTTAACTTCCATAAACCATACAAATCTACTCAAAGAACAAGGTCATCAAAACCAATCACTTCTTTTCTCACAAATTTTCTTAAAGCCCAACAACATCTATAACATACTACATATACAAAAATACTCATTTAATTTCATTTATTATTTCTAAATCCTACTAAAAAATCGGGGTCCAACATCTTTAAAGACTCAAACCTAAGTTTCAAACATGTAAGGCAGTTTAAGAATATAGGAAAAACATAATGTAGCATTGGTACTATATTTTATAATGTTGCTTTCTACTCCTTATGGACATCAAGTTGTTCTTTATACGGAGAAAACACAAACCTGTGTTATGCATCATGTTACCTTTTATCTTGAAGAACTCTAATGGAACTAATATCAAGAGGAATAAACATAAGAAGACAATTAAAAACTCTCAAATTATACTTCAATCCATAATTTTAAAAACTATTTAACTAAAAACATAATCATAGAAAATGAAACAAAGACATATTAAAACTATTACTAAACAAATCAAATTTAAATGAACACGTCTAAATCATTGGGTTTACTCCTAATAATTTCTTCTTTAAGAGTATTTTAATTGGACTTCTTGCTCAAGCATTCTACTTGTCAACAACATCATAGAGAGTATAGATATCTCTCTAAAATTCTTGAGAATCTCCTATTAAATATAACTTCATTCAATGTATGTTGACTTTAAATATGCCTTTATATGTATGCTCAAGTTCCACTAGCAAATGACATGATTTCCAATAAAATAACCTATAATTTATGGTATTAGTTAGCATTTTATAAATAGTCTTATAGGCCTATAAAGCATCATCTAACATTAGGACCAATCTTTCCTATTGTGCTCTATAATCTTTTCTAGCATCCTTTTTAATTTCCTATTAGTGACTTCCACTTGGCCACTAGTTTGAGGAAAATAAGGGGAAGCTACTTATGTGTAACACCAAATCGTTTAAGCTCTTCTTCATATTGATGGTTACATAAGTGTGTGCCTCTATTACTTATTATAGCTCTAGGTGCAACAAAATGTACACGTAGTTTCTTCACAAATTTAATAACTACCTAGCATCTTAGTAGGCAAATCTTGAGCCCCAACCCACTTTGAGAGAAAATCAACAATAACTAAGAAATATTTATTACCAAAGGATGTAAGAAATGGGCCTATGATATCAATGCCCCACACATTAAGCACTTCACTCACATTAATATATGCTAGTTTAAGGTTTCTTGTCCTTATAAGAAATATTACTTATCCATTGGCACTTATCATAATACTTCATATACCATTTTGCATTCTTATACTATGTAGGCCAATAAAAGTATGGTTCTAAAATCTTTCTTATTGTCCCATTTACATAATAATGGCCGCCAACTGATCTTTTATAGTAGTGCTCCTAAATACTAATTATATTGGCATAAGGTACTCACCATCTGATTATTTGATCTGTATAAACACAAAATAGGTATAAGTCCTCCCGTAGTTAATTCCTCACTTTAGAGAAGATTCTCTTCTTCTGTTAATGAGTCGTCCCCTTTGGTAGAACCTAATCAACTAAGTAGTTAGCAAGATTAGTAAACTAAAGTGCATCTACATTAAGCAGATAAAGCTACTTATTGAAAAAAGGATCATTTATATCTTCTTTAACTTTCTTTTCTATGTTATGATTCTCAAGACAAGATAGATGGCTTATTAGTACGTTATTCCCCTTTCTTATCTTTGATCTTAAGATCAAACTCCTATAACAACAAAACCCATCTAATTAGTCTTGGTTTAGCATCGTTTTTGCTTTAAATATAGTGAAGTGCTAAATGATCAGTGATAATGACTTTGGATATAATAAAGTAAGATCTAAATTTATCAAATGTAAAAACTACAATAAGTAGCTCTTTTTCAATAGTTGTATAATTCTCTTACGCATTCGTCAAGGTTTTGTTGGCATAGTATGCAAGATGAAAATGCTTATCTTCACGTTGTTCAAGCACTTCTCCAACTTTAAAATCACTAGCATTACATATAAGTTCAAAAGTAAAAGTCCAATATGTTACTATGATTGAGAAATTAACTATTTTTCTTTTAAGACATTAAAGGCATATATACCCTTACAATTAAAATCAAAAGGAACATATTTCTTAAGAAATTTGGTAAGAGGTCTACCTATCTTGAAAAAATCTTTGGCGAATCTCCTATAAAACCCAGTATGTCTAAGAAAGATTCTAATTGCCTTTACCCTTGTTGGTAAGGGAAACTTTTGTATAGTTTCTATTTTAGCTCTATTAACCTCTATACCTTTATTAGATACTTTGTAACCTAAAACTATTTCCTCTTATAATATAAAATGACATTTCTTCCAATTAAGCACTAAGTTATTGTCTTTACACTATGTAAGCGCTCTTTCTAAGTTTTGTAAACATAAGTCAAAAAAATCACAAAAAATAGAAAAGCCATCCAATATACCTCCATGATAATCTTGACTAACTCATCAAATATCACCAACATGAACCTTTAAAAGGTAAGTAGGTGTATTGCATAAACCAAAAGCCATTTATTGACAACAAAGAATTTCGATGGATATGAGAATGTTGTCTTCTTTTGATCCTTTAAGGCTATAAGATTTTTGAAATAAACTGATAATCTATCCAACAAATAGTAATATATGTCCCATAATAGCTGTTCCAGTATTTGATCAAATGAAATGTTATTTAAAATGGTTCTTGTATGTACATCATTAAGCTTCTTATAATCAAAACACACCCTTTAGACAATGATGATTCTTATAAGAATTAACTCATTCTTTTTATTTAGTACCACTGTCATCCCTCTTTTCTTTGATACTACATGTATAGGACTCACATAAGAACTATCAGAATAGGGTAAATAACTTATACATCCAGTAGTTTAACTACCTTAGCTTTTATGACATTTTTCAAGTTTAAATTGAGTCACTTTTAAGGTTGCACTATTAATATAAGCCCATCTTTAAATAAAATTTTTGTAAGTTCGAAAAGAGGGATTCATCTTAAGTGTCACATAATACCTCACACTCTAATTATTGAAAGGAAAGGTCATTATTCCTAAGTTTTACTATTCATGATGGAAGCAAGTACTTGACCAAAAAAATTTCAAACAAACCATTCTATATGGTGATTGATCCTAGAGGCAATGACTTAAGACATGATTTATATTTGTCTAGGGAAAAAATAGAATAACCTTAATCGAATGGCATTCTTTAAAACTCTAATAAGTTTAAAAGTATCTTAGATCTTTAAAAACTTTGGAATGTACATGTTTGGATCTTCATTTTGCAACCCCTCAAATTATGCAAACTACTGATCCTATACTAACTATTGATCTATCTGAATCTTATTAGGCTTAATCTTAAAGTTATTAGACTCAACTCTTAATTGAGTAATGCTAGACTCAATCTAGTGATTTATGATCTAACATAGTCCCTTACAGTGCAATTTCTTCCCTAACTTGCCATTATGTCGGGTAGCTGCATTTGAACTATTAAATTTCTTTCTCTTTGATTCTCATATAACACCCATTTGATTTCTAGATCTGACTCAAGTGGTACTTTAGGGCTACTTCTGGTCATACACCAAAGAACTTAGACCAAAAATTTAGCCACAAAAAAAATAATGTTCTATGAATAAATAAATATAAAAATAAACAAAAGTGAATAGATTAATAAAGTAAAGATTTCCTAATATTTTAGTCCCCAACAATAGAATTAAAAATTTGATTATAATTTCATATTTTTCAGAAAAAAGAAAATAAATACTAGTACTAACAGTCTTTCTATTATCTAATCTAATAAAACAATGTTTAATTTAGAGATATAATTAAAAAAACAAAAATGATAAATAACAATCACTAAATCAAGGAAATATATAAGAATAAACAACTAGTAAATAAACAAGATTCAAATAATAAATTTCACTGTAACATTTCTTATCCTCAAAATTTCCTTAGTTTATTCTAGGCCATATTATGACAACGATGTGACCCACGCATATTCCAGTAACTAAATTGCTACGATGCCTTCTTCCTGTTTTATTTAAGCTATAATTTCTTGAATGCTTGCTGATAACACCAGAGAAACACATATCCGTCCAATGACTTCTCTCTCTGTTGGAGCTCTGCTCCATCTCATATTGCTTCTCGTCTTCCTCGCTACGACTTCGTTTTTCTTCATCGAGAAGGTAGACGGAAGAGAAGGGCTGAGAGAGTTCGATTACTTTAAGTTGGCTCTGCAGTGGCCTGGCTCTTACTGCCATCGGACCCACCATTGTTGCCGCCAGAACGCTTGTTGTCGAGGGTATGATTCCTTTTGCTTGATAATTTGGTTTCCTGTTGGTGTATGGTTTGTTGGCTGATTGCGTGTTCGTCAGAGGCATGCATTATTTGGTTTAAAGTTGGGATTGATTCTGGTATCGGGATGTTCTTACGATTTGCAGTTTTCAATTTAGGACAAGAAAAGGAAGTGAAGTTCTGAGGTTTTTGAGCGATTTTGTTCCCTGAAGTCAACTCCCGTAGTTTTTGAAAGTTCGATATATGTGTAAAGCGTGTGTCTTTATTAGATCAGTATCTCAAAACTTTGGTTCCCGTGAAACTCTGGAAACCCAATCATTTGATTATCGTTTAGATTGTTGTAATTTGTTAAATTAGGAACTTGTTGGTCAGCATCACGGCGACTGACTTCATTTAGTTTTACTACCACTATGAGTGTGGCAAGTTCTTCTGGTACTTCACACCTTATTCTACTTCTTTAATGTCAAATGAGCTCGATCTTTCAGCAAGGTATCATGATTTTCCGTAGCTGCTATAAAAATAAGTAACCACTTCCTGTACAATTCGTGACTTCGATATCCAAGTTTTTGCCTTCCTAGAGCAATAGGTGTTGCCTTTTTTTTTTCCTCAGAAATTAGACATATCAACCTGGTAATGGAACTGATGTTGCTGTATTTTCTTTCGGTGATTTTGATTTTTTTTATTTTTAAATCCAGCTCCAATGCTCCAACTGAATTCACAATCCGTAAGTACAATTCCTTTATTTTTTACTAATCCTTATTGTATGAGTCAATTCTTTACTGTGAAGACAAAAGGATAGCTGACTAATTTTATGGTATACTTTTTCAAGAAACTGAGTAAATTTCTTCTATTTTGGAAGTCTCTAAACTTCGGATTGAAAATAAACTTAAAGGCTTCATTTCACTGTTTGATCATCTTAAAGTTTTCTTCGCATTATGAATGTTATGTAGCGAATGGTAACTGAGCCTTTGTTGCTCTTGGTAGGATTGTAGAGCATTGGAAGAAACATGCTAATCGGTTTACATATCATGTGTGACAGATGGCCTGTGGCCTGACTATAATGATGGATCATGGCCTGCATGTTGTGGTAGATCAGAATTTGACGAAAAAGAGGTAGTTGTTTTCCCATTCTTCAATTTACGTTACCTATTTTACTTTCAATCTGGTGCACTTGGAGTCATTTACATGTTGTGGATCTCTAAAGTAGGTGATCTTGGGTGCCTGTGGTGGAAGCTACAAAAATTTGATATTAGATTATTTGTTTACTCTAGGTCTCAAACTGTTATTATATTTTCAGCTAATAATTCTATGATGGTAACCCTATGATTTGGATTATGTAAAACTGAACGGCCCAGGTGTTTTTTTCTTTCCCTGTGCTATATATCCGATCATATTTAAGGAGAACTTCTGTGTTCATACTTGTCTGTTCAAAGTATTCTTTTTGTAGTTATCTAATATTAGAATCTTATCAACACATTTATGTGTGCATACTTATGTTGATTATCTAGCTTCCATACGTTTTATGTTGATTATCCAGCTTCCTTACATTTCGAGAAATCATTATCATGTGTTAAGTTCTTGTTTCAAAAGCAGTATCACATCTTACCTTTGCTAAGGTTTTGTAATGCACAGATCTCAACATTGCTTGATGGTCTAGAGAAGTATTGGCCATCTTTAAGTTGTGATTCATCATCAACTTGCCATGGTGGGAGGGGATCTTTCTGGGCTCATGAGGTGGCTGTCAAATTTCTTCTCATACTAATTTCAAATTAAACGATCTGTTAACATCTTTCAGAACTAACATAAGTTTACTTTTTGTGCTTTGCGGTGGCCGAATGTGATGATTCTTACTTGCAGTGGGGTAATAGTCTTCAACTTTTTCTGTGATTTATTAATTGAGGTTTGAACTCATCTATTATTTTGGAATAAATGGAAGCGTATTATTTAGTGCTACACCATGAGTCTTGTTAAATACTTCTGGCATGCACATGGATGTAAATAGCATAGTTTTAGACAGCAGAGAGGGGGAAGAGGTAGTATACCATCTTCCAAGTAGTTACTGAGAAGCAAACATATTGCTGATGTTATCTTTCCTCAGGTCCTTGTATTCCCTCCGTTAGTTGCAGGGGACATGCTACACAGAACCAAAAAAAAAAAGCATGACAGATGGCTACCATTACACCAATTTAAACTTGGACCTAATACTTCATTTACATTATAAGTAGACCATGCTAATTGTGCTTCTTTTTCTAAGATGATGAGTAGTTGCCATGCTATAACTGTATCTGGTAATGAATCAGCAAGCAAGATGATTATGTCACTAAGGCAGGAAATTTGAACATGCATATGACTTTAGGACATTATAAATGTGAAAATCTTGTAGAAACACTGCTTTTCCGCTGGCCAGATTTACTGTGGATGACCTTTTTAAATGTAGAGTTACCATATGGGATTTAGTAGGATAACGTTTTTGTTAAAACATTTTGGGATAGTCTCTAAGTTGTGGATCAAAGGGGTCTACCTTTATGCAATTTCATGCCAGAAGCAAAATACCTGTAGCTATGCTTTCTTGATCGTTAATCTTTTCTTCTAAAATCTATTACTTTTTACTAAATGTTTATGAACATAATAATTAGCATACTTTTACTTGCAGAGAAGCATGGGACGTGCTCCTTTCCAGTTTTTCGAGATGAATATGATTACTTTTCAACAACACTCAATGTTTACTTCAAGCATAATGTGACGGTAAGTGTGGAAAGCTCTTTATGTTGGTTGGAGACTTGATTTATTTCACTGCAAACTATGTCTCGTAATATAAACAATTAAGAGAAAATACTTTGAAAGGTTGAAAAAACTGGTAGTAGAGATTGTGATATAGGACAAACCCGGATTGTCTAGCTTTTTTCTCACCACTTTCCCCCTCCTGGTTTTTCCCTTGATTCCCCATCCAGGCCTGAGCTTAACCAGTTGCCTGCGACCTAAATTGGTACTGAAGTTTCTAGGATTCACCTTGGCAACATTCCTAGTTTCCTTGGTTTAATTGCTGCACTGTTGTTGACCGTTCAAATACTAGCCTGTCTGTGCAAGTTTCCTAGCCTTCATCATCCTTTTGTATATGGAATATCAGTTAACTGGTTGTTTATCTTCCTTTTTCTGAATGCTTTATTCCAGAAAGTATTGAATGAAGCTGGTTATGTTCCTTCAAATACTGAAAAATATCCTCTCGGGGGAATTATCTCCTCTATAGAGAATGCTTTCCATGCAACCCCATCAGTGAGTTGCTCAAATGGTGCTGTGGAGGAACTTTATTTATGCTTCTACAAGAATTTCAAGGTTAGAATTCTCACAATTACTTGGAATTCACCTTCAGTTGGATGAAAATGGTTAGAGGATAATAGAGATAACCAATCCTAAAGTACTCAACATTTTAGGATTTTTTTCAATTCAATACTTAAGCTTTTAAAATTTGTAATTGAGTGATCAACTTTTTGAAACCTTAGCAATTCAATTCAAAACATTAGTTTTTGTTGATGTAACATGACATTAGCTGCAAAAGCTGACGTTTTAAAATGAATTGCTAAGGTTTTAAAAAATTAATCTCTTAATTGAGTTTTTTTAAAATTTGGACATTGAATTAAAAAAATCTTAAAAGGTTAGACACTTTTGAATATGTTATCTCGAGGATAATATTAATATGATTACTCTGGTTTACACGGCCACAAGGTAAAGCATAAGTTAATGTGATAGTATCGGTAGTTGTTGTTTCAACATGCTTTAGCTTTATCTTTAAAAGACTCATTTTTCCAACTCAATTCATTCTCAATCAGTTTCCATTTAAAAAACTTGGTGAATAAATTGGTTTTATAAGCAATGTTCAATTTTCGAGCGGTATATGTCAGACTTTCATAATATAATTCATTATTGTGCTGCATATCTTGGGTTTTGAGTTTTGTTCTAACTTTTATTCTGATGATCATTTACAGCCTCGAGACTGTGTGATTGGATCAATAATTCAAGATGACATATATTCTTCTAAAAACTCATGTCCGCAGTATGTTAGCTTGCCAACATATGTTTCATTGGGTAAGTGCTGAATGTTGTTCTGCTATCGTTGCGGTTGGATAGATATAGGATGCCAATGCCAATGCCTCTGGTACTGCTATTTATAAATCATGAGACCATCATACTTCAGAACATGTGTCTGTGAGTAATAAATGGCTCACTGACCATCTACTTTGCAACAATACATCAGACTATTGTTTGCTTGCTACGAGCCTATGATCGTATGAACTCTTGGGATCATCTTTTATGAGCTTAATGAGAATGGTCACAATTAAACAATTCACTACTCAAATTCGCTGTGATTTTGTTGCATCTGGTATAATATGCTTTACAACTTGATGGAAAGGCCTGCAAGATTACTTTTTCCTGGATTGCACTTCATTACTCCATTGAGAGGGAATCTGACTTGAAGGCGAAATATTGTCTTTCTTGGTGTGGTTGTGGAGCATCGCTTTTGAATAGTTCCTTTCTGAGTGTCATGGGAATGATTTTGCTTGTTCTGGCCCTTGCTTTTGCTAACTGAATGATGGCCTTCAATTACTATATAACATCTTTCATGTTGAAACTTGATAAAAAAAAAATCATGAAGAATGCAGTTCTAGCCACTCTGTTAGTTGCAGTGTAGCCCACTTCTGTGATTCTAAACTTTCTGAAATATCTGCATATCTGGATATTCTCCTTTTGTAGATTGGCTTGCTCAATTTTGTGTATGGTCTAAGTTGAGTGGTTTTTGTACTTTCTAGTCTCTGAATTTGCATTTCTCATGCAGTTGATTGGCTCATATAACTTTGTAATTGGAAATAGAATTGGAAAATCCCAATCCCATTGCCATTTACTTGAATGGAAAACAAACTCCTTGTTAATCAAAGTCTTCGAATTTGGTAAACTTAGAATTCAGAGGGCTTTGCGAAAAACAAATAAGGAACATGACATTAACAACCTAAGCCATGCAATTTTGTTATTCGATATCTGCAATTGGAGTGGTTAGCATTTTGTTGAAGGCTGGACAAATTGATTAATTTTGGAGTTGCGACTCATGCCACTCTTCTCTATCAAATAGACTATTTGAAATATTTATAG
>JANTPM010000009.1:8443572-8459305 GCA_025434745.1 Erythroxylum divaricatum
ATGTATCTAAAAAATGGGTGCTTGTAAGTAAAGAGATGGTGCAATTTGTCCTACCTTGGAGGAATGACCAAATACATTCTCATCCTCATCCTCATCCTCATCCTCATCCTCATCCTCATCCTCATCCTCATCCTCATCCTCATCGTGAACGCGCATTCAAGTCAGAGAATGTGCAATTCATCTCTTAGAGGTAAGTCCAAACTCATCCTCACAAATTAAGTCACACTGGTAAGTAACCACTTCATCCATGTAGAAAAGCAAAATTTTGAGAGGTATTCAGGCAAATCTGCCTGCAGAACATCAGAGTCAGATAATCAGCTCAATGCACTGTTCCCCAAATAGACTAATTACAACAATTCCAGAAATAACTATTGGACTGTGCTAAATAGAATGAATAAAAAAATGGTACTAAATTGAGAAGAAAAGTGCCACCTTGAAATCAGGTTTCAAACTGACCAAGATTTAGATATCATAAATAAAAAAATCAGAAGCTGCTTATAGATGGAGAAATCTCGAAGAATATAATTGTAGCAACCAATTGGCATAACCATTCTCCTACTTTTAGATAGAATTAAGAATCAGATTTAGTTTGCAACTCAAAAAATCATGGTTCATGGTGTGATTTGACAAGTTTTAGGCATAAAAACAGTTTAGAAATAATTAATGACATGATTTGTTGACCCAGATTTTAACCATATCAATACTACGACATCAAATAAGATGTACTTGATCTTCGGTGCAAGTATAGAAAGAATGCAATTTAAAAAAGAAGCTCCTAATCAACAAGATATAACGATTAACTACTAAAGATTACTCAAGTATGTGATGGCAAAAGAACCTTGCAGTAAAAGAATATAGATAGTTATTCGAGATAGTGACTCACACTGGCCCATGATGCAGAAAACCCATCAACAGAGAGCAACCAACTGCCTGCCCCAGCTTGAAAACCCAGCCTTTCGTTTGATGAATCAAACTCTGGCGCCTCATAGTCATAGCTGGCCATATCATCAAATTTCTTTCTCTTGTTCTTTTTTCTTTTTTCTTTCTTACTGTGCTTTCTTTTAGCTGATAATCCATCATCAAACTCTGAAACATTTCCTTCCGACTGTCCATTGGGACTTACCAGTACATACTTGCCAGATTTTCGAAAACTTATTGTATTGTGAAAAAATAACAATTCCCACGATTCTGGAGTTGGGCATTTCTCTGATAGTTCATAGTGAAGAACCCAGGACTGAAGCCCCAAGAACTTGATTGCTTCTATGGCTTTCATCTTGAAGCACTCATTCAGCATAGGGACCAAGCTATCAATACTGCTTGAAAAGGTGCCAATTTGGGACACAATAACTTTGATCTTTTCCAGTTCTTCCAGGGACTCTTCATCCTGTGCAAGCCGCAAAAGCTGGCGCCCTCGACTTATAACAGCATTTAAGAGAAGCAGTTGATCAATACATTCAAAACCATTGTTTTTGGAAAGTATGAACTCAAGCCACAAAGATGAGTAGCCAGGATTTCCTGTTTCAATTCTTGGGTCCAAATATTTTTGCAGTAACTCGAGAAAATTGTGAAATTCCTGCTCTTGAAGAGTGATTAGAAGGTGGTTACATAAAAACGAAAAAGATTCCTCCATCAGAAACTCATCAATAACATCCCACACATCTCTTGAATCCTCTTCATACATCAAGCAGACGAAGAACTCCAGAAAGAAATTTGTATCAATGGACAGAATACTACCATCTTTCAGTGACTCAGCAAACTCATCTGACGACCAAAATTCAGGCACATTATCGATAAGATTCTCCACTGTTCGTAGTACATCCAAATCCATGAGGTAATGCGGCTTTGTAGCAACCACTGCAGGTGACTGTCCATGTTTTCCTTTACACTCGAGCTCTTCCCAACAAATATCACGATTGACAAAAGCAAATTGAGATAATGCTTTGGCGCCTTTTTTGGGCTCCATTCCACCACCAACAGCAAAGTGTGAAAACCATTGCAGAATACGAGTTGGATGTCCTGCATCATCACATAGAAATATGAACAATCCACTTGTATGTCACAGAAAAACAGTACTAGTTGCTTCATGAACACGTAGCCTGTAAGTAAAACATACAACAATCCATCTGCTTATGAGAAGATCAACCAAGCAAGCACTAAAATGAAAGGTATAATGCGATGAACGGCTTACCATCAAAAAACTTCTCAAGCACACAGCTCCTCTTGACCAGAAGCAGACCAACTTTTTGTGGCCTCCTCTCAAATATCATCCGAAAAAGTTGGGAAGCTAGAACCTCGTTTCTAGTCCTGGCCCTTAATAAGCTGACAAACAAGTCACGCTTACGGTGCGGGGCAATGGAAGTAATGCCTGAAATGGTGTTGCAAAGCCATAGACGAGCTTCTGATCGACCTCCGACAGTCAACAGTGACCATATAACAGACCCCAAATCTTCCAAAAGAGAAATCCACCTCTTGCCCACATCGCTGCCTCCACTGACATCACTTTTCCAGTCAGACTCCGACAAAAACAACCGAATCATTGTCGATTACCTTGTACCCGGATACGGTCTCTGCCAAGTGACAAGCGCTAGTCTGATGGATTTGAGCAATATAGCAGAGAAATTCAATGGAATGGCAACCCCAGAACCCGATAACTAAGTCGTTTAATTAAGTAGAAAAACAAAGGGATTCACACAAGAAGCCCGATCAGTGGGAAGCAGTAGAAATGCAGATAAACAGAGTTTCGGTGAAAGTATGGTCGGAACGGGAGACTTCCGGACCTTCTACTAAAATAAAAAACCTAACTTTGCATTTGGACTACTGTATATACCTTTTAATCAGTTCTCTATTAATATTTTATAATTTTAATTTTTAAAACAAATTATATTGATTAGATTAGATTAGATGTTGGAATCCTAAGAATAGAAAAGAAAACCCTGGCGTGGTCTTTGCGTTCCAACTTTCTCATCTTTGGACCTGCTGCCTTCTCTCAACACCCTGTCATCTTCTCTCTTGTTAGCTGGTAACCCTCTTCCCTAAGACTGCGACTCCAACTTCAACTCTTCCTTCATTATTTAATCCAATTTCCTTAAGTTTTGAAGCTGTTCCTTTGCTATTTCTTTTTTCCTAATTCAGGCCTTTGTTTTGTTCCAATGTTGTACCTGGGTGTTTTATGGCTGCCTCTGATGTCCTGAACTACTTTTTCGCCGTCGGTGTTTGGTGTACTGCTTATATTGCCGTGGCTATTCTCTCTTCCTTCCGTGTCTTCAGTTCTCTTTGTGGATACTGAAGCTGCTGTTTCTTTTTCTTTGGCATTCGATCAATAGGCTGATCATGGGCTACGCACAACTTGTTATTGGCCCTGCAGGCAGTGGAAAGGTGATTTCTTTTTTCTGGGTTCCTGCAATTTCTTTTGTTTACGCTCAAGGAGCTCCTCTTTTTTCTATCATGGTTTCTTAAAGTTTGCTTTTGCTGTAAATTTGCTTTCATGTTATTTTGACGACGAGTTGTTTGAGGATGCCGTTTGTGTTATATGCATGCTTCAAGTCGTTTTGTTTGTCTTTCCCTTCAGTCCACTTACTGCTCTAGTTTGCACCAACACTGTGAGGCTATTGGTAGGTCAATACATATTGTTAACTTGGATCCTGCTGCAGAGAATTTCGATTATCCCGTGGATGTGGGTGAGTAGAGTCTTGCTTTAACTGGCTGTAATTTCATCTGTTACTCCCGTTACTTCGGATTGAGAGTACTAAAATTTGTTTGCTTGCAGATATTAGGGAACTAATTTCTTTGGATGATGTTATGGAAGAACTTGGTCTGGGTCCCAATGGAGCACTTATTTACTGCATGGAGTATCCTTTTTTGTGTAGTCATAATGCTTGATTTTACATCCCTACCTTCAATGTGTTGCCGTGGGCTTCTTTCTTTCTTGTTTTCTTCCTCTTGGCTCTCCATGGACCTATTTTTCAAATACAAGGATTGTTCAATATCATGGCATATAATGTAAGCACCCGGAGCATTGTCTGAGCATGTTTTATAGTGCTCCTCATGGTTTAATTTTCCGTGGTCATAAAAAGGATCTCCTTGAGAGCACAAGATTGAGAAACTGTGTTAAATAGTTATGGAAAAGCATATTCTTCTATTTTCTTTTTGTTTCCCTGACTTTTTGGTGACCTTAATTCAATAATTAGACAACTGGAAGACAATTTGGATGCTTGGTTAACAGAAGAGTTGGACAATTACTTGGATGATGACTATCTAGTGTTTGATTGCCCAGGTATCCATGTATGCATGCTTATAGAGACAGATGTATGTATGCATGAAATTTTTGTAACATCTGCACCATAAGATATGGAAAGGAACTAATTTCTTTCTCTCTAAAATGCTTTCAGGCCAGATAGAACTCTTTTCACATGTTCCTGTGCTTAAAAACTTCGTGGAGCATTTGAAAAAGAAAAACTTCAATGTTTGCGCTGTCTATTTGCTTGATTCACAGGTTTTTTTTTTTTATTCTGCTTCCTGCAGCTTGCCTTTTGTGATCTGGTCTTATCATTTTATTTTGTTTACATGCAATTACTTAGAAGTATCCTTTTTCTTTTTCAGTTTATCACAGATGTGACAAAGTTTATCAGTGGTTGTATGGCATCCCTTTCAGCAATGATTCAACTTGAATTACCTCATGTTAATATCCTCTCCAAGATGGATCTTGTTACTAACAAAAAAGACATTGAAGAGTGGGTTCTTTATCTTCCCATTGTTCTTTCAAGACTCCTTAAAATCATTCTAACTAAATATTATTCTGGTTTATCATGTATCTTTGCTGGTCCTAGCTACTTGAATCCAGAGCCTCAAATTTTGCTGTCAGAACTTAATAAGCGAATGGCTCCCCAATTTGTGAAGTTAAACAAGTCTTTGATCGATTTGGTGAGTAGATAACCTATTTAAGTTACCTTGTTTACTTGGTTAACTTTCTTTTTTAAATGGTTGACAAAGTGTGTGTTGGTATGGAAGGCAGGGGTTTTGTACTTCTTTAGGGCTGGGATTTGTGTGGGATGGTAGGGGTAACATAATTTCAATCCTTAGGGCTATAGGTACTTAAATGAAGTGGAGTAATGATTAATATCTGTAGTTAAGTTGCTTTCTGATTTTGTATTTTGTTTTCCTCTCAGAATCAATGACTACTTTTGTTTGTTAGGTTGATCAATATAGCATGGTGAGCTTTGTGCCGCTTGACCTAAGAAAGGAGAGCAGGTACTCTGTCCATTCTTGATAATAGGATTTTATCATTCATTTGCAAAATGATCTATATTCTTTTTACAATATTATTCATGTTGAAAAAAATAAAAGGGATAACATTCATATGGAGTAAGCTGTTGGTTGGTGAAACTTATTTGACCTGTCAGAGGTTATATAGAGAGTTGCAGATGTCCCTTTGCTGTAGTGTTGTCTGGAACGGCAACTGGTACAGTAGATGCATCTAGCTTGTCTGAAAGTGTACAGGAAAACTTAGTCTTGTATCCGTGGATATAAGAAATGTTGTAGGATTTGATAATGAAGCTTTGAGTTACTGGGGTTGGTGGTGTGATTTGTTCATTTAGTCAACATATGAGCGAAGGCAAAAAGCTCTTCAAGTTGATAACTGGAAACAAATATAGAGGAAAATAAGATTTTGGGTTTAAACATGAGAAATGTATTGCGCTTGATGCCAGCATTAAGATATTCATTTTGATAAGGAAGAAGAACAAATAACTGAGTTGTGTCTTGTGCTTAATTATTGTGCAGCATGCAGTACGTGTTGGCCCAGATTGACAACTGTATCCAGTATGGTGAAGATGCAGACGTGAAGGTCAGAGATATTGATCCAGAGGACGATGACTCCTGAGCTATGTAAACAAAAAACATAATATTGGCGAAATGCCATCTCGTATATAGATATGGCAAGTTGATATGAGGGGAGTTACAAATGACACTTTTTGATTGACAAACTTCGTATTTTGTTTTTATTTTTTTATCATTCAGTAATCATATCAAGTTGGTAATCTTCTTTCAGTCTGCTGAAACCAAGTGCATCATGCAAGTGCAGGGTGGATATGGATACGAGTACGAACAGAAATCATTCCTTCGAAGCACTTCTTATCTTCTTCTTACTATTATTACTGGTTTCCTTTTGCTGCAAATTAGGAACCCGATAACAAATTATCATTGCCATTATTAGTATCGCTCACTACAGACGATGATACCGATACGTGATAAACCAAAGGGAGAGGGGGTTACACATGTTCCCTTGTCCTTGACTTCTGTTGCAAACCTTAACTGTACTTCAAAATGACGTCGTATAATGTCATATGTAGTTTTATGCACGAACATTATGTTCTTAATATGTTAACGTTCGTAATATGTTGGTGATGATTATAAATTAAAATCAGAGTTAAAAATATTTAAAAAATTTAATTTATCTTTAATTTTTTAACAAAAATGTTATTATATATTAAAATTAACACCTAATAATATGTCATGACTATTAGATATTAAGAATGTCTAAAGAGTTTAATTTAACCTACTTATGCATACTTATAATATATAATTGAAGGGTCAATTATAAAAAAAATTTAAAATTTACTCAATTTTGTAATACTAACTCAAACTTTAAAAAGAAACACTAAAATGCTCTTAACTTTTAATAATTTGTCATTAGACTTTCAATTAATCATGTTAATGTGGCAGACTATGTTGGTAAATTTATTTTTTCCACGTGTACATATGTGGATTAAATATTATATGTCAAATATATATTTTTTAAAGTTAAAAAATACTTAAAATACCACAAATCCTAAAATCAACAATGGTGCATTTTAATAAGTGCAACAAAGATGCCTATTGTGTAACTAAAATCAAGTCCAATGTGAATTTCCCTTAACTTCTTAAAACTTCATCAATGGTGAATTCCACTAAAATAGGCTTGTTTGTTGGTATCTGCCACCCTACTTTTGAAAGATCAAAACAATTAGCACATTTGAAGAATCCTTTCGTGTTAGTTGTTTCATTTAAAACTGGACTTGGCTTAGAAACTTGCAGCCAGTGGATGTGAATCTTTGCCTAAAAGGAGATATTTTTCAAGAACACATTCAAGCCATTTCTAGCAAATAATTCTCTTTGGACACAACCTAAGGATGATAATATCTTAGAAGCTATTACAAGTGAGAAGGTTACATCAAGTCATTTCTAGCAAATAACTATCTACGGACACAACCTAAGGATGATAATATCTTGTGGAGTTGTTACGTGTGAAAAGGTTACTTGGATGTGTTCTTGAAAAATATCTCCTTCTAGGTGAAGGTTCACATCCACTGGCTATAAGTTTCTAAGCCAAGTCTAAGTCATCTGGGCATATACCACAAGCTTTGTAACTCACGAAATAGTTTATATGATTCACCACGTGAACCTAAGGTAGTTCAACGGAAAGATTCTTAGGGGAACTTTGTAACTCATGAAATAGTTTATATGATTCACCACGTAAACCGAAGGTAGTTCAACGGAAAGATTGTTTGAGGAACGGTTAGTTCGCATAGGAGAATGATAATAAGAATAAAAATAAATATAATAAAGAATGAGAATGAATATTATCATTATAATTATGATTTCTCGTTAAGAGAAATAAATGACTATCATTAATATTGATAGTGATTAGTTTGTAAAAAAATTAAAAAATAAAAATTTATTATATTTTAATTAATTAATTAATTATATCATACAATATGTTGATTAATTAAAATATTATAATTAATTATATTGTAGCTAATTAATTAATTAATAATAATAATAATAATTTAATTAATTATATTCGTGCATTCTCTCAGGCCTGTTATCCGAGAATGAGAGGAGCTTTTGGGTCTATCGACCGTGGCGGAAGTCAAACATGAGAATTATTCAGTTAAAAATTAATCAGCTCACAGATCCAACCATCGTGCCGGACCAAAATATCCTCCAAGTGCTATTGTTAACTGCCACAGGCAGCGCATGTTTCCAAATGAAAACTTAACGCATATTTTTGTTATTGCAGTTTCATTTGTTGACATCATCATCATCCCAATTACAGAACGAGCATCATGTAATAAACTCTCCTTTTTAAACAAGATGTGGGGGGAGGGAGGGGGTGTCCTATGGTACAAACTACGCGCGCAAGGCTCTGACCCACAGCCATGGGAGATAAGAGACACACCAACATAGAAATGTCTTATTTCTAGCAAGCACATAAACTTCAGCAATCCCAAACTACTGAGCGAAGAGTGGTATTTGGCACCATCCAACTTTTGTTGCATCAGATAGCTCCCAATTATGGATTCTTCCTCGTAGAAATTTGACCAAAAACACATTATTAGTTCAACTGCTAGTATTGTTTCCCCATACATTATCCCATGCGCCAGTAGGAGCAGCCTTTGGCCCCTCAATGTAGTTCTGATTCCCACGACGATTGTGTGGAGCCAGAGGCTCACCACGTCCAGGTCCTTGAACTTTTCTGGGTTTTGTTTTGATTCCCAAGATTCTCAAAACAAATCTCGCCAACTCTCCATAGAGCATTCCCGTGCGATCAAA
This sequence comes from Erythroxylum divaricatum, assembly GCA_025434745.1. Lineage (NCBI taxonomy): Eukaryota > Viridiplantae > Streptophyta > Magnoliopsida > Malpighiales > Erythroxylaceae > Erythroxylum > Erythroxylum divaricatum. Next base: position 8,452,162 of record JANTPM010000009.1, read on the forward strand.
AAGCTGCAAATGACAGTTTTTAAGAGTTATGTATATCATCAGATGGTTAATTATACTTTCACTTATACACAGAAGGACTGGAGAGATAAATTCTAGTAAGAAGGAGCAAAACCTGGAGCAGTGCAGTCATAAACATGTGGAATGCCTGAGTGTTCTGGTCTATCAAAACTGATATCCGGCCAAAAATGTTCACAACACCTTGCATCTGCCACAAAACAAAGAAATACTTGAACAAAAACTTAAAGCACATAAAAGATATGACAAAGGTCATAGGAATCTTGCTCATTCTAGAAAATATGACGAGACACAATCAATTTAGTTCAGTATAGTAAGTATAATAGGCTGTGAACATGCAGTACAACTCCTACCAACTTGCTAAATTTTAATAGCAAGTTTACTAATTGGATGTGATTAAGATTATAATATACAACCTAAAAGTCGTTCTACATCAATGATGACACTGAAAAGCTTCAGGGGACTCAGAATTACATAGAATTGTCAGCTCATAGCAGAGTAACTTATATAACAACTATCACTGACGAAGGGTGAGAAAATAGATTGAAAAAGTACATGGTTCCAGTTAATAAAGGGGATCTTGGCCTAATACAATAAAAGAACACTGATATAGGTGAAGGAAAAGAAAAAAGACTGGACAAAATATTCGTTAGATTCAGAAGGATAATGTATCGACTCTCTATCTGCAGTTTAACTGTTCATCCCAGAAATATGTAAAGGTTATAAGGACTTCACAGTCACAAAATGGAGGAATATGAAACAGAAAAGGGAGATATTCCTACCATTTGAAGGAAAGATATCCAAAAGCCAGGAGGAGATGGTGGACCACCAAAGGGATTATTTGGATCTTGATCACCATAAGGTCCCATGCCCATTCCATAACCACCCATTGGGCCACCAAAGCCATTGTTGTACATGCCACCACCATACATGCCACCTCCATATAAACCACCATAACCCCCTCGATACATATTGTTCCCATACAATCCACCACCATAATTCCCTCCATATCCACCATAAGACCCATACATTCCAGAACCATATCCAGAATTATAATTTACACCAGATCCATAGCCTGTATACATGCAAAAAAGTTCCATATAACCAAGCATATACTAAAAAACAAAAGAAAAATAGGAAAAATTACTCAGCGCAATAAAGCTATATGACCAGAAAGAATGTACTATTATTTTAGTTGAGAATACACTGATAGGTTTCAAATATTGGAATATAAATGCACCAAGAACTTACCTCTTTCCTTCTTCAAGTATAGGATTGAGTGAAAAGAAAATTTAATATACAACAGAAAGGGTATTCTAAGAGCATACATAGTTACTACTTATTAAACAAAAAAAAGATATAAACAGAAGTCCACATTTGATTACATGAGCAAACCAATGCACGCAGGTTAGTTAAAAGGTAAACAAGTACCTCCATACGTATTCCCATATGTTTGTTGCTGCTCCCAAGGCCGAGTGGGCACAGGTCTACCAAGAGAATTTCGATTTGCAACTGTGTTTGTATCACTGTTTGAGACAATTTCACCTGGTTTTGCAGTTCCAGATGCCTCTACTACATCACTGGTGCTGCCAGGTGATGGTGGTTTAAAAGGTGTTGGGCCACTTGAAGCCCCTGTTCGTTCCCAAGGCTTTGCCGGAGGACCACTACCTGCAATTGGATAACAGAATCTATTAGAATCTATATATAAATATAAGTGTATATGTTGATGAAAGTTTTAACAACCTTGCATGTAAATAGAAAGATACAAATACATGCAATTTTTAAAATTGAGAACAGAATTATAGCAAGCATCAAAAGCAATATCAAAGTAACAATTGATCAATCGTTCTACTCCTTACATCTACTATAGGTCCTAAAATTCTCTCATCCAAAGATATGTTGCCCCTGATTCTAAACTCTACTCATTAACTTTGTAATAAGGGATAAAACCTCACCAACACCTTGAACTTTCATAACCAACGAGCGGTTTGACATTCATAAACCTGAATGTATGCCCTGTGCATAAGCGTTAAGAAGCCAGGCTCATATTGTACAGCTCCAAATAATTGAACCGACGTCTCAACAATATATCGGAACCAAAGCTAGTAGCAAAGTTTTAGGAATCTTAATGAAAATGCTTCTGTTCCGTTAAAACAAGCACGTATGCTACGAATTGTCCCCGCTAACCCATAACAATTCCATTAAAAAAAATTAATAATACAATTAACGAAAAATGGGAGATACCATACGATCAAAGGACAATAATATTAACAACACGAAGCGAAGCCTAAAAACTCAACATTACCAGTAATAATAAAACATAAAGCAATTTCACAAAGTTGAAGTCAATAACAAGAAATCCAAATCAAAAGCCCGAGATTTAAGAAATAAAAAAGCCGCGAAATATTGAAGATCGACACGCATAGAAAGGAAGCCCTAATAAGAATAATCTCCGAGGCGCTAAAAAGGAATTGTATAATCAATCACATATTTGTACCCAAAAAAAAAAAAAAGAACTGGTACATGAAAAATGAAGAGGGTGACCGGGATCAAACCTGGTTGCTGCTGAGAATTGGAGTCCATGGGCGTTGTGTGTGTAAATTGCGGTCCGCGCTTTATCCTACGCTACGCCCACCGCTCAAAGAGAGGGCGAGGCGAGAGAGAGAGAGGAGAGAGAAATTGCGGTCTTCGATTTAGTGGCCATTTCTTTTCAATAATGTGTATATGGATATTTAAATTAATAATTTAATACAAAATTATTTTATTTTATACAATATTAACATTTTTAGTAGAGCGCGTACGGGTGGGCCAATACCGTGTACACATAACATGCGTAAATTGGAGTCTGATTAACAGTACATGCGTGAAAGTGGGCAGTTGGGGTACTTCAAGTCCTTATCGGGTCATTTGGTTTTGCATTGATTTTGTACGACCTGGTTCTTACCTTGTACCGAAAAATGCCGCGTCCATTTAAAATTTAGAGCTAATTAGGAAAGGATTTTTCTGACTTAAGTGAGATCACGAATTTGAACATCTCTCATGTATATAGTCGTTTAAAATTTGGGGTCAGAGTTTTGTCTCTTGTAAGGAGCCTACCTAGCTCGAGCAGGGATTAGTCTAAATGTGGAATAGCTTAAAGATATCTTCTCATAATTGAGACCCGCCTAAGACAGCTCGTGGGTAATAAAAAAAAATCAAAAAAAAATTTAGAGCTAAAGTTTTATCTTTTACAAAGAATTTACTCAACTTAAGTGAAAATTAGTCTGACAGTTGATAGTTTAAAAGTGTCTTCTTATACACGTGAGCATAAAAAAAAAAAAGCTGTGCCAGTATTTCTTTAACATTTTATGGGTTGGAGGTTAAGAGAAATGGAGAGCACAATAATTTTCAGTACAGGTAAATACATTCTCTTTGGTTCTACGTGCTAGAATATTTTATTCTTTCGAGCTTTTGCACCTATTACTTTAATTTTTATTATTAATCTTTACTTTATTAAACTATAAGCTACAATTTAATATTTTAAATTCTTTTTTAGCAACAAAGCATAATAAGAAAACTAAATTAATTATATTTGTATGGTTGTGCATACATATGTGGAGGTTGTTAATATCCAAATTACTCTTCTGATTATTCACATTGTACTTCTTCTTCTTTTTAACTTTTCTTAGGTTATGTCTCTTTTCATTACAAGATTAATCCAACATTTTAAGGTGATTGACACATATTGTTGATGTAATCAACTTATGCACTTAATCAAGATTACAAATAATAGCATTTAGACTTCAAAATTGCACAATCTTTATTTATTAATGTTGGTGCTAATATAAAATTCGAGCGTGTCAGGAAAAAATTCTCACAAAATTTTTACCTGACTTCTTATCGATGATATAAATAGTTTTCAAAAATTTAGAACGTAAAATCGAATACACAATATAAAAAAATTGGAAAAAATAGTTTTTTTAGAGTGGAATGATTGTTTATATGTATGTGCTTGAAGTTGTGTAGTGTTTTGGAGATTGTGTGCATCTTTTGTCGTAATGCTAATAAATTTATATAGTATTCTCAACTTCAAGTAGTTTTTTTCACACTTACCATATTCTAGCTAATTTCTTGTCACTATTCCTTTAACTTCAGCCTCAAGCATCTCTTTTGTAACTTCCTAACTTTCACCCCTCTTAGTCATGTTTCTCTGTCGTGTTCATTACTTACTCCCAACATGTTCAACCTCCACGTTTTAAACTTCTACAATGCATAAATTCTCTGGCTAAATATTTTCTAGGCTTTCATGTTTTGGGCTCCTTTTACTTGTGGGTTGGATTTCTTTTTAAGGTATCAACAATTGTCCCCTGTATATGTTTGGTTGAGCAAACCAAACATATGGTATAGAAGTCCTCCTAGCATTTTATAAAATAGGTACAAAACCATTAGTCAAATTCTCAAACATGGATTAATAGTTTAGGGAATTTCAGAAGCCAAAGAGAATCCAATTAGAAGAGAAACTCAAGAGGGAGGATTTATAAAGAAAAACTCAATATATTGCTTATTTTAATGTGTAACATTTATAAAGAAAAACTCAAGAGGGAGGATCCTAGAAATATAGAAAGAAGATATCAAAAAGAATTCCATTAGTGGTTTAAGAAATATGTAAGTACTATAAATATATTTTCATCTGTAACATTTTATAAATTATAATTTATATAATATAAATATTTAATGCTCATTAATCATGATAAGTCATCGAATTGAACTGAAATGGTTAGCGATCAATTATTGCATTTAGCTTATGGGTCAGACAAGTGAGTTAATCGTTATAAAAGCTTCCTCATCAACGGTTGGAGGTTTAACACAAATGATAGAGATTTGCAATCGAAATCACAAAATAGTAGAATTTTTGTAAAAGGTGATGTGAATACAAATAATTTGGATTATTTTAGTTTTTTCATAGATATTATACAATTAAATTATCATGGGGGAAATAGTACCATTTTATTTAAGGCTGATTGGTGGATTATGTATCATAAAGGTTGATATAAGGTTGACAAGTTTGGGTTTCCTATGGTAAATGTCACACGCAAGTTGAAAACTAATGAACCATATGTTTTAGCTTCTCAAGCTGAACAAGTTTACTATTAAGAGATACTAAGGAGCTCAATTGGCAGGTTGTTGTCAAGACAAAGCCTTATGATTTGTATGATCTTCCTGATAATGATATAGAAGATAAGTCATGCCAAGAAAATAAAAATTTTGGCTTTACACTTCACGAATCTACATTAGAGGATGATACTGGTACAATATCTTTGGATAGATCTGATCTTGATGCTGCAACTGTTGAAGGAAATTCGTTAAATATTGATACTATGAGTGCTGGAAAAGATGAAGAAACTGATTGTGATGAAGATATTTTTATGAACAATGATGAAACAATTCAGTAAGTGAAAACGAGGAAGGCGACGATGACAATAATTGAGCATTGGCAAGAACTTTGTTTTTAATTTTCAATAGGTTAAGAGTTTTGCTTAATATTTTGGAACTAAATTTTTATTATATTTCAACATTTAATTATTTTGATTTTTTTTTATTAAACTTCAAAGTCATATTGGTCATTGATATTCTTTTGTTCGATTAGCAACCTCTCCTTTCCAAGTCTTCGACGACCTGTTGGTTTGAGCCCCTTAAAGAAGGTCTATTTAATTGACTCACATAAAAAATTAGCCGATTGAAAAACTTTAGTTTTAACATTTCAATTTGAATTAGTTTAATAATTCTTAATATAAAAACTAATTAGTTTATTAATTTTTATAAATTAATTAAATTTTATAAATTAAAATAAGTTGATTCCTTTTTATTTAATATTCTATTTTTAATTAAAATTTAAAATTTTTGAAAGATAATAACAATACTCTTCTTAAATTTTTTAAAATTTCTTAAATTTTATTAAAAATTATCCAATTTTATAATGATTTAATATCAATTAAACTTTTTTGATCATTAACCTTTTATTAAACATATACATTATGTAATCCGTAGTGTTTTGATTTTTTAATCTTTTGGTATTAGGCGTCTCATTTTTCTTTTTAACTTGTAGTGGTTCCTGATGTCACAAGCGACGTTCAATAAATACATCGTAACTAAGTCTTCGAAATTAGACCCAAAAAAAAGAGTCAATTGAGTTTAAAAGAGGGCACACTTTCTTTTTAATTTGATTAATATTTTTTTAAAATTTGACTAATCTTTTATAATTTAATATTTTGAAAATAAAAACTCTAAACAAATTTAATAAATTAAATATAATTTGATTAACTTAAATTTGAACTTAACAAATTTTAAAGTCATACTAATTGTAATAAATTAGTTGGATATTGTTTGAAATTAATAAATTAAATTAATCTTAAAATTTAAAATTTAAGATAAAAATTTTAATTTAAACAAACCCAAACAAATCGATTGTCAATAGGAATTGTAACAGGAAAAAAATATGCCAGTTTGACTCGAAGCTTGTCCAAGCCCAAATATCTAAATCATCATCAGTTCACCATCATCCTGCTCTCTCTTCCCTTCAAAGTTATGTATAACAAATATCTATGATATGTAAAATATTACTTTTGGATTATCAGTATATGTAGTTTGAATATTAATTATTAATAGTGACAATTTAATTGTGAAGGTACTAAATATATTTTCAGCTATAACATTTTATAAATTATAATTTATATAATATAAATATTTAATGCTCATTAATTATGATAAGTCATCGAATTGCATGATAAAGGAACTGAAATGGTTAGCGATCAATTATTGCATTTAGATTATGGGCCAGACAAGTGAGTTAATCATTATAAAAGCTTCCTCATCAACGGTTGGAGGTTTGACACAAAGGATAGAGATTCGCAATTGAAATCACAAAATAGTGAAATTTTTGTAAAAAGGTGATGTGAATACAAATAATTTGGATTATTTTGGTGTTTTCATAGATATCATACAATTAAATTATCATGGGGGAAATAGTACCATTTTATTTAAGGCTGACTGGTGGATTATGTATCATAAAGGTGGATATAAGGTTGACAAGTTTGGGTTTCCTATGGTAAATGTCACACGCAAGTTGAAAACTAATGAACCATATGTTTTA
>JANTPM010000009.1:8515856-8532524 GCA_025434745.1 Erythroxylum divaricatum
CTCCCAAACACTGCCATGCATGTGAAGACGTACTTTGATCGATATAATCATATGTATAAAGACCTAACGGTAAGCCATAGGCTAAACCACATGAGCTCGCCTCATTTCAATATCAATTCAATATTCAAAAACCATTTCCATGCCAATTTAAAGCATATGCAAATTTCAATTCAAAGCCAACTCAAAGCATGAGTACATCTTATTAGATTCCAAATGCATCTAGATCTTAATTCAATACTTAATCAAAACATATGTAAATCTCATGAAGATTGAGTTCAAGTAGTAACACCAATGAAATTATTCATAAACATACTTTTCCTAGTAAGGTAAAAACCATCTTTACAAAATCAATTTAAAGATACACTCACAATTTGTCATTTATCATTAACCACCCTCACATGTTCTGTGCTTTTTCTTTACTAGTCATGAGTCTACAGTGATGAGAAAACTTTATTGTTTTACTCAGCTATGAAGGAAACCCTGAAAGGTTCCTAAAACCTGCCAAGTACATCCATAACTTATCACCTTATTCTACAAATTTTATGAAAAAGGGCTTAGCCAAAATCTTAGCATTTAGTAAAAATAAAATTATATTTTCTTCTCATTCAACCATTGAACAACGTCCATAATTTATACATTTTGTATTCTTTCCATTTAAATAACGTACATAGTGTATACATGTTATCTTCCTTGCATTGAACCATTAAACTATGTACAATATACATGTTACCATTGAACAACCATTAGGCGACATATATAGTATTTACATACTTGCAATTAATAACCATTGAACAACATACATAAGATATTGATATACATTATATTTTTCTCTCCATTTACCATGTCATTTTCCTCTTCATTTAACCATGCAATCAGCTCAAACATTCATATAATTAGTAAGGGAATTCATGTAACCAGCTTAAGCACTCATGAAACTAGCTAAAGAGGATGGACAAGAGTGATTTAGCATACCAAAATTAGGTAGTAATGTGTTATCCATCTTTTCCCTGCATGTAGCTGGCGTTGATGAAGATGTTGTCCACGGTTGGAAGCTTATTCCAACAATTGTCCATTATTTTAGCTCATACCATCTTTGTTTAATTAATATATTAACTCCTTACATCATCCATGACAATTCTTGTTTCCTACATATAACAAGTTTTTTTGATTTTGTCTCACCAAAATGACATATGTCCATATTATGTATTGGTCTCACATGTAATGAGTTTTATGTCCCTCACATTTACTCCTTCATGAGCGTGGTTGCATGAGGTCCTCATGCATTCTTGTTCCAAAATAATGAGAACTTCTTCATGCACGAGATAGTTGCCACTTAAGGCTCATTCACATGTACATGTATTATTTCTTATCCAAAATAATTAAGTGACTTAAGAAAATTTTGTCCAATTTTAGTAGAAGTTTCAGGTCCACTTATTAACATGTTATACCTAAACACATCAACATATAAATTGGATCGATTTACTTTAAATATCCTTAACTATGGCGGATTCTCTCACTCTTGGTTTAGTTAGTTTATGTCCTTATATTTTAGCTTGAAATTGGTTCCAATTTACTCCATGATAATTTATAACAAGGTCAGTCTTGATCTATCACAAATCCATCCGATCAAATTTATTTTTAGTCCATTTTTGTACCAGTCAACTCTAATATTTTTTTACTGTCGTTTGACTTTAATACTTGTCTCAAATGTTGTCAAATCATTCAGGGTCAGGTTCCCAATTCTCCTTTTAGTGAAAATAAAATTTACACTCACCCGGAAGTATCATTCACATGAAATGAAATTTTATAAACACGTGAAAGGAAAAGTTTATAGTTTTACAAATATAGTTACAAACTTATAGTATATGCTATCAAAAGACATTGTTCAGTCACACTGAAACACTTATTATTTAGTTTATCCAAAATCCTAATAGTGGTCACCTAAATCATTGCATTAGTTGACTAAACTTTCTTAAACAAGTTTTTTAAAATTTTCAAATTCTTTTAAATATCAAAACATATTCATTTGAAAAAAAAACTTGATCCAAAACCATTTTAAAGTTCTCTAAAAATATTTTAATATATCAAAAGGTTTTTCTTTAAAACCTCCCCCATTTTTCTCTTAAGCATAAATGATCATACAATGATTGAGTCAGTAATTCATTTAAAAATGAACAAGATAAGGTTACAAGAAGGATTGCAATTATTTGCTTAAGTATTGATATGGTTGGTTCCTTTTTATTCTTAATTCTTCACTTAAATTTACTTAAAGCTCTCTTAAGTTAGACATGAGCTCTAGTTTTCTTATTTTTTTTTATCCTTTGGTTTCTTAATTGACTAAATTAGATTTTTACTAACTTTATCCTTATATGGAACTTGACTATGATAACATTGAACTTCCAAATCTAGTAAGTACGAATAAAAGCTTGCTAGAGTATATGAAACATGGCATCCTTCTCGTTAGAGGTATGATATTTCATATATTAACTATCTAATTTCAACAAAGATATAAAACAAATATTAGCAGCAACATATTTTCTTATTATCAAAACTATGGTTTGGAAGCTCATTTGGTCCATTTATTTCATTTTAATCTTGTATGCATTTTCCTTATATGCTCCTTTTGTTTTAACATAGTCTCTAGTTTGTTTATGTCTTGAAAGTTTCCATCAATTTTTTTTTGTAGAACACTCTTAAATATGTGCTGATAACATTCAAGATTACCAAATTTAAGTTTTTTTTTTAATTTCATGTCATATCGCTTCTATCTATTAGTTTTACTTATGTGGCTATAGATTTTGTTTAGTTCCAATCATAGGCCACAATTTTTCATGTTAATTCTCTCCTTTCTTTTAATTTGAACTCAAATATATTATGGAATTCTATTTTAATATTGAGTCTTACTTGAGGAAATGAAATTTCAAGTCCATTGTGCATTTACTTGTTGATGCTAGTATTTTTCTTATATTTATTACATCGGGAGTCTATGTGATGTGTTTCATTAACAAAAATCATGTTCTTAACCTTTATGTGAGTATTTGGTATAGATCATTATGTTGTTAAGGATCCTTTTGGTAGTTATTGGTTTATATATTTAGTATTCATAAACCTCAATAAGAGAGGATTTGGTTAACTATTAGAAAGTGTATTTGAGGCCATGTGAAAGGGTTGAGTTTCAATGCTCCCAATGACAATTTGTTTATAATTTTGAAATTTTTAATTAGAATTTTTTAAGAAATATTGATTGTTTTGTTATAAGATCATTTTATGAAATTGTTACAGGTTGTTGCCTATCAATTTGTTTGATCATTTTTATAGTCCAAAGGAATTTGTAGGGGACACTAAATATGCATATGTCACTTTTAAAAGCTATTTTTGTATTGTCTCTTTATTTCATGAAACCATAATGTGGTTTTCCGTTTTAAACACTTAATTGGTGGAGTAGGAGGGTAAAATCAACAATCATTAAGCAATCATAACAAGAAATGCAATAGTAAGAAGCAAAAATAGTAGTATACAATTGGGTGAATTTTGGTTCAAGCCTAATTGGACATCAAGAAGATTTACGCTTAAGGCCCTTTTTATGTGCTCCTTATTTTCTATTTGTAATTTTATTTAAATTTGTTTTTTATTTATTATTTAATAAATCACCTATTGTTATTAAAAATGCTTAGGAAATACTCATTTAGGCTTTGGCTTGAATAAGCGCAATATAAATTAGCAACTTTTAAAATTAAATTAGGCTCAACCTTTTGTATGATATGCCTCATGTTTAGGCCCAAACTCTAAAATCAATTTAAAAATATAAATTTCTTTCTTGTTACTTCCTTGTATGAATATATGGCCTATAAAAGGTATGAGTTGAGAGAAAAAGAAGCTAATAAATTTCGCAATAAAAATAATTCTCTTTTCAAATGCTCAAGTTCTTTTCTTAAGAACCTAATCTCTATTTTCATAAGTTTAATTTCTATTTTCAAAGTCCAATATTCTATTTTTGAAGTCATTTTCACTTAATAAATAAGAATTAGAAATAGAAGTTAAGCCCATTACAATTAATTTCTTTCCTTATTGTTTAATTTTGGACTCCAGCTTAATAGGAATTTCACTTTTTTTTTCCCTCTTTGTTTCAAGTTAGGGCTTATTAGCAAATTAAGTTTAAGCCTTTTGAAATTTTTAGCTTTGAACTTCATCTCTTTTAAAACAATGGACACTTAGTTTCATATCCCTTTTTTTTGTCTAAAAGATTCAAAACCTAAAAAGCTTTTGCCCTAAATAATTAACTTATTCATTTAGTTTTTAAAAGCTTATTTCACCAAATCCTTTATAAAATATAGTCTTAGTATTTGTTTGAAAAAAAGAATTTTGCATTACTTGTTTTCATTTCATTAAGAGCTTTTCTTTACTTATTTAATTATCATTATGTTTAGGCTTTCATACAAATCAAAATATACCCTTCTATAATCAAATTACAAATTTGTTTGCATTCAAAGCTATAAGACATAGTTTAGACAACTTAATGAGTTTTATTTTTAAAGTCGTCAGTAAAACAACAAACTCATAGGTATTCATTCACACGTTTTAAACTTAACTTTAATTCTTAGACATCATTATAGGTCTTTCTTTTCAAACTGTATGTTAAGTTATAAATTTTTAGACATTCTACTACATACTTTATTTTCTTATATTATCCTACTTTTATTTTCCTCACATTTAAATTAATTTCCCTTAAAAAGCCCCCAAAATTTCAAAACTTGTTTCAAATCTGAGCAATTACTTAGGTGAGTAAAATAGGACGCCTAACATCTTTCCTATTTTATAATTAAATCTTGAACTCATTTTTTCGTCCTTTTTTCTTTTGATTGCCTTTTATTCAAGTTTTTTGTTACTTTGCCTTAATAAGATAAATTGGTTACTTCGTGTGAATAATTATTCGACATCCAGTCCCATCTATGTTTGAGGACATAAAAAATGTCAATGAAAACAACAAGATCAAAAGGAAACAAGAAAAGAGAGTTAAAATAAATTTATAATGGTTTAGTCAAATAAACCTTACCTTATGTTCACTTCCAAAGCTTTGTTTGAAAATTCGCTATCTTCTTCCTTCAATAGGTGATGAGAAACCCCTTATACAATATTTCTTTATCACTAGTAAAGAGGCATGTTTTTATAAATCTTGTTCAAGGTCGAAAGGAACACTCACAAAGTTTACTTAAAGCAATTTTCACAATTGCATAACCATACAACTCAAAAACTCTCTTTTGCTCACATTAATTAGAAAAAGGCTCAATATATTTCATATTATACACATTTACACTTTATACTCTCAAGGTTCTTAACAAATCTACATTAAAATTTATTCTCATAACTTAATTATGGTTTGTTATTTCAAATATATGAACTAAGCATTATAATGATAGTTTTTGGCACTTTTGAATAGTTGGTTAACTAGTTTTCGCTAATCGAATAACCACTAATAAGAACATTGACTAGTTGGGCCCTTAACTAAATAGGAAATCTCCTCTCAATAACTTAAACCATTGGCTAGTTGGTGAATAGTTCTTCAGTCGGTGAACAATGTAACTGAAGTACAATGTTCAAACAGTGAATACTCTAGCCTATTTACATTGTCATACAGTACATATTCATATACTAAGTCATTTAAACTTAATATTTTAACCTTAAAAGTTCTTTCAAATATTAAAAATTCTTTTCTTTAAAAATAAATTGATTTGAAAATTTTCTCAAAAAATGTTTTGATGATCAAAAGGCTTTTCTTTGAACCATTCCTAAATTTTCTCTTGATTATGAAAAAGCATATACAATATGCATATAAATGTTTATGCAATAATTAAATCCCTAATTTATTAAATATAGATAAGTTAACAAGAAATATTACAATTATTTATTACCTCTTAAGGTGCTTACTTGAATTTCCTTAAAGCTATCTTAAATTATGTATATACAGTTTTACTTATTTATTTTACCCTTTGGTAGTTCAATTGATTCAATTCTCTTTTACTCATTTTATCCTTCTATTGAACTTGATCTTTCACATACTACTTAATTTCATTATAATGGAGCCACTAATATCATCAAAAAAGTAAATTCATTAATAGTATTATGTTTTATTATCATCAAAACTATGGATTAGAACCTCGTTTAATCTAACAGGTTCGATTAAGGCAATCAAACATCGAAAATCTACTTTCTTAAGGAATTGGTCCAATAAATTGCTCTAATCAAGCAAGTTTTCCCATCAACTACTCCACATTGGTCCACACAACATTAACACTAAAATGAAATTGCTATCATTCTTTGATACTAGTTGTCAAAAGTGTTAATCAAGGGTAGTAGATATTGCTTTAAATAGCCCCATATAACAATAAGTTTATTTAGTTTAACAAGGCATTTTCATTAAACAATTGACATGAAATCCAATTTGAATACTTTGAGACTTAGTATATATATATATAGGGATTAGAGAACAACTTTTAACTTGTCCATTATAGAACCATTATATCCAGATTTATCCAATTAATTTAGAGTTAGTTCTCCTAAATAAGGATAACCATTTGACAACAATAGTAGATTACTTAGTTGGCTGGTTATCCAAATTTGCCACAAATATAGGAATTCAAATATGAACTCTATTAATTGCCTCATTCTTGGCATTTCATTGATTTCTAGAGAAGCTTATTACATCTTTTTCTTATTTAAGGCATGCTACTATTATGTTAATTGCCTTTGTTTATTTTCATACTATCTTAATTACTAAAAAGGAATCTAACGGGTTATAAGTATGAAATTTCATATGATCAACATTATTATATGATATACTAGTATGAATTTAAGTTAGAACCTATGAAGATTGCCCTTAAAAATTATGAAACTATAGGATTAGTGAATGATTTATAAAAAAGTCTAAATAAATTCATATCATTATCTTTAATGCCACTTTGTATCATAATGTTGGTAAAAATATAGTCATCTTGTCGAGGATAAGACGAGAAGTGGTACTAGAAATAATAATAATACGAACTTATTTAAATGTTTTGTAAAATGTTGAACCATAAATAACAACTTTCTAAATAAATTATTTTTAAACTCAATTTTTAACAAATAGCAAAAACTTAATTAGATTAAGTTTTAAAAGTGTTACTAGTATTGTTTTGGAACATTACTAGGCAAATATTATGCAAGCTTGGAAGTTTAGAATAAAGAGAATGAAACACGAGAAGGTGAAGCTAACTAGGGTTGAATGCTTTGTTAAAGACAATCATTGCCCCATCTCTTTATAAGGTGAGATTTAGATATTAAACCTTCCAGTAATAATAATAATAACCAATACCACTTTGATCAAATAAGTTGAAAATAAATAGAAAAGAAGAAGAAAGTACGTTTACATTAGTCCTCTGATTTTATTTTATTTTATATCTTTTTTAAAAACAAAAAATCAACATATTTTCCTTATAATGGACCAATCACTCTCCAAGATGGAGTAGCAGTGCCTTTTCTTTTTAAACATTCACCTCTTCGTCTTCCTTCCTCCCCTATTCTCTCTCCATGATTCTCCCTATCATTCCTACACAACCTTTCCACAATTAGATCTAAAAACCCACAAATTCACCAAAACACCCCTCACCGGAAAAGAGAGCACAGATCCGGAACAACGCGGCTGCCTAATCCATGGACGATTTTCCAGGTCTCCTGGCGCGTGATTTCGGCTACAAGCCCCAAGGCAAATCCGCTCCCATGGCTCCGCCGCGGGGTGGCGTCGGATCCACCCACCAATCGTCCTCCGGTCCCGTCTTCGACGATCACGACCGAGTCGCCGACGACCTCCTCTTCAACGACGTCTTCGGTGGACCACCCAAGTTCTCTGATTCTCGCGGAGGTGGCGGCGGAGTTAGGGGTGACACGGCCACCACGACCTCTTCTGCTTCGCCTACGGCTTTCAATTACGATTCTATATTCAAGGACCAGAATGCAAAGTCGTCATCTTTGCCGGTTTTTGATAAGCCGGTCTACGATGACGATATTTTTGACGGGTTGCCAGGGATTAAGACCGCGTCTTCCAGTGAAGCTTCGTCGGTGAAGGTTGACGATGTTTTTGCTTCAATCGGGAAATCTTCTTCGCCTAAGCATAAGTCGCTAAACAGTTCTTCGCCGTTTGATGATCTGCTAGGAAATTTAGGTAAAGGACAGAAACAATCAACGAGAGAGAATGCAAAAGTACATAAAGATTCGCCTGCTTTTGATGATCTGCTCTCTGGATTTGGTCACAGTACTTCTCCCAATTTAAGCAGGTATTGATCGGCAAACAGTGCCGGCGATGTTATTAATCGGCATGCGAATGGTGAAATTTGTTGTTGATCCTGTTAGATCAGTAAATTAAGTACCTCATCTTAACATGTCATCGAGATTGCATCTAGGCATTGGCTTGCGAAAATGTTGTTTAGTTATCTTGTTTAGATATATTTGAATTTTTTTTGATATTTTTGTTTCGTGATCTGAATTTGAAATTTGTGTATAATGTCTCAACAGAGAATTTATCGTGACAAAAGTATGTCTTTTCAAATGGAGTGACTACTCAAATCGCTGTTTGGACTTGTGCTTGCGTAAATTTAGTATGAACTACGCTGTGATAAGTTCAGTGTTTTTTCCTTTTTGTACTTTCTTCTGAGTTGGAGTTTTCCATGCGTCTCACTCTAAATTTCCATGATACTATTTTGTAAATTGTAGCACTTGAGCCTTGATACACTCCAGTTGACAAAATAAAATAAGGACATTAGTATTCATCTAGTTACTAATGCAAGAGGGTATTCCTTTTAATTGTAGTCTTGAGAGGCTTTTCATGCATTGTACTAGTTCATTTGTGCAATTTATTTCCTGTTTCTCATTACCCCCTTGCATTCTAAAATCATAAAGATTCTATTTGAATATGAGTTTATTTGTGAAAGACCCTTTCTCCTCCAAGTTATGTAATCTAACTGTGGTTCGGAAACCAAAGCAGTCCGAGAGTTTTATTTTGGATCTTTAACCATATTAACTTTAGTCTACAAGCTAATCATTTAGTTTAAGATGCTTGGAATGATTGCAGAATGTTTAATTTCTTGTTTGAAATAAAAGTATGGGTTGATAAGTGGCACACTATCCTCCACAGGTCAGGTTCTGAGTTTACTCAAACCCAAAAACCATCTTCTAATTCAGCCAAAACAGCATCCAGTTTGATGCAAGACCCCTTTGTAGTATTAGAATCAACTTCTATGCCTTCAGCTTCCTCAGGGTTGTTCAGTGATCCATTGGAAGAAATTGGCAGATTCAGTACCTCTGGAAGCACAAAAGTTGACAATTTATCTGGAGCAAGGGGATTATTTGATGAGATAGATCCCCTAGATAAACTTGGTAAATCTGTACCTCCAATTTCACCCAAGAACAATGAGAGGTGGAAGGATAGGAGCCCTCTAAAGAGTGAACAAAGAACGGGGGGTAATTATTCTCCGAGTATTAAGGAAATGGTTGACAAATATCCTGTGGAGAATGCTGAGGGAAAATCATTTAAGAAGTCAATTGAAGATTTGCAAGAATTTCATGAATCTGTGTTTGATATGCCTACTTCTGATCCCATTCATAAATTTGCTAGTCAAACTGTATATCCACCACATGCAAATGTGAGTCACGAGGAAATATTTACATCTTCTAGACCAGAGGAGATCTTAGAATCATCTGATGATGCATGGCTAACTGTATCTGAAGTTCCTCTTTTCACTCAACCTACAAATGCCCCACCTCCTTCAAGACCTCCACCTACAAGACCACCTCGGATCTCAAATTCAGAGACAGGTTCCTTTCCTTCTGCACATTCAAGGAAGAAAGTTAACGATCATGCTTCCTTCTCAAATTCCAGTCCATATGCCCAAAGCAATGCTGGAAGAAGTTCAGCAGCCTCACAAATTGATGAACTTGAAGACTTTGCGATGGGTGGGATCCACAGCAACAATAATGAACATCCTGATACTTCTTCTGGGGAGGATGCTGAAGCCAGTTTCTCTGCTGCTGCTGCATCTGCTGCTGCAATGAAGGAGGCTATGGATAAAGCTGAGGCTAAATTCAGGCAAATGAGGGAGAGGGAGTATTTAAAGGCTGGTAGAAGCAAAGAAGCAGCTCCACTGGAAAGGGACATACAAGATGCTCAAAATAGAGAATTAAGAGAGAGGCAAGAGAGAATAGAACGTGAGAGGCAACATAGGGAAAGGGAGGAAGAAGAGAGAGAACAGAGGAGGCTTGAGAAAGAGAGGGAGAAAGCTCGTGAAATTGAGAGGGAGGAGAATGAAAGGGAGCAAAGAAGACTTGAGAGAGAAAGAGAGCGAGCAAGAGAGATTGAGAGGGAAAAGGCTAGACAGGCTGTAGAAAGGGCCACTCGAGAGGCACGTGAAAGAGCAGCTGCTGAAGCTCGCTTGAGAGCCGAAAGAGCTGCTGTAGAAAAGGCAGCTGCTGAAGCTCGAGAGAGAGCAGAAAGGGCTGCAGTTCAGAGAGCGCAAGCTGAAGCACGTGAAAGGGCTGCTTCGGAGGCAAGAGAAAGAGCAGAAAAGGCAGCTGCTGAAGCCCGTGAAAGGGCAAACACAGAATTAAGAGAGAGAGCTGCAAGGGTGAGTGCTGAGGCTCGTATGAGATCTGAACGAGCTGCTGTGGAAAGAGCTGCAGCAGAGGCACGAGAAAGGGCTGCAGCGGAGGCTCGAGAAAGAGCTAGGGCAAACCAACAAAAGGATGAAAGTGATCTTGAATCATTCTTCAGTTCTCGAGCAAGCAGTGCACCAAGACCTCGGACAAGCACTTCGGTTAGGACAAAATGCTATAGATATTTGTTTCATCCAGCAACCTTTGATTTAGTTGGAGCGTGATAACTTTTTGAACTTTTATTGCAGGACCCTTTCTTTGATACCCAGGGCAAGGGAGGGGCTGAAGTACCTAAAAGGACATCTGCTGTAACTACACCTAACATGCGTAAAGCATCTTCAACTGCCAATGTTATTGATGATTTATCATCAATATTTGGAGGTAGATGAAGTTTGATGTTCAACCTTTGTTTATGACTCTGTAATTCTCTGTTTGAATTGTCTGAATTTGTTAGCAGCAGCTACTGCATCATCTGGAGAATTCCAAGAGATTGATGGGGAAAGTGAAGAAAGGCGTAGAGCCAGGTTGGAACGCCACCAGAGGACTCAGGAGCGAGCAGTATGTAGTTGTTCTGAGACGATATTTTTGTTCATAGTTTATTTTGTGCCATATGATTAGGGTGAAGCACTTGCACAGGCATTTCACTTGTTTTAATTTGTTGAGTTTGTTTGTCCAGGCAAAGGCATTAGCTGAGAAGAATGAACGGGACCTTCAAGCTCAGAGGGAACAGGCAGAAAGACATGTAAGCCTATTATATTGGGCTCCTTACTTTATGTACATCTGTGTGACAGTTCACTAAGAAGTTGATAAAGTCCAACTCTAGTTATCGGGAAATGATCCATAGATGAACCATGTTGAACTTTAGCTGGCTTTGAGGTCCTTATACTGGAGAAAAATATATAAACATATATGTCGCCAAAATATGTTATTGTTTTTCTGAAGTTTATTTGGATTATGTCAAAATTAAGAGTTAGAAGCAAATTATGGTTGTTAAAAGCCTACTATAACTCATATAACAGGGTATTCACATGTTTGAGAAATTCTTTATGTTGTGTTTAATCTGACATGGAAATTCATTAATGAGTTTTCATGGAAACAGTTCTTTTCTGGATTCATTTTGTCTGATATTGGTCTATGTCGGATCTCAGAGGATTGCTGAAAGTCTAGATGCTGAGATAAGGCGGTGGGCTGCAGGGAAAGAGGGAAACTTACGCGCTTTGCTATCAACGTTGCAGTATGTGCGTATCTGTCGCTCACAATTTTGATATCACCTGCACAGCAGTTCTTAAACAGAATAATTCTGTGCTTAAAATCTGCAGTTGCTCCAATAGTACTTTTCTGTTAGAAATGCTGATATTGTGGTGTATTAAACATTGTATTTAAATGTTTCTAAAGAATTTTGGGAACCAATATTCAAGTTTATAGCGTGCATAATAGATGAGATTGCTTTTGACCCAAGTGCATATATAAGTTGTTCATGTGAAATTTTGGCACTTAATAGGTTTCTACTGTGCATTATGAAGTCTTGTGGCTTTTATTTTCTTTTTTCTTTGGATATTCTTTTGTTGACGTTATGAATTTCCAGTGAAATTACATGCTAATATTTGTCTATATAATGACCAGGTGCTCTGGCCTGAATGTGGTTGGCAGCCTGTTTCTTTGACCGATCTAATTACTGCTGCTGCAGTTAAAAAGGTTTATAGGAAGGCAAATTTATGCATCCATCCTGACAAAGTCCAACAAAAGGGTGCCAATCTTCAACAGAAGTATGTTGCTGAGAAAGTGTTTGACTTGCTTAAGGTATTTGACCAATTTTAATTGGTACCACAAGTGAATTTATCTTCCAACTCTTACATTGTGGTCTGTTGTAATAACTGTTCAGTTGGTTATGTCACATTGGCGTCTACTAATGGTAAGCATTGTGTGAAAATAGGAAGCATGGAATAAATTTAATTCAGAGGAGCTCTTTTAAGCAGCCCGAGAAATTAATGCTTGGCCAAAAAATATTCCTTTGTGAATGGAAGTGGAAAAATCTTGCCGCAGATGGGTTCTCTTTCCTTCTGCAGTTGACCGATTTAGTTGATATCTCTTTATATCATCTGTTAAGTGGGTATTGGGAGGTATCTCGGTACAGCTATTTAGGTGCAGCAAGATGAAATTACTTGGATGTGTTGTAAACTAGTGGTCCTCCAGAGCATATGGCAGAAATTTGCAGTTGCTGCTGTTTGGAATGGCATCAAGCATCGTCACGTTTAGTTACCTGAGCCTGGTCGGAATCCGGAGGAATCTTTTCTGTTTTTTTTCCCCCCTTCGTTCATGCTTGTAATTCTTTATTTCATAATTATTCTTTTGATGGGTAAAGCATGTCATATTGGAGAAATTTAAAAAAAAAATGTCGGTTGGTATCTAAATGACAGACATTGGCTTTGTTTTGATTATTGAGCAAGTGTAACTCAGCTGTCGATGTGAATTCATACATATATAACTCTTTTTATCTTCTTGTTGGTTTTGGCTACGAGCATAAATACCATGCTTGCATTTTTCTTCCAAGATAAATCGCCTCTGTGCATGAGAATAAAAGCTATGGAGTATGCACTTGTTTGGGGCAGGAGAGGATATTTTAGGCACATAACTTCCTGTGTTTTGTGTAACATGAGTCTGATGGTTTTAACATAATTTTGGTATAGTCTCACGATCGGTGAGTACAAGTGCAGGCTTATTCATGATTGTTTCTGTCACACCAACGTGTTACTTCACAAGTATCTTCCATAAGATAACCAAAACAAGGAAGAATTGAGTTTTTCTGTCAAGCTGAATCTAACAAATGTCCTCCTACCTCTACCTATCCTTGCTCTAGGCTCAAGCTGTCCTTTATGTACAATCAAAGACTTGTATCAAATAGCCTAAAGGGGAATAAATAAACTTTAAGCACAATACCCAAATTGAAGATAGATAAATATAACACAACACATGCAACAAAAAAAGGAAAATATGTAGGAAATATCTTATACGTCAGTTTAACTAATGTGCTAAAATGAAAAATCTTGATTTCCAGTTCAGAGTTTAGGCTAACCCATATAGTTTTTGCTAAAAAAGGATATGAACTCTATCACCTATCAAAACTTGTAAACTTCAACAACGATTCTCCTTTGCCCATAGTTTAGATATAATGAAGAACCCTTGTTCCATTATAATTATAAAAAATAAAGGGTAAAGTAAACAGAGGAAAAGGAAGAAAGAAAAAGGACTGTGATGCAATGATTGGGATAATACCATATAATAAAAGAAATTATAGTATTCTCTTTTCACCAAATGTGGAATGTAACTGCAAATACTAACTAGCAATAGGAGTCAACGTGCTCTGTTCTGGCATAAAAGCTCATTATGTTAGCCTTAGGATCCGTAAGTGTAAGAAGTCAAATTCTTCAAAAAGCATAACACTTTAAATGTTATTAGAAAAGTCAACTGCAATTACACAGTAAACCAAGTGAGGATTGAATTGTTGTCTATGTCCATATGCTATGGTACTTCACGAATCATGATTAAGTGGGACGGAAGTCGAATGAGCTTTATAGAAAAGATTTATAATTGTTTGCAAGCTGGTGGAGAAAACATCGGTTTAGCAAAATTGTGGGGAACACAAAGTATAACCATTAGCTTCTTTCATGTTCTTATGCATTACTCCACTTAAGATGTCTCACTTGTTAACAAAAAGTTGAAATCTTCAATTGGAAGCATAAACGTGGAATAATTATGAGAAGTTACTGTTAAATTATTTAATGGTCCATATCACTTATAGATTTGAGAAAGAGTCAAGATAATGATTATCGGGTATTAAAGAGTTGATCTCAAATGAGTCCAACACCTTTTTCCTCTCTCATTTAAAAATAAAATGCAACAACAGACATGTTAGTTATTCATGTATTTTAGAAAATGATCAAGAAAGGTTTATGAACTATTCAGGAAATTTATGGAAGAAGATAAAGGAAGAGATTACATAAATATTCTTTTCTTTGATTAGTTTAAAATATAAGCTCAAGATAATGATATAGAATATCCTTTAAAAACTCTTTGCAATAATAATAAAGTGAAAAATCGAGAAATTAGAGAAAGTATATTTTAAAAACAAAATATTCTTAAAATTACAAATAAAAGTGAAACCATAATATAAAAGATATTTAAAATATTAGGTGTTGTAATAACTATAAATAATTAATTTTACATTACAGGAGGACAAGTTTCTATAATAATAAAAAAATCCTATCGTTACAAAAAGAAATAATTTATTAAAAACCTTATATTCAAAATATCTAGGAACTCTAGCTAATGGTGAAGAATTTCTTTTAACTATACATTACCAACTATAAAAAATGAAATTATTGTTTTTTTTATTCCTCTAATTCTTCTACATCACAAACTCTAAATACTTTAGCACATGAAAACTAATAATTTATAATAGGTAAATTCAAAAATTCTTAATATGCTTGAACAGTAATATATGACATGATAGTTTCTAACAACTAAACCTTATTTTAGTATATTAATAGTTTTTGACATAATATTAATAATAAACCTTACATTTTGCAACATATTAAATATAATACTATATCTATTTACGAATGGAACATAAATGGTATGCTTGAACATAACATATTAAACACATTATAATAAATGATAATGGCTACAAATGCATATAGAACATAATTAGGAACCTTTAACCATATTATAACTAATTTATTAATAGTCAATTTTTCAAGACAATTAAAGGATGGTGGAATTGCTACTTAATTGAGTCACCAAAATATAATATACTAAAAGCAATTTTGATAGATAAAGAAGGAGAAACCATATTAGATAAAAATAATGTTCTAAAAAAGAGTTACGCTCGTTCTATCAAGATATGAATGACAAAAAAAAAACTAAAATACGAAATGTTTAGAACTAAAAAAGAGCTACTCTCATTTTGCCAACAATTTGACTTTTCTTACGATAATAAAACTTATAAAACTTGTAATAAATCTTCAACAAATTATACAAATAAAATCCTTATATGAAAATAGAGAAAACCTTATAAATGATCTAAGTAAAACCAAAATTATCAAAAACAATAATTATTCAAAATTCCTTCTCTTTAAAAACCTCTAGCTTCTCTCTACTATATGTTCTTTATTTCTTAGTTTGATAGGATTAATGTTATTGACTTTCTCTCTTAAGTTAATGGTTATTTCTAGGACCAAATCTTCTGCCTCATTTACCCAATACCAATCCTGTGTCATTCATCCACAACTACAAATTTTTATGGGATCTAAAATTTATGATTGTGGATGAGTGACACAGGATTGATATTGGGTAAGTGGGACAGAAGATTTCAACCCGTTATTTCTTTATCTTTTCCACTAACCATAAAAGCTATTTTCATTCCCGGAACAACTTAGGCTACAGGCAGCAAAACCATTACTCCACCACCTCTTGACCTTGTCTCTTTTTAGCTTCAATTAAGGTAAACAAGTTCATTCATAGGCATCTTACCATACACCCTTGGCCAGGTAAACAAGTTCATTCATAGGCATCTTACCATACACCCTTGGCTTCTCCTTCCAGACTTACCACCTTGGCATCTTGTTATAATCCTTCCTCATCCCTTACAAACAAAATCACTGATGTTATCTCTCATTCACATCATACTCTTTCTTCTCCTTAGCATACCATTGTCCATTAGTAACGTGGTCAACTCTCCCCCTCCCCTTACCTCTTATGCATTCGGTTGTGGTAAAGATATATCATAAGCTTCTCCGCTACTTGTGCAAACAGCTAAGATTGCTTTTGGTTCCTTCTTAGCTCCTTCACCTCCCATCCTTTCAAAGCTTGATATCAAGTTGTAGGAATAAAGATAAAACTTATCTCTCATACAAGGGACTCAACATCCTCTCGCATCTCTCCATGATTGAAAGTTCTTAAAACATGTGCTGCTAAATGCAGAATTATGTTATT
>JANTPM010000009.1:8532604-8559446 GCA_025434745.1 Erythroxylum divaricatum
TTAAATGTTGTAAATGTAAGATAACTTTTACGTAGAGATGGGAGCTCATTAATTGCTCTCTGCAAGCATTAATTGCTGTCTGCAAGTAGCATTAAATGATGAATAAAGCATTGGACTTTTGTTTGGAGGGAAACGGAAAGCATAAGAATTTTGTTTGGAGGGAAACGGAGGAATAAGGATTGAGGTTTAAGTAAGTAAGTAGATTTTAATAACCTAATTAGCTCTATAGGCATACTTGTTTATCTTAATGATCATACAACTAGCTTGATAAGAGTGGGATATGCTAAGGTTTGTGTAAAAATGGAGAAGGAAATGGAAATACTTGGTACTCTTGAGTATCCAGACACTTGATAAAAGAAAGGGTTTTGATGACCTTAAAAATAACACTATCTTATCCTATAAACCAATTCATATACCAATACTTTTATGAATATTTTTTCAATACTAAATTCACATAAAAATTTTCCTTTTGATTTATAAATTGATAAAAATAATATCGATTGACAAATATGTAGGGATGACAATGAGTTAACTTATAGGATAAAAATAATATCGATTGACATTTTTTTTCAAAATATAAATTAAATGATATCATTTTACTTATAAGAATTAGACCTTAGACTAGTTTAAGCCTGATTATAAATTGGCTTATTAAAAACACTTAAATTTGAATTCATGAGCCGATCTATTGCAATCATTACAAATATACCAAGAACATTCTATTTGCCAAATCAAACATCCATCGAGAATCTTATTTAAATGAGTTAGACATTATTATGAAAATTTTATTCAATAATTTAAATGGGTGTTGATCTAAATAGTCATTATTTAAGTTTTATTTTTAATCTTATTACCCAAAGATAAATCAAGTCAGGCCTGCACAAGTATATACAATTTCATGTTCTTTCGAAAGACTGGACATAATAATTTCGATCTTCAAGTTGTTTCTGAAATCTGTATTGCAGCTGAAGATCCTCTATTCCATATACCCAATGCCTACTCTGTGCCCCCAAGCTAGTTGCAAACAGCAAAATAAGGAGCTTGATCACCGATTCCATATGCCCAATGCTTACCCTGGGTCAATAACACTACATGTGCAAAGATTACCATGAAGTAACGTATGAATACAAACTTAATCGACAAATATGGCACAAGGTAGGCATTGACCATATGGAATAGGTGATCAAGCTCGCTATATTGCTGTTTGCAACTAGCTCGGCTCTTTTAACTCAACCCTTGTTCTCCGGTAAACACTACATATGCAAATATTACCATGAAGTAACATATGAATACAAACTTAATCGGCAAAATAACAACATTAACTCAACCCCTTTTGTTATTCTATCTGAAGGAACTATAAGTAGATGCTAAAACCCAAAACATCTTCAACTTTCTTTCCCCTGTTCTCTATTCTTGAAACTATATTACAACCTCAAGTATATTACACCCTTGGCAGAAGATGTATAATGCCGTTAAATCGAACATATTTTTAATGCAAAATTCAGGTTTCAATCGACATCCCCGATCTAGATGCTCAGCATGGGCTTCGGCTAGTCGTGACTTCAAAATATCCAAAGTAACCTGATCCAAAATACAAAAAAGCACAGCCAGTTCACAGTAAGTGGTCAGGTGGTGCATTTTATCATTATACAATATAAATGAAGTCTGATTGTGCAAAAAGCAAGTAGGCAGCCACAGACACCAATATTTAAAGCTATGCATCCAGGGCATCACTTTCCTGGGAGTCAGGTAAGATACTTATACATAGAAAGCAGGACATACAACAAGGTCTTGGAAACCAACAAATGGTACAAAAACAGCGGAGGTGGTAAAGCAATGTTTATTTGCATAAACCACACCCTTAAGAGAGTTGATGTCATATAAACCCACTGTCCACCCAAACAATATATTCGGAATTGCAGCGTGATGGAGAGCATTGGATTGCGAAGACATAAATCAAAAGACTTCACTCTTACCACATATCTTCTATAAACATTATGGAAGTTAGTCAGGAAGACAAAAAAAGAAAGAAAGAAACATAGTTTGCAGAAGAAAATGAATTGAAATCACTTGCACACATCAAGTCCCACCAGCTTTTTATGCCAATTGCATTACGAGATGGTAAGAGATAGATTGTCATAAAATGAACCCCAATATATTGATGATTCAAAAGTACGCAAAGTAACATTGGGGCAGCAGAACCTCATCGCCTTTGCTGAGTTGAAGTTCACATTGAGTGCAATATATCAGCTTATGGTCATCTTTCAGCTCCCCTTGCTTACAGATGGGACACCAGATTGCCTT
Source organism: Erythroxylum divaricatum (assembly GCA_025434745.1). Classification (NCBI taxonomy): domain Eukaryota; kingdom Viridiplantae; phylum Streptophyta; class Magnoliopsida; order Malpighiales; family Erythroxylaceae; genus Erythroxylum; species Erythroxylum divaricatum. Next base: position 8,534,909 of record JANTPM010000009.1, read on the forward strand.
GTGTACATAGAATCAATGTCAGAAAGTTTACCAATTTCATTTGTTCGAGGCTGAATAGATATTAGTAAAAACACTGTTAAACCCTTATATATAAATCGATTCCTGATACTTCATCAAAGTTCTTAATTAGTTACCAATGTAATCACAAGGAAAGATAGATGGATCAACTGATGAGCATCAATTTCAAAGAATGAGAAAAACAAAGAAAATCATAAATCTATTCCTTTTCTTTCAACTTTTAATATGTGTCCATCGATGCATATTTGATGTCACACTTGAATTAACAATATCAAAAGTATAATTTCAGAAACAAATATGTAATCCCAAATCTTAAGCAGTTAACTACCACAGTTCAATTAACAAAACTTCTGCATTTCCAGAGCTTTTACCTGCTCATTGTTCAAATGCATGTGCTCAAAAACAGCAAGAGCCAAGTACTCATCTTCTTCGTCTTCCCAAGTTCCAGTATAGTTTTCGGGACCTGCATGAATCTAAACATTCAAACTCAAAAGGATGACTTTCTTAATCACTATATGCAAATGCACAGAGAGACACCAGGCACGATACTAAAGCTTAGCAATAAACCATGTACAGATTAGCTTTATATTCACATGTAATCATCTCATCGTGTTTGTGAGTGAACAGGTGTGTGTCTCCATATGCTTATCATTTTACCGGGATCAAAGTGATGGGAGGAAGTGGAAATCATCATTCTTTTGTCACCAAAGGAATAAATATGCGAACTTTAAATGGAGGAATTCCAATTATAGTCCTGAAGGAAAAATCTCCAATACATGGTTGCTACGCTGAGACAGGCATGCTGATAACAGAGGTAGGTAAAATGTAACATCATGTCTAAATCTGCTAACATTAGTTCCCTATTAAAATCCCTTTATGCCTTGTAAAATTATCACCAACTCAATACTTAATTACCTTTACTAGTTGGCTCTGCTGTTAGATCATCATAGAAAATCTTCTGCATTTCCAGCAATATCTCTTCGCATTCACCTTGGTATGAATCATGAAGACCATCATACTCCCATAATATGTCCTTGAGCTCAGGGTTTGGAGTAGTTATTTTCGGAAAAATTTTCAAAGATGAGTCATCAAACTTTTTCAGTTCCTCAGAAACTATGTCCTTTAAAGCAGATTTGATAAAATCCTGAAAGCCAGGAAAAAGTTGGAGGTAAATAACCTAGTAAAAAAGGTGGAGGGGAGTCCTTCAAATTGACACCAACCCTTCTAAACCAAAGCGAAAGTAGCCTTATGTTTCCTTAACCTTATTACAAATAGAGTGAAGACATCATGGCCAAAATGAAGATAGAAGAACAGAAAAGCTCATAACAACAGTAGTGTATGCAGTGCAGGACCATGAACATCCAATCATTGAAAAACTAGGAAAGCAACTGAAAGACCAAATTCAGGACAACAAACACAGAAAATAAACAACTTGACAAAGTTATCAATGCACAACAAGTAAGAGTGGGGGGAAAGAGGAATAAACAAAAAGGGAACCTTGTCATCGAGAGATTTAGCAGTAGCCGGTAATCTGAGTTTCCAGAGCAAGCGGGAACGGTCCTCGCGCACCCTTTTGCAGCAAATTTCCCTCAACTTGTGTTTCCAAGAAGGGAAATTGTTAAAATGGGTTTTGGTTTTAAGAGAAGGGCGAGTAGGGGCTGGACGTTGATCATCCATTATTCCTTTTCTTTTATCAGCGAACGTCAGATGGCCGATGCCGGTGGCGGGAGGGAGCTTGGGTTGGGTTAGACCGGTCGGGCCGTTAGAATACATATGCATATATTTATATTTCATACGAAACAACGATTTCCACACAAAATAAATTACGTATTAATTTGTAATTTAATTTTAGAATTATATATATATATAAAACCCAAAACCCTACAAAACAAAACCTTCTTTCTGGAATCTCACTACCCTTATATCTTCTCCTTTCCATTCTCCATTTACTATCCTCCTAAGTAATTCTCTTATCCTCCCTTTCGCCACTCTCTCTACTTCAGTCTGTTGCTTCTGCTTGTGTGTTTTAAGTCTGTTTGTTTTTGAATTCACTATCTGTTTCACTTTGTCTTCCTTTAGAACTAATGGCTATTGGAGGAGAGGTGTAGGTCACTGTAAAAACTGTGTTTTGAATTCTGGCTTCTTCTACATCATGTTTTCTTATTTTCTCCTTCTCTTGCTCTCTCTCTCTCTCTCTATTTCTTTTTTTTTCTCCCTTTTTTTTTATGTTCCAGTGTTCTTTTTTCTTTTCATTTTGCTAGTTCTGTTCTGGAGTGGATTCTGATAATGAGTTGCTTGCTGTTGTCAGACTATGGCGATTTTGCTCCGTGGATTGAAGCATTAATTAGAGGGAGTGACAGAGAGGTGGAGAGACTATGGAGCTGAAGAGGAAATCGCCGCTTCAGCTTCAAGCCCTAGAGAAGTTTTACGCCGGTTTTGTACTCTTGTCTTTCTTGAATTTTATTTTATCATGTACTGTCTCATGAACAGTAGAGTCTTCACTCCCTGTATTTGTAAGTTATGATTTTATTGATCTTGTTTGGTTAGTGATTTTAAACTTTATTTTGTGCTGGAATTTTTTATTTCAGTTTCTTCACTGAAGTTGTTGCTTGTTTACTTAAATGACAATCAAATTATTTTGTTTTTTATTTTCTATTTTCCATTTTCTACTTTTTATTTTTGTTTTGAATGAGAGATTTACTTGTGTAATATAAAATTTTCTAAGTTGGAATTGTTATTTGAAGCAGAGCATAGGTATCCGTCGCATAATGCTATTCAAGGTCTTGCTTCAATCTTGGGTTTGACATACAAGCAGGTTTGTGGATGGTTTGTTTCGAAGAGGAGGAGAGACAAAGGTAGAGATGTTTTACATCCTTACCCAATCAACACACTCACAGATCATGAAACAAGATATACATTTTCAGTTTCATCTGCTGGTAGAGAGATTGTTAACTAACAGTGTGCCGTAATTGGTGACACAGATCAGTCTAACAGTGTGCCGTAATTTGTGATACAGATCGGTCTAACACCACTTCATCCTCAAGGTATGACAAGTTAACACAGTTCAGGGACAGGCAGATGAAGAAGAGAAAAAACCAAATTCTTCTTCAGGATTTGTTGACTCCAGGCTACATATTGGGCAAGACTTTTCGCAAGGATGGTCCTCCTCTCGGTGTGGAGTTTGATACACTTCCCTCAATGACATCACCTGTTTGTAAAGGTATGAAATCAATGTCTCAAATTTATGACTTTTGCTTATCAAAAACTGTTTTATCTGAATATACATTTATTTACTTCACTATTGGAGAATTATAAATACAATGTTAAGAGGAGATCATAATTTGAAGATTATGGAAGATTTTCTTTTGTTTTGTTTATTAGTGGTCTTCCTTTTTTCAGTAATAAAAGAAGTTTCCTAACATTTGACATTTACTTATAGTTTTTGTTTGAAAATTTCTATCACATTCTTCTTTACATTTTTTTGTTATCTTTTATCTTTTCTTTAATGTGTACTGATACTCCTTTACTATTAGATTCCAGAAAATCTATTTCTTCTTGTCAAGAGAACCAAAAAGCAAAGAAAAGAAGACAGGTACTAGTGAAATGATGTCACTAATATTCCTTTCTCAACATGGCCACAACTCTCCTTCCTCTTTCTTGAGTATGCTTTTGCATGTCATTTTATGGGTGTCACTGTGTTGTCATTGTTTGTCAGAACTGCGTTGAGAATGCTTCCACGAAGAAACATGGTATAGGAAAAGGCTTGATGACAGTATGGCGTGCTGTAAATCCTAATGGTGGGGATTTACCTACTGACATCAACTTCTTTGATAGACAAATAAACGACGCTCACCCTGTATCAACTCCTGATTCACAAAAATTCCGGCAGAGCAAAAACCGACGACAAACAATTCCTCTGATGGTCAATCATATAATCTCAATTTCCTAATACATACTAGTTCTTTTGATGAATGATTGCACTTGCTTGCTGTTCTTTTGTACATTTTAGGAAATATATGCAATTTTCCTTTTTTCAATTGATTTCTTGAAACATTTTGTTCATAGTTCTTGCATTTTTTTCCTATCAGACACGGTTGAGAAAAAGAGCACCGAATGTGAGGAAGCCTTTTGTTAAAAGTAGAGAGGTAAGCATTTTATGGCATTAGGCAATTTAGATTTGGAGCTGTGAAGATGAATTGTTGGTTTTCTATAGGTGGGTTCTAAAAGGGGGACAATTCAAATGGAGCCCCGCAAGGAAAAATGTGAACTTGCTCTTGAAGGAGTGTTATTCCTGGAACGCCTCAAGCAATTTGAAGTGTTAGTAGATGATGAAGAATTGGAGCTGAGAGAGTTGCAAGCTGGACCAAATCCAACGAGTTGTTCTGACCATTGTTTTGCCAATGGATTGGATGGTTGTTTACTTTGCAAAGGTTTGTTTTGTTCTTTTTTACTTCTGACTGCATCTACCACCCTTTTACATTTGATTGTAAATGTGAATACTCAAGTTCCTTTCTCACTCTAATTTCCCAGATTTACTTCCCAAGTTTCCTCCTGATGTTGTTAAGATGAAGCCACCATTTACAATGCAGCCTTGGTATTCTTCCTTGGAGAGTGTCAAGAAACTTTTTAAGGTGTATTAATCTGAATAACTTTTTAGTGCTTTTTCCTTGCAACATTTGTGCATCTTGGGTAAATGATACTTGTGATTGTCTCATCTGATACTCATATATTGCCTGAGGCATCTTATCACAACCTTGAGTTATATCTGTGATTCAAAACAACTAAGAGTTTATTAAAGAAATTAAAGAGCAAAAATTAGTCAATCAAAAGCTTTAATTTGTTGGCATGAAGATTGAGAGTTATGTTGATAAGAAAGACACCAATGGTTGAAATTTAGTTAATGCTAGGTTGCTTATTAGATAGGAAATAGTAGTAAGATATGTTATCCTAGTGGAAAATATGTTATTCTAGTTATCTAGGAATTAAATTTATAGAATTCTTATTAGAATAGGGTTTGATTTTGTTTTAGATATTTTGGTTAGGAATCCCTTTACTACTAGGATAAGCGTTTTAAAAACTTTTTTATATATGTTTATTCAGCCTTTCAATAATGAGATCTTGACTTTTTTTAAATAAACTTGAGCTTCAATTAGAAGGGGTGATGCTTTCTTCCAAGAGTGATTTTTAGATCCTAAGAGTTATTCATAGTTCCCTATCCTTTATTGCTTGTTTACCTCACTAAATTTTGGAATTTTTAACTTGAATTTCCAGGAACCAAAATCATAAATTTTGGCTATATTAAACCGAAGATTCCGACCATACCAAACACTAAAATAAACAATCAAATCTTAAAAATTCAGCTATTCCTAGATCTAAAATTCTATCATCCCAAGTTGAAACCTAACTTTCTTTTCTCAAAAAGAAAGTTGAAATTTAGACTTGAAATTTTAATTCAGTAACCCATATTTCCTAGTTTGTGTGAGTTTTAGCTACTAGTTACTATTTTTTCTATTTTTCCTACATCAATTTGGTATTGGAGTTTTGATTCACAATGGCGACATATAGCGGAAGGGCATATAGAGCTCTAGAAATCAACTTTCATGTAACAACTCCTATAAGAAAGTTTGTTCTCCAACTTTGGACAGTTTAGACAACCTTGAAATTTGTGCCCCAAGATTCAAAAGTCCCACAAGAAATAATCATGGAAACCAACAACCCTTACTTGATGCTAACCATGGACAATGTGCTAATAAGCAAGATGAAGGGATTGATATTAATCAATGGCATGAAGTGCAAGGGAAAATCTGTTTTAAAAAATCGTATGTTGATTTTTGATTCCTCAAATTTAATAGACATTGCCTCGAAGAAAGTGTTTTTTTTTTTTTTGGAGTTGTGAAACTGATTCAAGTTCTTGATGAAATGGAGAGTTTGATAGTGGGAGATGATCATGGGGTTAAAGATGAACACAAGTAGAAGGAAATGGATTCTATGACAAGCTCTAAAGTGGAAACAATTAAATAATAAGTTGAAACACTTAAACAGCAAACTGAAACACTTGAACCATAGGCTGAAACACATGAACAACAAGTCAAAATACAAGAACAATAGGCTGATAAGATAGGACAACAGGTTGAAAAAATAGGACAAGCAGCTAAAATAACAGAGCAGGAAACTGAAAAGATTAACTCACAAGTTTTAACTGTTTCAAAGCTTTTGGGTTCAAAACTTGATGATACCATTGATGTTGAGAAAACAAGAAATTAGGTTGATGAAGATTACGTTGTAGCGAGTGATGAAGGACAATTAGATTTGAATGAAGACGTGAATTTCACACAACATATGAGTAAAGGAGAAGCTGTGAGTGTACTTGCAAAGTCAACGTTTTGTAATGATAGCATGAAACAACAATATGTTCCTGATGCCTATGTGGCATAGAAGCCATGTGGTTTGTTATGAAACTATTTGCAAATACAATGGTCAAACGTTATGATGATGCCCACATGCTAAGCTATTCTTCAAAGAGACTGTACATCTCTATGGATTACCTTTAAACATTATTTCTAATTGTGATGTGAAGTTTGAGTTATTTATGGAGAATTCTATGAAAAATTAGTTTTCGAGTTCTTTCTATCCACAGATCAATGGATAAATAGAGGTAGTGAGTAGAAGCTTGGGGGACTTGTTAAGATGTTTGATCGAGGACACTGAATAATTGAGACCTAATTCTTCCTATGGATAGGAAGAATTTGCGTACAACAGTTTTATAAATAGGTCAACTTGTAAGAATCCTTTTGAGATAGTCTCGAGAATTCAACCAAGGAACATTAGTTAATGTTGAAGCTAAAGGTTTTTCACAACATGAGGGATATCTACGATGAGGTACGAGGAAAGATAACAACTAGTAACTTGACGTATTAATAACATTGGTAATCAACATCGTCAATTGTTGAAATTTAACGGAAGGGATATGGCAATGGTGTCCAGAGCTTTTTAAAAAAGGAAAATACAAAAATCTTTTTCACAGGTGCTGCACCTTATAAGATCCTTAAGAAGATAGTTACTGAGGCTTATGTTTTGAAATTACGAAATGACATGGGAATTTTACCTATTTTTAGAGTTGTAAACTTAACTATTTATCATTGTCATGGTGATACATAATATCCTTCTATAGCTTTGAGAATTTTAGCCATTTCTCATCTTAAAGAGGAGATAGAGGATGTTCTTGATAAACTGATTGTAGCCATAAGATTTGGTGGATATTTACAGTTTCGTGTCAAATGAAAAGGAAGATCAATTTTTAATAGCAGTCGGGTTTTAGAATTTGAATTTCAAAAGTTGAATATGAGCTTATATGATTAGTATTTGTTGCATTTTACGTTGAGGACAACTTCAGCCAAAGTGGGAACAATTGATGCAAAAGAACTAAGAGTTTATAAAAGAAATAAAAGAGGGTAAATTAATCACTTGCATGCTTTAATTTGGTGGGATGAAGAGGGGAGTTGAGGTGACAATAAAAACAAGGGTTAAAATTTAGTTTACGCTTGGTTTCTTAATTAGATTAGTAGTAGTAGGTTAGACATGTTATCTTAGTTGTTTAAAATTTAAACTTATAGAATTCTTATTAAAATAAGACTCAAATTTGTGTTGGCTATTTTAATTAAGAATCCCTTTACTATTAGAACAAGGATTCTAACAACATTTTATATATATATGTATATTCAACCCTTCAATAATAAGGATTTTTTCTATAAACTTAAAGAGTTTTTAATTAAAGGTGTGATGCTTTTTTTAAGAGTAATTATTAGACCCTATGAGCGATCTCTAGTTTCCCACTTTATTATTTGTTTACCTCATTAAATTCCAGAACTTTTGTTTAACTCATTAAATTCCAGAACTTTTAACCTGAATTTCTAGCATCCAAAATCCTAAATTCTATTCATATCAGACCTAAAATTCAAGCTATATTAAACCCTAAAATTATAGCCTAAATTTTTATCAATCAAACCCTAGAAATCCAGCTATATCCAAATCTGAAATTCTAGTATCCCAAGTTGAAATGTAGACCTGAAATCTGAATTTCTAGGAGCCTAACAACACTCAACTGCCCATTTCCTAGTTTAAGTTTTAGTTACTAGTTGATATTTCTCCTATTTTTCCTACACGAATCCATCTATTAATCATTGGAACACTCGCTGTTCAATGTACTCACATGATTTATTTTTGGCATATCCGTAGAGTTGTAGCCAATTTCAACATTGCAGTATGGTCCTAAATTTGCTTTAGAAGCAAGTTATTTGATTTTTTTATCTTCTCTTTGTACAGATTTTATATCTTTCAGTGGTTAAATATGCTGCTAACTAAATGTGACGTTTTGTTTCCAGGCATTCCACTTTCTCTATACATATTGTGTTAATATTGATACATGTCCCTTCACTCTTGATGAGTTTGCTCAAGCATTCCATGAGAAGGTATATTCCTCATATCGGATTGTGTACTTATCTTCTATTTAACTGATATTTTTGCATCTATTGCAGTTAGTCATACTCAAACCTGTATGTGTTGATTTATGTTTCTTTAAATGTATTTCAGGATTCTTTGTTGCTTGGAAAAATTCATGTGGCCCTTCTTAAATTTCTTATCTGCAATGTGGAAACAGAGATGAGTAGTGAATTCTTGCCTCATTCAAGCATATCTTGCAAATTTCTTGCACTACTCCACTCGGTGAGTACATAAAATGAACGATGCAAAATGACCACTCTTGATAGTAGGGCCTCTCCTGTTGAGGAAGTAGAGATTTTTTCTAGAATCTGAGAAAACTTAGTTTTATGTTCATATGCATCCTTTTTTGTTTAGAAAACTGGGAAATAATTGAAATATGCCACCTTATTGATTTGAAGCCTAAAGCTACTGTGTATTTACTTTTTGAAATTTACACCCAGGTGATTTCCTAGTGTTGGTATATGACTGGTACATACTTGTTTGGAATCAGATGCTGTGCACACATGAATGCAGATGTATTTTATGTGGAAATGAATTACTTAGTGCTCCTTGATTTCCTTCCGTTTTGTGGATTGTTCATCATCTGCATCTTTTTCTTTTTGTTGGGCTGGTGGAAACGGGTGTTTCTTTTGTTTTGCTTTTCAACTTTTACCCTAGTTTTCATGCCACCTGAATTTGCAGTTTTATGATTATTAATTTGTCCTTTTACAGCTTGAAAATCAAAAATCCATTGTGGAGTTCTGGAAAAATTCTCTCAATCCTCTAACATGGTCAGAGATACTCCGTCAGATATTGGTTGCAGCTGGTTATGGTTCAAAGCAAGGTGCACTTCGTAGGGAAGGCATTAACAAGGTCAATAGTGTATCTTTATTTTAGTTTCTTCTTTCATTTCTCTAGATTTATTCAACAAATGATGATCTAAAAGTTGTAACTTGCTAATTCTAAAGAATCCTTGTGGAAAAGATCGGTGGAAGCAATGTAACATATTTAAATTCATAGGAAATGAGCCTCATGTTGAAGTATGGTCTCCGTCCCAGAACTTTGAAGGGTGAATTGTTTAGACTCCTGTCAGAGCAAGGAAATAGGGGGATGGCAGTTTCTGACCTAGCAAAGTCTTCTCAAGTAAGTTTCTAATGCTGAAGAGAGAATCCAAACGGAGGAGAAATGTTCCTACTTCCTATTATTCTTTTACAACCTAGTGGTGATTTTTATCGATTTACTGATGTATGTTTATTATCTATTTTGAAGATTGCTGAGTTGAATCTTGCCAGCACAACTGACAGACTAGAACTATCTATATGCTCAACTCTTTCAAGTGATATTACTTTATTTGAGAAAATATCACCATCTACTTATCGTCTACGCATCAATGCTTCTATAGCAAGCAGTGGTTATCAGTCAGATATGGACTCTGGAAGTGTCCATGATGACTTTGATGATGATGGAACAAGTAACAGCAGTGACTCTGAGTATGATTCATCTAGTGCAAGAAAATCAAAGCAAAATAATTATCAGAAAAGTAAAAGTAATTCACTAATTGTTTACAATGAGATTGATGAGAGCCATCAAGGAGAGGTGTGGATGTTGGGACTTATGGAAGATGAATATTCCGATTTGAACATTGAAGAAAAGTTGAATGCTTTGGTGGCTTTGATTGACCTTCTCAGTGCTGGATCTAGCATTAGAAGAGAGGTAACACATGTATCCTGAGCTTGAACATCCTGAAATGTGACAAATCATGTTTCTGAGTTTAGGTTTTGGATGTGTTGAAGCTTATCTCTTCTAAGAAACAGATGTTTGAAAGGGGCTATTACATGACTTCTGGTGGTTTGGTAGTATTGTCTGTAGTTGGTCGATGAAATAAAAAGAAAATCAATCACCTATCATGAATATGGTTACACATTAATTAATTATATGATACCTGGGATTAGGTTTTGCCAACTCTGAAAGTCAGTTCAACAAATTAGATTTCCCTAACTAGGTTTGGAATTAATTCATTTTAAATCTAATTCATTGAGTGTTATAAGCTATGGATTAAATGTGCTATTCTTTTTCCTGTGTTGAATTTTCCAAGGAGAAGCATAATGGCATTGTGTTCTGTTGTGATTATCCCTATAGCTTGGATTTTGACCAGACTGTACTTACCATTACACCTAGCGCATCATGCAATGCAATTTATTCCATTGCCTCCATTTTTATATGTTTATTTTCAATTTTATCCTCCAGATGAAGGTTTTGATAATTGTATATTTGATCCTTTTCCTTTTGATAATTGTATATTTGATCCTTTTCCTTTCTCCTCCTCTTGTTATCATTGTCAGGACCCATCAAGAATCACTGAAGAATCTGCCCCTCGCATACATCACTATGGTTCTGGAGCTAAAATAAAGCGATCATCTTCAAACCAGAATAATTTGCCTAGGCCATCCTGGGATTACATTGGACAGATGAACAACGCAAAAGAAATACAGAGGTCATCTGGGTTCTTCCCAGTTGATTCTTCTGTGTCAATTTTAGATGGAAAGGACCAATGTCCTAGAAAAGAGAAAGATGTAAATGAAAGTGGTTTTGAGGTGTATTTGCACCCTATGCAGTCCATCTTTCTAGGGTCTGACCGTAGGTACAATAGGTATTGGCTATTCTTGGGTCCATGTGACGCACATGATCCTGGCCATAAGAGAGTGTATTTTGAATCTTCTGAAGATGGGCATTGGGAAGTGATTGATACCCAGGAGGTACTATCGTAACCCCTTATAATTTGAATCCCTGTTTAATTTTTAACTTGTTTTGGGTTATAGAAACTTATTTTCTGCGATCTTACATTTGCTTTTTCAAACTACAGGCATTGCATTCCTTGTTATCGGTATTGGATGACAGAGGAAAACGGGAAGCTTTTCTTATTGAATCCCTGGAGAAGCGGGAACTTTTCCTATGCAAAGAGATGTCACGTGTAATTTCAAATGATGCCGAAATCAGGAACCTGACTCGATCAAGCCAGTCTGGATTGGAAATAGTTAGAGAAGATAGTTCTTCTCCAGTGTCTGATGTAGACAACAGCCTAAACCAGAGCTTGATAACAAATAGTTCTTTACCCCAATGTGGTGCAATTGTTCTTGAAGCAGGGAAAAATGGCGATCTAGAAAACCGGAATTGGAGCCATCTCCAAGAGTTTGATGCTTGGATATGGAATTCTTTTTACTGTAATCTAAATGCTGTTAGATATAGCAAAAAGTCTTATTTTGAGTCGCTTACCCGATGTGAAACCTGTCATGATTTGTTCTGGAGAGATGAAAAGCACTGCAGAATTTGCCATATGACATTTGAGCTAGACTTTGATCTTGAAGAGCGATACACTATCCATTCAGCGACTTGTAGGACAAAGGGAGATAGTGGAATGTTCCTGAAGCATAAAATTCTATCATCACAATTGCAGTCACTGAAAGCGGCAGTTCATGCAATTGAGGTTTGTTCAGTTCTCTGTTTTCTTGTTTGAATTGCACATCTCGTGCTCTTCGGTGAACATTCTTGTGCTTCAATTCAAGTATGTATGGAAGAGATACAGGATTATATCCTATCATGATAAGTGGTTAGATTGACTAGGAGCCTATTTGACACCTTTCGAATGCCCTTTTGAGGACATCCAGTCACATTAGAAGTTTGACTTCTGGCATATTTCAAAATATGATAATCAAACCTGCTTAGATACCCTTGAGCCAAGTCTAAGAGCCGTTTGCCTTAGCAAGACACTGATCTTGTGGGAGCATATTGACCCATTGTTTATATGCTAGCAATTTGCAATTATTATAATCTTTTGGTTGGTTAAAAGTAATTGACAGCAAAACAAAAGGAAATAAGGGTCTTCTTTGCTTTACTTTTTATATATGTTTTGATTCTCTCATATCGAGCTGATGCAGATTTTCTTTTCTAGTAGTGGATGAACATATTACACCGTAAATTTACAATGTGATGTTTATCTCATGATTTCTTCTGTTAAATGCAGTCAGCTATGCCTGAGGATGGCTTGGTGGGTGCTTGGAGAATCTCAGCTCATAGGTTGTGGGTTAAACGGCTTCGCCGCACTTCATCTTTGACAGAACTATTACAGGTTTCATATCCGATGTTAGTTATGTATTTCAATCTATTAGTCAGTCTTGTAAGCATTTCTAAGGCTTGTGATATCAATTTTAATACATATTAGGTTGTTGCTGATTTTGTTGCTGCATTGAATGAGGATTGGTTGTGTAAGTGCATCACGGCTGAAGGTTCTAGGACTTTTATGGAAGAGATCGTCACATGCTTTCCATCTATGCCTCAAACGTCATCTGCACTAGCTGTCTGGTTGTTGAAATTGGATGAATTGATCTGTCCCTATTTGGAGAAGGTTCAACGCCAAAAGAAACAGACAGGACCAAAGGTACAATTCTGTGATTTTAAATATCTCCTGAATTTGCTTTTCTTACATATCTAAATAATTCTTGTTTTCCTAAACTAGCTCAGACGTAGCTAGCATTTAAAATTGTAATAGATGCTTTTCGTTTTCCCAAAGATCTAAATGAAATACACTCTTAGTTGTTTCATGGGCAAAATTGACAGTAGTGTTCAGTGGTTGCTACCTTGTAGTTATGATAAAGAGTGCCTAATACATAATTTTTGCCTTGAAAAGCTTATTATGCGTATTGAATTGCCTTGAAAATACAATTTACTGACTGATTTGAATGGTAGGTTTTGAGATTATCTCACATTCAAGAATCAGAAATTTTGTTTAAACAGTAGACTTCTAGCACGATCAACATGATTTGCTTATTATGCGTATTGAATTCTCCGCTATTCTTGCCACTGAACTCCCATTGAAACTTGAAGGTGCATATGCTTGATTAAAGTTCGGGTAAACATCAGAACTGAAGTTGATCCGGCCGTGCACAGACAGCCTTAATAAGCTACATCCAGGAAAGGATGGTGATGTGAATGTCAATTTCACTCATCATTGTTATCTTCACACCGATGATGTCCACGAAACATTTACTGTTTTATCATTTTTGCAGTAATGAGGAAAATCATTGTGTCACAGTTGTAGGTCAGAATTCAAGAGGGTGAAGGCAGTGGATGGTTGTACAGAAAGGAGACTTTGGCTATTTATATTTTTTGTGTGTGGCTGTACCGATGCTGTTTAAGCAATTAGATTTGCAGCATTGAACTGAATATAGGTAATTCATATGAATACACCATAAACGTGTAACGGGGTTTAACGTTTTCCAGTGGAAGAACATACCACACCATATAAACGGTCATTGTAAATTTAGCAATCCAGTTTTGGCAAGGGAGAATAAGCAATTATGGCGCTGTCAACAAACAAGTTTACATATGTGAAATGAAAGACTATTCGCCAACAACGGCATGTTGGGTATGATATGCAGTTAAATGCAGTAACAGAATTGCCTACTGATGAATTGGCAAGTATGTTACAGACAGTCACCCCTCCATGAATGATGCTAACGCTTGACCTGGTTGTCCATATAGTCCATTGCACAAGTGTATGGGTGTATCCCAATAATAATTCTACTTGTGTTTTAAATGTGGTGTTTGCTTTTGTTATCTGCAAGTTTAATGAGAATACTTATTGGAGATGAGGATGAAGCTTACCTGCGATGTGCAGTGTTGGTGTTGTTACAAGTTGTATAACATATTTAAATCTCATAAGCTCTTTAATACACCCATTCCTAAAACTCATGTGTACTATATTATATACAATAATAAAAAATACTCCTTTTTGTCTAAAACAAAAGTCGTTTTAGAGAGATGCACACTTATTAAGAAAGTTAATGAAATGTTTAATATACTTTTATTAATGATGCTATTCATGTGAGAGAAATTATATGTTAAACTGTCTTGAAAATGTAATATGTGTGATCAAGATGTGAGAGAAATTAAAGGATAATTTTGAAAGTAAAAGTATAAACATGCATGAAAAGTCACGAATAATTCTTATTTTGAATAATTAAAATGCTTCTAAAATGACATTTATTTTGAACGAGGAAGTACTTATTAGAGACAAAATTGAATAGTTATTAAAAACAAAAGCTAATAATTACAATGACTAATAAAGGTAGCGTTGATCGACCAATAAGTTGCATATTATCAAAAGACAATAGCGACTACACTATCATCCTACTCGATCACTTTATCCATAACCTAACATTAGTTGTCTGAATTCCCGTATTGATCTACCAAACGTTTTGAAAAAGTTCTTTTAAAATTTCTTAAATTCTTTAAAATATCAAAGTTTTTTTAACAAAAACTTGATTTAAGATAATTTCAACAACTCTTTAAAAATGTTTTAATTTGTAGAACCTTCTCAAAATTTCTCTTGATTATGGTATAGTATGCCTAAATGTATATGATTATATATTTGATTTTGTCTCACTTTATTCTCTTTAGTTACTATGTAATTGCTCTATGATTATCGTATATGAATTCACCAAAATTATCATTAGAATAGACAATTCATTCTTTAGTTTTCAAATAAAGTAAAAAGGTAAACATACATAATTTATCCCCTCTTGTGTGACATCTTAAGGCCAATAATTAGTATCAAAGCAAGTCTCATTCATTACATACAGGCTTCTAACCAAATTTGGTAATATTATTATAGCATAACTTTCATCACTTTTTTAGCCAAGAGGATCAAGTTATTAATATTCATCTATTATTGAATGGAAATGATTACTTGTTTACAAAACTAGGATGATAGTCTTTCAAATAGTAAAAGATTTTAAGTAATGGGAGATTTTAGAAAATAATGAATAAGGTAGGAATGACAACAATACACATTTTTTATTTTTCATATTAGATAGAAATGCATTATCTAAAGTTTTAATACTTTCAAATGCTCATGAAAATTTGGCAAACATTTACTCTTATATATGTTAACGATTTCATAATGATATTGATGCTAATAATATTAATATTACTCTTGATGAGCTTGATAATCAAGAATAGAGTACAAAGAAGAAGAATCAAAGGGAAAACATAGCAATAAAGATCGTATGGGATGATTCAAGTGATTCTAAAACTAAATAATTGAATAATATAATGGATCACATGTGTTTATGACAAATAATAATGGGGGTATCATCTAGCTCAAATTCCCTTAATGATAATGATTGTGTGATAATGATGGTGGTTTTTCTTATGAAGAACTTGTTGGATGCCTAGAATAATGACTTTGAGAACAAAGAAATTATCTTTCAAGTATAAATAGGGTCAATTTTTAGATACACTCATTATCTTTCAAGTATAAATAGGGTCAAATTGTAGATACTTAATTGAGAATAAGAAATTAAAATGTGATACATATGACATGATAGATTCTAAGTGTGTAGTGTTTAAAATAAAATTGATCATGATTTGTTGAATGAAAATGAGAAATTAAAGAAGGAGAACAATAACCTCAAAAAGTCCTTGTTAAAAGTTCAATTTGTGTAGTGAAAAATTTAATAGTATGACTAGAACCTAAAAGATCTATAATTATAAGCATATAATTGATTTTCTTATGAAATTGCGTCATCTAATGCCAACACAAATTTCATAAGGGGAAAGTATTTACATGATGAACTTATTCCTAAATTATTATGTGAGCACGTTGATCTCCTAAATATGTACAAAAATCATACACTTATTTATTTTTTTAGGTCCAAAAAAATGAAATTTCTTTGTATTCATGCATATGCCATATTTTAAACTTAAAAGGTATAACATTAAAAGCAAAAACAGACATAATGCAATGACATCCCAAAAGAATATGCAACATTCTTCTCATTCATGGCATCCCAAAAGAATATGTGACATTCTTCTCATTCATAAAGGTCTCTTTATCATGAAAATAGTATGAAACAAGCTTACAATCATTATAGGTTCTATTATAAAAATAAAGACATGATATTGTTCTCATTCAATATAGGTCATATTTCTATCAAACAAGCATATTATTCTGCAATTCATAAGTAAGGCCTTTTCATCATATAAGGAGAACTTCTAATCTCTCACACATCCAAAAGAGAGAATTATATTACCCATATCACCTACCAAAACCTAAAAGTGCCTGTAAGCTATACTCTTTTAGATATTTGTCATATGTTAATAGCAATTTCAATTTCTATCATTTGAAATGTTATTTTTGTAGTGAGCAACATACCTATAGAGATAAAAATGATATAAGAATTAACTTTTAAGTAGCAATGCGTCAGGTAGGCCTGAAGCCTAATCAGACATGAGGTGCATAACTTGAGTTTGAGTTGACTCGATTATTTTTTAATTTAAAATTTAGAAAACAACGTTATTTTCCCTAAAAATTTTAGGCTTGGAGATAGGCAACTCAAACTAAAACTTGGCTCGAAACCTGATTTTTTTTTAAAAAAAATTTGAGCCCTTTCCAAAACCTAGCCAAACTAGGACAAACTTGTTGACTTCGAGCTGGACTGAATCAAACTCGAGCTTAATTACCAAGCCTAATGGCTCTAAGGACTTAAGTTTATATGGGTATCAAGAAAATATTGATTTATTTTTCTGGTAAGTAAATATCAAATGGTGTCAAATGAATATCAATAATTGGTATGACCTGCCTTGATAACAAATCATCATCATCATCATCAACACCCAGTTGAATTTAACATCAATTTGAGGTCTGAGGAGGCTTGATTGTACATAGCCTTACCCCCACCTAAATAGAGAGGTTATTTCTGATAGACTCACACGTAAATGTGACATGAAGACATTATGAAAAAGCCAAACAAACATAAAAGATAAAAAAAAACTTTGAATAAAGTAATAATAAAAATTAAAATAACATAATACTAGCTTTTAAAAAATAGACTACAAATCTTCAAATAAGAAATAAAAATTATATCTCTAATAATTGATTTCAAAAGAAAATTCACCAAGAGCCCTTACATAAGCCAAATAAGGAAGTCGGTATCAAAATACCAATTATTAAACCAAGTGAGAAAGAAAAAAAAGGTATACACTTGCTTTCATAATGCTAAATTTAAGCATATTGACTTGTCATAAATTTTTAGGGGTAGGAAGTATTGTTACATTTGTCTTTAGGGAGAAATATATATTGACCTTTAAATTGGTACATGAGCTATTTGAAATTTGCTTATTTATTGAAAAGTACTCTGCATGTACTCTTTGGCCATATGGAGAGGTTTTGAAAAGGGGAAGATGAAAGTTAATTATTTTTCTCTTTTGATTCTTATAAATTTATAAATTATATATCTTCTTTAATTTTTACAGAAGGGGAAGAGAATATGATATCGAAACTTGATCATTTACGATGAATAAATTAAGGGAGAACATGTATTACATATTACTTTAATATAAGAGGAGCTTACTAAATATATTTTATTTTTCATAATATCAAAAAATATTTTTTCATTTAAAATGGAAGATTGTTGAATCAAGTGATGTTTCAGCTTATGATTTTGATAATAATAAGACATTATACTAATGGTTTTTATCCTTGGTGATATTAGTAAGTTAATATGTAAAATATCAAGTTTAATATAAAGATAAAGTGAGCAAAAGAGTTAATTGACACAATTGAGCAATCAAAGGATAAAGAAAATGAGCAAAGTGAAGCATATATGCAACTTAGGAGAGTTTTAAAGGAATTCAACTAAAAAATCAAGAAAAAAGAGGAATCAAATATATCAAGATATAAGCAAATTATTATAATCCCTTTTGTAACATTATCTTTGTCATTTCAATATCTAGGGACTTAATCATTGCATGCTCTTTTTTACTTAGGGAACATTACATACACTTTATCATAATCAAGAGAAAATTTGAGAAGATTTTCAAAAAATCCTCTTGATGAATCAAAATACTTTTGAAAATTTTGGGAATAAGTTTTTAAAAATGTTTTTGTAAAAGGAGGGTTCTTTGATCTTTGAAAGAATTGAAAATTTTTTGAAAACTTATTTCAAGATATTTGATCTACCAATATGGGGATTTAGGTGACTAGCGTTAGAGTTTTATATAAACTAACCAACTATTTTGGAAATATACTCTATCAATATCTTTTGATAACATGTACCATGAGTTTACGACCAAATTGGTCAACTAATGTGCCAAAATGATAGATTAATGCTACTGTTATGAGTTATATATTGTGTAATTATTGCAATTGGTGAAATTGCTAGAGATACATATTGTGAGGGTTCCTCTTAACTTTTAACAAGATTTGTAAAGGGTTACTCTTCATTGTGAAAAGCAGATGTTGTATGGAAGGTTTCTCTTCATCCATTGAAGTAAGAAGATATGCAATTCCAGTTGAACATTAGGAAATGGACTTACACTAAGGATTATTTAGTTGAACTATTATAAATCAATTTTTTTATCTCTCGTTCCTTACTCTCTTTAATTATTAATGTAATTACTTTATGATTACCATATATGAATTTTCATGATCATTCATTTGAATAAGCAATTTATTTGTTAGTTTTTAAATAGGATAAAAAGTTAATACACATAATTCACTCACCTCTTATGTGTCATTGCGGTCCAACATCTTCATCTTGTCTATATGAAAACCTAACATATATATTATTGAGTTAAATATTTTTTTATGAGAGGGGATAAATAATATGGTCTAGAAATGAAACTTCCTTTGTAATGTTTAGTAGTCCTTACATATATATATATACTCGATATATGTTAAGTGTGGGACTCCCATCACGTTGCAATATCTACTCAAATTCTTACACTTTTCAATATTCAAATTAATTATTGACCAAACAACTTGATTATTCATATTCTACATATGTAATCTAAAGAAATATCATAGAACTATATATAGATCAAATGAGTCATTTTAATCACAAGCATTGAGCATTCTACATATATTAATGGTATGCATCAACTTGAACAATTTCAATTCAAGTAGATAATTTTACATTATAAATTAAATTATTAACACATGTTACTATACAAAAATAGTTAGCACAAGTTCTAACACAAGGTATAATGAAAAATTTATACAAATTGTTTTAATAATAATAATTAACATTAAATTTATGGCATCTTCTAAAATTAAATCACACTTTGGAATCAATTTTTAATATAATACTCCTAGTTCCTAAGCTTGGTCCTCTAAGAAACTAATTTTCTAATGGCCCTTTGCTTAAATATTTTTTTCTTCATATATTAGAATTATATAGGACTAAATAATAACTAAAGTTGACTATGATTGAATTTGAATAAATAATATTTGTCTAATTATTGATCTCTTATTAAATGAAATCGATATTATTAAGGTCTATAGTTTATACTGTTTGGTTAAGAAATAGGCACTAGTGTCTTCCTCAAATTAACTTTAGGCTAAGAGTTTAATTTCTGTAATAAAATTTTGATTGATCACTAATTTATTTTCTTGATCTCTTATACATTTCAAATTTAGGATTTGAAACTTTAGTAAATTTCATATATTAGAAGAACATATAATATTAGGATACATAGAGAAGTTGATGTAACAATATAACATAAAAAGAAACAATTTCCACTTATTTGTGCATAAGTGATTTTTTTATTGTTGCAATCCTAAAGTTAAAATGAATTGATAGCCTAAGCATTGCATAACTTCAATGGATCATAGAGTTGACTTGAACTAATATATGTATCCCCTTCACTTAGTCTTGGTGTTGACTAAGCATCATAAGTTGAAAGTGAAAATCCCATAGTCCAAATCAAAATATGAATATAACATCAATTTAAATCATGAGCAACTAAGTGTCTAACATGTACATAATGTGGTGGTGGTGTAAATTATATAGTATTTGAAACTGACTTGAAATATTATTTTACCCTATCATTTCCTTTTTCAAAATATAATTTGCAAGTCATAAATTTACTCATGTTTTGGCAATAAGATATTATTGGTTATGATTCACATTGTTCTCTCACTCTCTTCTTATTTGGTATTCTCAAGAAAAATCTTCATAGGTGGTGGTTTTATTGGTATTTGTCCAATAAATGGTTAGGTATCTAGATATTGAATTCTACTAATATATTCTTTAAATTTGTCTTTCCTATGGTAAATTTCACCATGTGCATAGCAATAAGAGATTTTTGAAACATCCCATAATTTGTAACTACAACTACCGATCCTTAGCTTAATAGTACAGGTGACTGATCTTTATAGACTTATTCTTATCATTGTTGTTTTAAGTAGCTAGACACAATACTCTAGTATGCATATTTTCTTTTTAATTTCTTCCTAATTCTCCAATCTAAGTCACTAGCTCACTTTTTATCCATGTTTATATTTACTTGCAGCCTCTTCATAGAATATGTTTTAATTTCTTCAAACATAGAAATAATTTCCTTATTTTTAGATCCTCTAATGTTTTCATTAAATAGATTATTTTCAATATTTTTACATTTGACTTCAATTTTTAGGAATTCCTTACATCTTTCTAAAGGTACTTCTAAGAAGTCCTTACATGCATTTTGTGATTTGTCCTTCAACTTTTATAACTTATTTTCATTTCAGATTCGTTGGTACTCTTAACAATAACTCAAAACAATTTAGACATCTTCAAAACCCTATGCACTCTTCCCTCTTTGAAAAATATATCTTGCACAAAACATGTGTTCCATCTATGGAAGAATCTTCTTAATAGCTTGCAATAATCAATAATTAAAAATAGATAAATGATTATTTAACTATAATTATAAACCAATATTTAATGTATTTTTCTTGTTATTTAATAGTTTTATAGTATTTTTGGTACATAATTGTCTTTAAGTGCATTTGTAGGTAATAATTGCCTTCTTGGACCAAAAGAAGAAGAATTCAGATGAAATCGTGGCATGGAACAAAGATTTGAAGCAACTTAGACCTACATGACCATGTACAATGATCGTGTACAATGACTGTGTAACTCTCTGTAAATGTGTGAGATTTGAACAACATTGTTTCTGATCGAGCAAAGTTACACGCTAGTGTATATTGATATACACAACTGTGTATGTTATCCATGTAAGTCTCTGTGTCCAATTAAAATCATGAATTCAGATATTTTTGGACATACATGATCACTCACACTCTCATGTATATTAACCTTGTATATCCCAAAAATCTTAGTTTTAGCTATAAAAGGATGTGAGCAAAGGTAAAATAGGAGAAGCTGAGTTTTAGAGAGTTTTAGGTCATAAAGAACATAGAGAACGATAATTCTAATCAGAGGACATGAAAAACATGAAGAATATGTCAAGATCCAAGAGATAACAACATCCAATCTAGTTTTGCAAAAAGATCCATTATAAGAAAAAGGGAGATTTAGAATTATGATTTCTTTATTTTCTATTAATTCTTTTGCACGTTTATCGTTGATTTTATTTTATATGAGTAGGAACTATTTTTTTTACGTGCCTAGGTATGATGAACCTTATGTTGTGAAAAAAATGTGATTTGATCTTTTATTTAATGCAATTTTGTTGATTGATTTATTACGATTCAATTATGTGTTTTATTCTTATTCTAATATGTCTAGAATATTAATTTATGATATAATTGAAATTGAGAAATTCTTTTGTACAAACAGGTCTATCATAATTAGAAGGAGTTGTATACAAACTTAGAAATAAGCTATAAATCCTCTAGATTAGGATCAAATATAATAATAAAATTCATAAATCAATAATGCAATCCTAGGGGTTTTAACTAGAAAGATTTTTGTTAATCAACTCATGAAATAGTTGCTAGTAGTCTTGACAAAGATATTAACGTAAGATAGAAATTTCTACAATCTAATAATCAATAATATAATACCATGATAAAGGATTAATATTTAAGGATTCTTAGGAGGATTCATTACCTAGAAATTATTATTTGATATTGACTTTTCTTAATATTCCCCTTGTTTTGTGATCATTATTGTTTAAATATTAGTTTATTTGTTTAGTTTAATTTTTAATTAAACCCACTATCTGAATCAATAATTAGATAATAAAAAGGGTAATTACTAGTACTTACAATCCTTATGGGATTAGTCCATACTTTCTTATGCTAGCTACAACTACGTCGTGCACTTGTAATTTTTAACATTGATAATTTCTTATAAATGTAGAAAGCATCAATCATATTTTTTACATCGTTGCTGGGGATTAGTAATATTAGAAAAAACTTAGCTTTTATTAATCTAGCCATTTTTACTTTATTCGATATTATTTTTATTTTTAATTTGTTTTATTTGATTGACTCGTTAGTTTTCTTTTTTCATAGATCTTGACTCTTGATCAATTTATGACCCGAAGTAATCCAAAAAGCCTAGTAGATAAAAATTTAGAAATCGAGAGAATAACTCATAGAAATCTTCGTAAAATACAAATGAGAGAGTTGGAGCTAGATCATTAGATAGACGACTTAGAAGGTCAAGTTGGTACTGAAGAATCAAGAATAATGGTATACCAACTGAGGACAATGTTTGATTATGCTAGACCAAACTTAACTGAAGTGGAGTCCAATATTGTTAGATTGATTGTAAATGCCAATAATTTTGAGATCAAGTTGAGTATCATTTAGATGGCGCAGTAGTCTATCCAATTTGATGGACTACAAGATGAAGACCCAAACACACATGTCTCAAATTTTCTGGAAATTAGAAAATTTGTGACACATTTAAGATAAATGGAGCAAATGATGATAAGATAGAACTATGATTATTCCTGTTTTATTTAAGAGAAAAGGCTAAGAAATGGCTTAACTCAATGCCTAGATCATCACTTACTATATGGGATCAAGTGGCAGAGAAATTCTTATTGAAGTACTTTCCACTAACTAAGGCTACAAAATTAAGGAATGATATCTCCTTCTACTCCCAAGCTAATTCTGAATCATTATATTATATATAAGAGAGGTTTAAAGAGATGTTGAGAAGATGCCACATTATGGTTTACCTCTTTAGATGCATATCCAAACTTTTTATAATGGGTTAACTCAAAACATAAGGCAATCAATTGATGTAGTGATTAAGGGTACTCTCAATAACAAGATATCAGGAACAACCCACAACCTTATTGAGGATATGACAATGAATAATTACCGCTGGTGCTCTTCTATAGTAAGAATCAATAAGTCAGGGGAAGTGTATGAAGTGGACACAGTAGCATAGTTGGCAAACCATGTGGAAGCATTGAGTAGAAAAATTGATAGATTAACAATGAATCTACCAAGTGAACTTATGTAGTCTAAGGTGTATAGGCTCGAACATTCAGGTAAAAAATTTCAAGCAGTATAGCCTAAGTATGTGGATTATCTGGGGACTGCTTCTATACCCTAAAACAATCCATACAATAGCACTTAAAATCTGGGATGGAGGAGTCACCTTAACTTATGTTGGGGAAATTAAGGCCAAGCAAAGAACAAAGCTCCAATGGGATTTCAACAATAAGCACCTTAACCTAAGAAGCCTACTCTAGAGGAGATGATGTTAAAATGTGCTTACGATTATGACGCAAAACATCAATGAGCAGAGGCTTCTATATGTGATTTGGAACTTCATATAAGACAAATCACCAAACTAGTTTCTGAAAGACCACATGGGAATTTTCCTAGTAATATAAAAACAAGTCTTAAAGAATAATGGCAATCACCCTGAAAAGTGGAATGAAGGTTCTAAAAGGAGTAGGAGAAGAGACGAAGGAGACTGCTAAGAGTCAATCCAAAGCTAAAGGTGAAGGCCAAACTAGAAAAATTAAGGAATATTGACCTATCAACCCTTATCTTACAAAATTCAAGAAAAATCGAATGGATGCATAGTTTGGTAAGCTCGTTGAAATATTTAAGCAACTCTAGTGGTAGCGTGTCGTAATGCTAATCACAATAAACTAGACCTACTACTATAGCAGTAGTGAGTCTAAGTCGATCTCCCAGAGAGTATTCGGTTAGCTTTTTAAAAGAAATTGATTAGTATTTAGGTTTTGGGGGTTTTTGGTTTTAAAAATCAGTAGGGATTTGGTTCTT
>JANTPM010000009.1:8559527-8571530 GCA_025434745.1 Erythroxylum divaricatum
TCAATCTCGACCTATATCTTAATTAAACATATTTCAATGATTTGTTGTTCTCAAACCTTTCCTAGAAACCGTTAATGATGGGTTAATAATTAACCTAAGTTTTTCCTTTAGGTAGTGTTTAATCAAGATACGATTGTTAGTTAAACCTAACTACCAAATAATCTAGGATACAATATCTAGATTTAATTAGGTAGTATCATTATGAATTAGGAAAACCGATTAATCAAGGCAACAATCACATATGGTGCATCATTTAACCTAGGTTATGTTATCCCTAATGATTACAAATTATTAATCGCTACACATGAATTTCAAATATAACAATTACAGATTATATTGAAATTCTAGCGATGGTTTGTAAATAAACGATCAAATGAACACATTAAAATCATCTTTTCATAATACATAGATCCATACACATCGGATAACATAAACAATTTCTAAAGAGATAAAGAAATAGCAAAAATAGTGAAGGAGTGCTTAATCGGGTTATCAGCATCGATATCGTCTCCAAACTAATGTTGGGAAGCTAACCCTCTATGGGTCTCTCATGGTTAAGAGATTTTTCCCTTTTCTTTATGCTCTCCCGAAGCTCCTAAAGAGAAATTTAGGTCAACCCCCAAAGAACGTCCCAGTCGAAAACTTCTAAAAAATTTGAAGATTTTTGCTCTCTACTCTTATTCTTGTTCCAGAAACACCATCAAGACACAAAATCTCCTTTATTCTTTTTTAAAACCTACACTAATGCCCTCCTTTTTCCCTACTCTCATATGTCTACGTTTTGTGAATGGGTTGTACATCTGTGTTTAACGCAAATGTTGTTTGCGTTTTTATTCTCCTTATTACTACCTATGTCGTTGTTTCTCTTCTCAGCTATGCATTTTTGGCCCATGCTTTTAGCTACTCTTTGCTTGCCATCTGCTGTCGTTTTGCTCCAAAGTTTCTTGTCCACCTGCTGGCATTTTCTTCTTGCTTCCTTTCCATCTAGCACCTTCATGTTTTGAGCTGCTGCATGCAACGTACACATTGCTTGGTTTCTTCTTGCTATGTTGCCTTCCATCATCCAACCATTACTCATTTAAATTCACGTTAAAATATGAATGACATGGACACATTTTCTACTCCTTTGCTATGAGCAACTTTGATTTTTCTTGTTTGTGTTTTCATTTTTCTTGTCTTCTTCTTGTCTTTTAATTTGTTTCTTCTTCCTCCATAAAGACAAGTGAAAATTAATCTCTAAAAAATGACCAAAATATTATGTTTTTGGCTCACTTTAACATCTTTGCTTCTGTATTATGTCTAAAATCACATATGAGTCAAAGTGAGTATCTTAAGCAATTTTAGAGCAATAACCACTAAGTGTTATAGAATAAATTAATAATCAATTAAGCACCTATCATCTAGACTAACTTACCTCTTGTTAAAGCTCTTATATAGATGTTGAAGCATATGGAACTTTTGAAGGAGCCATTATTGAATAAGGAAAAACTGGAGGAGTTTAAGATTGTTGCACTGCACATAATAAGCTTATAAGTTATGAAAAACAAACTACTAGAGAAGCCTACAGATCTAGGGAGTTTTACCATCCCTTATGAAATTAGTAGTTAAAAAATAGATAAAGTTTTATCCAACCTAAGGGCTGGAATTAATATGATGCTTTACTCATTGTTTGAGAAACTAGGAATAGGTGATCGTAAACCTACTCGGATAAGTGTGCAATTAGCAGATAGATCGATATAATATTCAATGAGAGTTATAAAATATGTTCATATTAAGGTTGATAAGTTTGTCTTCCCAGTTGATTTTGTGATTCTTGACATACAAGAAGATGTAGAAGTGCTTCTAGTCCTTGGTTAACCATTTTTAGTGACTGTTAAGTCAATAAAAGATATTGATGAAGGCAAGTCAAAATATAGATTGGGGGATGAAGAGTTAAAGTATCTAATGTCATGAATCCTACCCTTGAACAAATTGATGTCATTAAAGTTAATGAGTCTTAAAATGATTTGTGTTCAGATACTTTGTAGGACTTTACCTTTAAAGGATCACCAAAGTTTATGCAAGTTTAGGGAAATAAACTGAAAGACAAATGCAGTAAGCGGTAACAACAAGTAGGTTATTAGAGGTCATGGAACTTATGGTAAGACTATAAAACCTATCTTGATAAGCCACCTTGAGCATGAAAGGTATGTCAAGCTAACAACGTTAAACAAGCACTATATAGGAGGCAACCCAAGAATCAATTTAGGTTTTATTCTAATTTCTATTTCATTTTACTTTTATTTTGATGTTATAATAGGTTTTGATTGACTTTTAATGTGTTTTAGGTTAGGACATTGACCATCCTAATGAAATTGTGCATAATTATTATGTTAGGGTATAAATGTTAAAGGTTCATAACTTTGAGTGCAAAATTTTTAAGTTTATTTAATTATTTTTCATGTTGCACACATTTACAAAGAGATACACGCTCATATATACTTACATGGTTAGACACACGCCCATGTAAGCTCGTAAAAAGTTGCAAGTCAGTGACTTACATGGCTAGCTACATAGTTATGTAGCAGACTTTGTAGGTCCTTGACAACCCTTAAATTTTCCCTAACGCTTCATTTTTCTCACTTTCTCTTCTTTCCCTCACTCACCCGTTGTTGTCGTCTCATTCTCTTGTCCAACTTCTTGCGTTTTTCTTGCAAATTAGTAACATCCAAGTAAGTATTCTTATTAATTTCACTTGTTTATGCATGAATAATTGGGTGTTTTGCACTTTTTAGGCCTTTTTTAACCCACAAATGCTAGGATTAGTATTTTGTGATTTTGTGAAATTTTGCATGATTTTGTGGTTACTTGTGATTTAATAGTTGAATTTCTTCCTTACCCATTTGATTTATTGATTCAATTTGATGAATTGCATGAAATCTGGATGAAATTTTCATTGGGATTGCAAATTTGTGTGATTTTGTTCGTTAATTGTTAAATTGTGATGATTTTGCCTGAAATTAGGATTAATTAGTTGTTTTATGATTAATTGAAGTTGTTTCTTGTTTAAATTCATTTTAATTTTTATTTTTCTTGAATTTAATTCTTAAATTTTACTTATTTTGCGTAACTGTTAGATTAGGTTTTCTAATTTCAATTATAGGGTTAAATTTGTAATTTGATAATTATCTTAGCTTTATTTGTTAATTGCAATATTTTTAATTTAAATTTTGCAATTAATTGGATTATTAGTGAATTTTCCACTTATTTAATGTTTATTTATTTATTTATGTGCGATAGATTATTTCTTTGTGATTTTGCTACATGTTTAACTTTTATTTTTTAGTCTAATTCATGATCGACAAATTTGTGAGCATAAGACATAAGTGTGGGGAAAAGGGTAGTTTCATAATTTAGATGCAATTTTCTCACATTTATGTAAAGTTTTAGGCACAATGAAAGGACCACAATGCATAAAGGAATTACCAAGAAAGTGGCAACGAAGAGAAGGGTCCTTTAGAGACCCAAGAGGAGCTTGCTCAATGCAGCCACCAGAGTGTCCTCAGATCTATTCAATACCATGACACATGAGGAGTAGTATCAGTGGCTTAAGGACAAGATGTTCATAATGGGTCGCAACATTGATTGGGAGGCGTTAGGATTTATCGATTTGGTCCACATCTTGGGGACCTTATCGATGTTGGAGCCTAGTCTCAATTTTTTGAGATTATGGAACCCTCTTATTGGGAGTTAACACTCGAGGTGCTCTCTATATTCTTTGTGTAAAAAGGACAACGCAGTTATGAAGAATCGAACACCAATCAGTTCCAAAAATTAAAGGAGATGGTCCGAATGAGCTATTCAAAATTCTCCATCACTATGGGGTCATATGATCAAGAGTTTGTGGGGCCACAAGCTTACCTAGTTTTATAGATAGAATTTTTGTATAAGGTATTTTTCTTGACAATTTTAGTGTATAGTCAACGATGACAGCGACTACAACTTAAGAAAATCTAAGGCATCATCTCCATAGCATCCAGTGATCAGATATATTCATAGAGTACTGAGTCATACGTTGAGCATATGAGGTAATAGTCATAGCATAGTCAACAATCTAGATGTGTTCTGTCTTTAGAGCATAAGTGAGACGACGCCAATCTACTTAGGGCATGCATTAGCCTAATTTATCTAGTGTTAGAGCGAGGAGGGGAAGGTCAACATGATTCATGTTAGGCTTTATATGACTAAACTTGTATGGAGGATGGGGATCTTCAATAGATTATAAGCGATGCAACTGGTTGGCACCATGACAACAATAAACCTAGATGTAATGAAGCACATATGTATGGTGAGTAGACGGCAAGGAGCTACAAGTAACATTATTGACTCATTAAGGTCCCTGACAAGCTAGTAGCATTAGGAGGCGCTAGAAAGCAGCCACACATATCGGAGCAGCAACCACTACCGCATTCACTACCATCCCAAACAGAGGGTTTACACATAGGGAGGATAGTATGGAAGCAGCTAGACTGCAGACATCACACCAGGACCAATTAAAGATAGCTCAATTGGAGAGACGCATGGGGCAACTCATGGATACCCAATGAACTATCCATGTATAATAGGCAAAGATTGTGGAGTGGATAGGTCAACTTAAGATCTCTGTTAGATGGATGGGAGATCTACTGTTACAGATGGTAAGCCATCAAGGCTTAACTTTTCAACCTCCATCATTTAAAGTAGGTCCATCATCATCAACTCCTCCACATTTTGAGGACATACAAATTGAGGATCTTGCATCAATGGATATGCCAGAGTCACCACATGATTGAGGGATGCTATAGTGTTATCTTTCTTTTCTTTTTCTTATTATTTGTATTTTTTATTTTCTTTCTTTTTTTATCTTCTTTTATCTAAACATTAAATTAATGTGATTTTATGTCATCGTTGTTTCTATATTTCATTTTTTGTTTTTTATTTATATTTTGCAAGGATGATTGTATCTAATATCATATGTATCCCTCATCAAAATCAAAATTCTAAAATTTTTATTACTCAATTAAGTACCAAATTTCTTATCCTTTCTTCCTTTTTATTTATTTTGCTTATATTATGTACATTGAAGATAATGTATAATTTTAAGTATGTAGAAGGAGATTATAATTTTATTAAGCTTTTTATAATCTTTGTTATTAAATATTATTAACTGATATCCTGAATTAGTTGAATGTGTCCAGAAATAATTGAAATTGTTATTGATCATTGACTTGAATTACTATGCAAAAGGTTGAAAGTTAGAATAAAATTGATTTTGTAGGTCATATTTTTAGTAGTCATTGAAATAGTTAATTTAAATGAAAATTGCATATTATTTATACACATAAATTTTTTTTAAAGCTTTTGAGGGAAAGAGAAAATGCATCAATATTTAAGCTCTTTTATTTCTTTCATGTGTGTTATCATGCATAGTTGAATAATTCTAGAACTTACTTTTATTATACATATTGAGACCACATTTCTAAATTAAAAGCATCGAAGTGATAAAGGCATTTATATTCAACATTTGTTTAGCCTATTTTTTTGATAATTACCCTACCATATTTTATCGCTTAGGAGTAACTAATTTTGAGCCTTAGCCATTTTCGTTGATTATAACTCCATTATTAACCTTTATCTTGTCTTTCTTGAAGCCTTTTTTATTAATTTGAACCTTGAAGGTTATTTACATTACTTGATTGTTTGAAACTTGAAATTTTGAAATGTTCAATATTTCATTAATTCATTGAGATTACAAAAAAGTGTGTTAAAGTTTTGGTACCAATGGATTTAAAATGTGAACAACCTAGAGTGTGAAATAATAAGTTTCATGTAATTCTTGAAATCTTGTTTTTATATATTCCCTTTAAATTTATCACCCTTTTTTTAATCCCAATCATTGCTTACCTAAGCCTCATTAAATCCTTATATCAAGAACTTTAGATTTTTGTTTCTAGTTTACTTATAAGTGGTGAAGTTATGATAAGATTGCAAGCTTATGGTTAATAGTTCTACTATGTATTAATTTAAGAGTTCTTATACTTTTCACCCTAAACACTTGAGTGCATTAAGTGAAACCTTGGTAATGGTGTAAAGATTTGTGTTTTTGAGTTCGAAAAGATTATTAATATGAATATTATTGATGTTGACTTATGAAGGTTAGTTCTAGGATAACTTGAATCTAATTGTATGTTAATTTGATCAATATGATATGATGATTTAGAGTGTGGATGGACAGGTTGAGGTTAATAAAGGATGGATGTTTGGATGAAATCGTGGGATGGTAAGAAGATTTGAAGCAACTTGGACCTACACAATCGTGTATAATGACTGTGTAAGTCTCTATAAATGTGTGAGATTTGGAAAATATTGTTTTTGGTCATTTGAAGTTACACGCCCGTGTATATTGATATATACGATTGTGTATATTTCCAGTGTAAGTCCCTCTGTGCTTGTGTAAATTCACAAATTCGGGTATTTCTAGAATACACAGTCACTCAACGCTTATGTATGTGGATTTATATATATCCCAGAAATCCTAGTTTTTACTTTAAAAGGATGTGAGCATATGCAAATACAAGGAGCTAAGTTTTAGAGAGTTTTTAAGTTGTAAAGAACACAGAGAGGTGAAAAGTTCTAACCAGAGGATGAGGAAAACAAGAAAAATATGTCAAAAGATTCGAGAGATAACAACAACCATTCTAGTTTTGTGAAAAGATCCGTTAAAAGAAAAAGGGAGATTTAAAATTACAATTTCTTTGTTTTCTATTAGTTCTTCTGCATGTTTATCTTTGGTTTTGTTTTCTATGAGTGGGAACTATATTTGTTTAGTGCCTAAGTTTAATGAACCCTAAGTTGTGGAAACAATACAATTTGATCTTTTATTTAATGCAATTGTATTGATTGATTTATTGCGATTCAATTATGTGTTTATACTTGTTTTAATATAACTAGAATATTAGTTCACGACTTGATTTCATATGATTAGGATTGAGAAATCCTTTTATATGGATAGATCTACCATAATTAAAAGGAGTTATATGCAAACTTAGAGATAGGCCAACATAAATCCTCTAAACTAGGATCAAACCTAATAATGAAATTCATGAATCGATAATATAGTCCTAGGGTTTTAACTAGAAAGATTTCTGTTAATCAACTGATAGATTAGTTGTTAGTAGTCTTGAAAAAGATATGACATAAGATAGGAATTTTTACAATTCAATAATCAGTAATACAATTGTATGAAAAAGGGTTAATATTTAAAGATTCTTAAGGGAACTCATTACCTAGACACTATTGTTTAATATTGATTTTTCTTAATACTCTCCTTGTTTTGCGTTCATTATTGTTTAAATCTTAGTTCATTTGTTTAGTTTAAATTTTAATTGAATCCGCAATGTAAATCAACAATTAGATAATAGAAAAGGGGCAATTAATAATACTTACAATCCTCGTATAATCAACTCGTACTTACATGTGCTAGCTACAGTTGTTTTTTAACAATAATTTATTATGAACATAGAAAGCATCAACCAACAATAAACCAAAAGCTTATTATTACTACTAAATTAAGTTATGAACCAACAAAATAAAAAAAATGTATATATAAGAAGATTGCTTACCTTTTGTAAATCACTCATAGTAGCCCAACCACTCTCATCTTTAAGTAAAGTTTCATATGTGTTATAAACTAAAAAATGGCACAATAAATAGGAAATATTTGATTTTTAGTATCTTTACTACTATTAGCTAACAAAACCCCATTAAGATTTTTTTATTTAAAAAAAAAACTTATCTAGCCCCAATATCCTTCTATAATCATCCATTTTGCTTTTAAAAAAACATAAAAGCTATATGGAGTTTCACAAAAACTAGTGTTACTCTAGTGAAAAAAAGATGTTTCAACTTTTATCTTTTATGCTGCCAAGATTGAATCTTTATCATAATCTCACAACTTACCATCTATGGCATACTATTTAAAATAGTATTCATATCATATAAACTAATAGGTTAAATTTCAATGATATCTCTAAATACATTAGTAATGAACCACTTCGTCAAGGATCTGATGGCTAATGCCTAGGTCTCTCTTGCCCTCCTTTAAAGTTTTTCCTGATATACTATAATGCAAAGCTTCGTTGTCATCCTCACTGTTATAAAGTTTCACTTCATCTACAACATCCTTAGGATAGAATTTGTTACTCATACCATATCAATTCATACCCATAGAGTATCTCTCAAATGGATCACCCTCAAAATTTCCTTTATAATGCACAAGTGTAGTCACATCTTTTGTCTCTATACTTTAAAAAGAGCAATAATTTTCAGTGAACTATTTTAGGTATTAACTTAGAAATGACTTGCAAATTTTGTTGTGCTTTTTAAGTAATAACCTTTGATTCATTCATATTTAGTTTACAAGTTTTTTATATTTTTACATTTTCTGTTTAATAATGTAAATTTATTAATTCATTCCCATCCCATTAATGATAGTTTAATTAGTCAATTTATATTTATATTTATAACTAAAATCATTTTCAAATTATTAATAATTGATAATTGGACTGAACTAATAATATAGATCTAACTTTGAAAGTACCCTATTAACTTTACAAGTAAGATATCAATTTCACACAATATGGTTTGCATGAATTGTTGATATATAAAAATTAATAAGCATATGACATGTAATTTAGGGTGTTAGAGAATACCAATAATTACTTTGAATTATACTACACATGGATTCTTATAGTTTAATGTCTTATATACATGTATGGTATGTTGAACGAGTGATTTTTCATTAGTTAGGTGATTTAAGGCCTTAAAACAACTGTGATTATGCATGTACATATGGTGTACAACGAATGATTTGGGCTAGAATGGAGTGTGCACTATTTTGTTATCTAGAACATATTATCCAAAGATAAATTTGTGAGTGCATGAGTTTGTTGGCTCAGACAAATCAATTAATATCTATCCAAGATAGGTATAAGGTATTGTGCAATATAGTTTATTGTACGTGTTGCATTTATATATTATTTATTTTAAAACTTCTGTATGACACTATTTTATATGATAAATACTAGGACAGACCTGGTTCTGGGTAAGGGTAGGAAAGGTACTTACCTAGGTCTCACTCTTGACTTGTAGAAAAGAGAGTGTGAGCTAAACGAACTATATGAACGCTAGAATTTTTATTCAAATCATATTTAACTATTTAAATCTTCCTAAATCAAATTCATCTCAATGCGTATAATTCAATATTTAATATAAAATAGATATACTTCCAGAAATCATGTTTCTCAAATTGTTTTTCAAATAAATAGTGGCAGTATTAAAAATGTCATGAATTTCTTCATGACATAGCCTATCACTAACTTCTTTGTCATATGGTACCTTGAGGCATAAAGTCACAGAGCTAGTTTTGCATCGTTTACTTGCGATTATTACCCACTATTTATAGAGTTGGTTCTATATCGCTTACCTATACTAAGATAACTGCTATACAATAGTAGTTACGGAGCTTGTTCTGTATCGCTTACCTGCAACTGATCAATCACTAGTTATAGAGCTGCTTCTACATCGTTTGCCTGTACGAGGTTAACAACTATATACCGATAGTTAGAAAGCTGGTTCTACATCGCTTACCCGCAACTGTTTAACCACTAGTTACGAAGTTAGTTCTACATTGCTTACCTGTACAAAGATAACCGTTATACATCGGCATAATAATATGTATAAAACCTATTAGTATATCATAGGCTAAAAAACCATTTCCTTTTTATCAACTAATAATATCCTCTTAATATAAAATAAAATCATAAAAGGTTTAACTTTCAAACTTCAATTCGTATATTGCTAAAAACATAAAATTATACTAACAATATTCACTTATAATACACCATTCACATAAGACTCATAATCTATATTCACTTCACGATATAATAAAAATCATTTTCATAAAATACCTTTAAAATGCACTCACCATTAAGCAACTTTATCGCCAAACACACTCACACGTTCTATGCATTTCCTTTACCTACACAAGCGCATTTTGCTTAGACATTTATTTCTAAATTCGAAAAAAAGACATTAACATTATAAATTCAGTTTAACTGAATTCGAGATTAGTATTTAATCACGTAACACTTACGCTAATCGTGTTTCCGTTTACTACCGTAAGATAACCTATTGTTCTCCGTTTCCAATTCTAACTTCAAAAGTCACTTAAAACCATTTTTTACGCGTTTTAACTTATCAATTTCTTCAAAACACTATCTCACTCAATTTAATTTACCATATCATGATCATGCATGATGAGTTATGGTTATAACCTATGTCCAGAATCTATACCTCCACTTATTCCTTATTTTTCACAACAAACGTTCAAATTAGGCTTTGAGGTCTTCTAGAAATTTGTTCCGCTAAGTCTCTAGTTTCCATATCATAAAAAATAATGCCATTTAAACTTTTAAATCATGAAAAAATACCAAATATCACAATCCATTTTAACACAGAGACAATATCAGGTTATCATTTTCAATCTCAAACTTAGATATTATTCATCCAGAAATTGGTCTAGGTTTATGTTAGAGATTTTTAGTACTATGTCTTAGCTTTCATCTTCAATTTGAATTACTCAATTTGGAGTTCTGTAGGCTAATTTATGGCCAAAACAATGAGACTAGTTCAAACTAACCTAAGACAGAATTCTACTACATGTTCCTCTCTTATTATATTCAATCAATTTTATGTAAAGAAACAAGAAAATAACACCAAGAAACTATTGATCTTAAACACATCCTTCTCACTTAAAACAAACCATAAAAATAAAAAATTTAGGTTAAGAAAACTTACTACTTTCTTTCTCAAATATTTTGGGTAAATAATGAAAACTTAGGTTTGATCAAGGTTTCTCCAAATCTACATCAAAACCTTCAATAATGGAAGCCCTCTTCTCTCGTTAAACGACCTTCAACCTTGTTTCTCTTCTTTTCACTTTTGTTTTTGCTTTCTCACGTTTAGTCTCTCAAACAGTCACGGTTATGTTCAAATGAAGCCAAAATTTTTGCTTTATCTTCGTATACTTACTTAATGCTTTACACATGTCAATGTATTAATGGTTGTGATGCTTAACCCTTAAGAAAGCCTTCAGTTGGTCATTAGATGTGACTCACTAATCCACTCATACCATTATACACAAAAGACCAAAATGCCCCTTTAAGGAGTTTAATTCACTACTAATCGAACTACATTCCAAAAATATTCTGCAATCGTCTTATCATCAAATTGATCATGAAGTTTTTTAATTAGAGTCAATACTTATCGATTTGATACTTTAAAAATTTTCGAATGAGTTTAAAATCATTAATTCCCATCACTTTCTAAAAAAGGCATTTAATCCTAAATTTTTGGAACATCCGGAATCCATCCTATCGAACTTATTTTTGATCTGTTTCATTATCATTTAACTCTAAAACTTATTATAGATATTTTTCATTATTTTGATGTTGAGTCCCACAAAATTCACTATTCATTCGAAAATATTATTCACTGAAAATAAAAAAATTATTCAGGGAAAGGAAAGATTTGGGGTTTTACAATTATACACAAAAAGACCAAAATTTCCCTTTAATGAGTTTAATTCACCAACTAATTGAGCTACGTCGCGAAAATATTCCCCAATTGCCTTATCATCAAATTGACCATGAAAATTTCTAATTATGGTCAATACTTATTGATTAGATGCTTTAAAAATTTTCAAATGGGTTAAAAATCATTAATATCCATTACTCTCCAAAAGGATATTTTAGTCTTAAACTTTCGGAACTCTAGAAATCCATCCTATCGGACTTATTTTTGATTCGTTTCATTATCATTTAACTTTAAAACTTATTCTGTATTATTTCGAGGTTGGGTCCCACAAAAATTTACTATTTATCCAAAAATACTATTCACCGAAAATAAAAATTTTTATTTAATGAA
>JANTPM010000009.1:8574766-8585186 GCA_025434745.1 Erythroxylum divaricatum
ATGTTTTATATGGTTTAAAATTATATAATAATTAATATATTGTACTTTGCATATTGTTTAATATATTTTAAATAATATTTGTATGCATAAATAATTTTTATTACAAAAAAAATATAGTTAAAATTAAAAGCGTTTTTTAATTTTTATATTGCCAAATAGTTTATTATATGAAACTCTTTCATAACAGTTTTTTTAAATGACAGCCAAACAGTCAATTAATTTCTTAGAAAAGTTTTACTGATAAAAGTTTTATTGCCAAAAGCTTTACTGATATAAGCCCATCCAAACAGGCATTAAAACAGGCACTAAAACAATACATCACTCTTTTAGAGATAATAATAGAAACATATTAGACACCGATTGATTAATGGAAACTTGTTTTATGAACTTATTATTAAAAAAGAACCATATATATAGTAGGTGAATAAGGAAACTTGTCCTCTAATCCAACTTATCATAATACATAAATCTAGATGTAAAATAGAGCATGAATCAACTAGATTCAGGAAGATTTATAGCCGGAAATTAGTTAGTTTCAAAGACATTTTATAACTACAAAATAATGTCAAAGGTTTTTAATTATAAGGCAACATAATATTTTATCATATTCACGTAAATGCAAGAACAATGTAAGCGAACTAAAATTGAAGTAATGAATAAGGAACTACTACAGTGAGGGAATTAGTAACGCGCACACACATAATTGAAAGACTGAAAAGTTTGGATTCAAGGAAAGAAGAAGAGGATAGATTCAAAATTAACTAAAATTAAATCTGATATGCAAAGTTTTAAATTTACCTACTAGACCTCACGAAGAACTTGTCTTGAGCAACCTAAATAATAGGTAAAGAACAAATTAAAAAAGTTGTTTAGGATCAAAATCACGCCACAATCTGATTCAGTTGATAAGTGATGTTTAATTCCTAAATTGAAAAAAACAATAGGTGTTTCTCCTCTCAATATGGTTAGTGACACATGAGAAAATAATCTGATCAAAAGTTGTCTTTCCCTAACCCTAAAGAGAGTATTTATACCTAGGTCAAATAATAAAAACTTGAGCTAAATAATACATGGAAGTCTAAAATAAACATAACTTAAAATAAGTCCAAAATAGAATAATAAAAAACACACCTAGGCTTGGTTCAACGCGCTTCCAAGTCTGATCATTAGTACACCTCTTCTATTGGGCTTAAGTGATGATGTGCAGCTCAATACAATGTTCTTCAAGTCCTAAGTGAGTCCAATGCAAGGATTTGAGATAAATGAATCATTTTGGGTTGTGATTCAGATACTCTCCTCCAATAGGCGTAGTGCACTTCATCCTCTCCACAAATTGACCTACTTGAGCATAGAGAGCCTCCTTAAGTCTCGCGATCCTAGCTCTGGACATAGGTCCAATTAGAATGACAAGCTTGCCCTGTCATGCATGCCATCTTTATGGTGATCCTTACTCCTTCTCACATCGGTCCCTCCCTCCTTAAGAAAATTCGTCTTTAAATCTGAATCCATATCAAAAGGAGAAAGGTCAGCAACATTAAAGGTAGCAGAAATATTGTACTCACCTGGCAGATCAATCTTGTAGACATTGTCATTGATCCATTCCAACACCTAAAATGGACCATCACCCCTAGGATCTAACTTGGCCTTCCTTTAGGCAAGAAACCATTCCTTCCTCAGATGCACCCAAACCCAATCACCATGTTGAAAAGTCACTAACTTTCTCCCCTTGTTGGCTTGCTTCGCATACACCCTGTTTCTATGCTCAATGTATTGTCTCACCTTCG
Organism: Erythroxylum divaricatum; assembly: GCA_025434745.1. Lineage (NCBI taxonomy): Eukaryota > Viridiplantae > Streptophyta > Magnoliopsida > Malpighiales > Erythroxylaceae > Erythroxylum > Erythroxylum divaricatum. The sequence continues at coordinate 8,576,551 of JANTPM010000009.1, forward strand.
CATGCAAGTCCCTAACCATCTCAGCTTTCCTCTTGTCATTTGTACTAGACAACTCAAGCAAGAGTAAAGACACCAAATCCAAGACAGTCAAAGGAATAAAATCATATACAGGCTCAAAAGTTGAAAAACCTAAGGTGGAATGTACACATCTATTATATGCAAACCCAATAAATGTCAAACAATCACCCCAAATTTTTAAAATTTTACCAACTATAGCATGCAACAAGATACCTAAGGTTCTATTAACAACCTCAATATGACCATCTGTCTGTGGATGAAAAGTAATATAATAAAATCAATTTAGTACCCAACTTTTCCCATAGAATGCGTCAAAAAAGGCTAAAAAATTTAACATCTCTATCTAAAACAATAGACCTAGGAATACCATGCAATCTAACAATATCTTTAAAGAATAAATCAGCAATATACACAACATCATCAGTTTTATGGCATGCAATGAAATATGCCACCTTACTAAATTGATCAACAACAACAAAGATGTTATCATACCACTTCTTTGTTCTAGACAGTCCTAAAACAAAATCCACAGAAATATCAACCTAAGGTTCAGTAGGCACAGATAAAGGGGTATACAATCTATGGGGTTTAATAGTAAATTTTGCTTGTCTACATGCAATGCATTTGGCATATACGCGCTCAACATCCCCACGCATACCAGGCTAATAAAAATGTTCATGCAAAATTTCCAATGTCTTAGCAATCCCAAAATGACTCATCAATCCGCCACTATGGGCCTTGTGCACAAATGAAGCAGGTAAAGAACAGTTAGGCACACACAGTTGATTACCATGATACAATCATGTCTATAAAATTTCTAGAATGCAATATGCTTGCAATCAGTATACACATTAGAAAAATCATCATTAGAAGTATACATGTCCTTAAGCTGCTCAAATCCTAATAATTTAGAACTAAGAGTATAAATTAAGGAATACCTCCTAGATAAAGCATTAGCTCCCACATTTTCCTTCCCTTGCTTGTAATGTAGCATATACGAAAATGTCTCTAAAAACTCCACCCAAGTAGTATGTCTTTTGCTCGACTTGCCCTGTCCCTTCAAGTGTTTTAGGGACTTATGATCTGTCAGAATGACAAATTCTATGGGTTAAAGGTAACGTTAACACACCTCCAATGCTCTCACCACAGCATAAAGCTCCTTGTCATAGGTCGGATAGTTGAGTTGTACACCACTCAGCTTTTCACTAAAATAAGCTACTAGTTTGTTTTTCTGCGAAAGCACAACACATATACCAATACCAGAAGTATCACATTCATCCTCAAAAGCTTTCTCAAAGTTAGGTAAACACATAATAGAAGTAGAACACAATTTTTCTTTCAATAAATTAAACGCATGCTCTTGTTCCTCACCCCATGTAAACCTTTTCTCCTTCTTGACTATTTTAGTCAAAGGAGCAGCAACGGTAGAGAAATCTTTCACAAACCTCATATAGAAACTAGCAAGTCTATTAAAACTCCTCACTTTACTAGCACTCTTAGGCGTCGACCATTCTTAGATAGCCTTCACCTTCTCCTCATCAACCTCGAGTCCTCTAGAACTAACTACAAACCCTAAGAATACAAGCCTATTAATGCAAAAGGTATACTTATTAAGGTTCACATACAGTTTTTCTTATCTCAATACATCCAAAACACATCTCACATACATGACATGCTCATCAAGATTAGTGCTATATATCAAAATGTTAACAAAGTAAACAACCACGAAATGGCATAATACATGATTCATCAACCTCATAAAAGTGCTCTGGGTGCATTAGTTAAATCAAATGGCATAACTAACCACTCATACAACCCATATTTACTTTTGAAAGCAGTTTTTCATTCATCTCCTGGTTTCATTCTAATATGGTGGTATCTACTTTTCAAGTCAATTTTTGTAAAGATACATGCACCATGCAATTCATTAAGCACATCATCTAACCTAGGGATATGGTGGTGATACTTTAGAGTAATTTTGCTAATAGCTTTGCAGTCCACATACATTCTCCAGGTTCCATCTTTCTTAGGCACCAGCAACACTGGCACCACACATGAGCTCAAGCTTTCACTCACATATCCCTTTTCTAGTAACTAACCCACCTGCTTTTGAAGCTCGTTTGTCTCCTTAGGATTACTCCTATAAGCTGAGGGGTTTGGAATTTGAGCTCTAGGCATAAAATCAATCTAGTGCACCATGCCTCTTAAGGGTGGCAATCCCTTGGGCATCTCCTCAAGAAAGACATCTAAATATTCCTACAAAAGAGAAGCAAAAATACTAAGCAAAGCTTCAAGGGGGTTAGTGTTAGAAACTAAACACTCTCTATATCTCACCACTACCAATGCTCTCTTCTCTCTAGTAACCTCCTCAAGTCTTTTCCTGTAGCAAACAAGCCCACTTTTCTCTCTTTCTTTTCTTTCTTATTTTCTCTTTCTGAGCTCTTCTCTCCTACACATCCCACTTTCTTTTCCTCATTTGTGAAGTCACTCACCATTGGGTCAAACTCATTTTTCTTTTGGGCTTCTTTTCTATCTTCACTTTTTTTGTTCTCACTACCTGAACCCTCCTCACTTTTACTTGCTTTTATCTAATCCAAGTACAATTCATGAGGTGATAAAGGTAGTAGAATGAAATTCCTACCCTTAAATTTAAAGGAGTACCATTGGTATACCCATCATATGCTACCCTCCTGTCAAACTGTCAAGATCTCCCAAGTAACATATGACCAACCTCTATTGGTATCACATCACATAACACCTCATCTTTATATCTCCCTACTGAAAATGATACTATAACTTGCCTAGTCACCTTCACACCAACATTATCATTGAACCACTGTAAATTGCATGGCTCTGGATGTTTCCTGCATGTGAAGCCCAATTTTTGTACCATAGTCCAACTAGTTGCATTAGTGTAACTACCCCTATCAATGATCAAATTGCATACTTTCCCACCAACTAAACACCTCGTATGGAAAAGATTCTCTCACTGATCTACAACCTCATATGTGGCCCTAGTACTCAATACCCTCCTAACTACTAGTGCTTCCCCTGTAACAACTCTCTCAACTTAACTATCATCCTCAAAATCACTATCCTCCGAATCAATCATCCCATTATCTCTCATACTCATGACTTTATTATTTGGACATTAAGATGCAATATGGCCAGTACCCAAACACCTAAAACATTTAATGTTAAAATTCTTACTAAAAGAAGCTTGGGTGTTAGGTGTACCTTTAAGATCAAACCATACATTCAGCCTTTTAGGTGTCTCCTTGAAGTCCAGCCCTTTGTCTTTTGACTTCTCCTATCTCTTGGGCCATTTTGAACTCTATGATTGGTTAGAATTTGACCCACTCCTTACTACCACTTTAGCTTTGATTTTTTTCTCCACCTTCGTGGTTATGTTCACTATGTTCTCAATCTCTAAGTATTGTTACAAATCCACAACATTGGCTATCTCCCTATTGAGTCCACTAAAAAATATGGCCATTGTAGCCTTTGGGTCCTTCTCTATGTTGGCTAGGATCATAGCCACCTCTATCTCCTTGTGGTAGTCTTCCACTAATATAGTCCCTTGAGTGAGTCTCTGAAGTTTCTGGTGCATCTCCCCGTAATAGTAAGAAGGCACAAACCGTTTCCTCATTCATGCCTTCATATCGTCCCAAGCAGTAATTGGCATCTCTCCATTTCTCCTCCTAGATGTCACCAACTGATCCCACCATATTATTGCATAATCTGTAAATTCAACAACGGCAAGCTTTACTTTTTTATCTTCAGAAAAATTGTGGCACTCAAAAACCACATCTACCTTCTTTTCCCACTCCAGGTAAGCCTCTGCATCATTCCTTTACATGAAGGCTATGATCTGCCTCTTGATAGATTTAAGGTGTCCATCTCTCCTGTTAAATGACTCAACTCTTCGAACTCTCCTAGGTCTGTGTACCTCAAACTCCTCCTCCTCCTCCTCATCAAAATTATCCTCTTATGGCTCATACCGAGGTGGTGGTTACTGCTGGTATACACCTACACACATCCCTTGAGGTTCCTCGCATCTCCCTTGTCTGAGCTCATCCATCTATCCCACAATCTCGGTTAAGGCTAGATTGAACCTCTCAAATTGTTGCTGCATAACTCTCAAAGTGAAAGTGATGTTTGCATCTCCCCCTTGATTGTCATTATTACTACCTCCCTATGACATTGTAGATAAAATTATATACTTGCAAAACAAGGCTAGTAATAAACAACCTCACACACTCTTTTATATGTTTTACTCAAATGATGTCAAGCCCCCTCGTGTTTAAGTCATGACAATGACTCTCTCAAATAAGCTCATACACTCTTGCCTTTTACCACTCAATCCCCTCTAAAATTCAACTCACCACTTGGAACCAATTTTCAACTGATCAAAAGAATCAAAAGGGTGTGAAAATTTCAAACTAACTAGTAAGTACGAGTATAATGAAACAAAAAAACAAAAAAATAAAAAATGGTGTTTCTATACTTTTCTTCATATTTTTCGAATTTGTTTGAACTTTTTTCGGAGTTTTTTTGAACATTTTTTCTAATTTTTCAGAATTTTTTTTGGACTTTTTTTAATATAGGTCGAAAGTTTCAACAAAAAACTAAGAAGAATAATTAAAAACTAAGCCCAAATAAGAACAAGAAGAAAGATTGAAACCCTAGGCCGAAAATTAATTCACACAGGAATTGATAAATGACAATAATTGGATGGTTATGGGCGGCGGTTTCTTGAATTCTGATGGAGTTGAATAAGAATTCTCCTCCACACTAATGCTTTGATACCAAATAATTCACGAACACGGAATTGGAAGATTGAAAAGTTCAGATTCAAGGAAAGAAGAATAGGATATATTCAAAATTAACTAAAATTAAATCTGATATGTAGGGTTTCAAATTTACTGACAAGCTCGCCCCCGTCACGCATGCCATCTCCATGGTGATCCTTACTCTTGCTTACATAAGTCCCTCCCTCCTTAAGAAGATTCGTCCTGATGTGAGTAAGAGTAAGGATTACCATAGAGATGGCGTGCGTTACAGGGGCGAACTTGTCATTCTAGTTAGACCTATGTCTAGAGCTAAGATTGAGAGACTCAAAGAGGCTCTCTATGCACATGTGGACCAATTTATGGAGAAAATGAAGTGCACCAAGCCTATTAGAGGAGAGTTATCTGAATCACAACCCAAATTGATTCATTTATCTCAAATCTTTAGATTTGACTCACTTAGGACTTAAAGACTATTGTATTGGGCTACGCATCATCACTTAAGCCCAATAGGAGGGCGCACCATTTATTAGACTTAGGAGCGTGTTGGATCAAGCCTCGACATTTTTTATTATTCTATTTTAGGCTTGTTTTAAGTTATATTTATTTTGGGATTTTATGTATTATTTAGCCCAAGTTTTTTATTATTTAGCCTAGGTATAAATACCCTTTTTAGGGTTCGGGAAAGATAACTTTTGATCATATTATTTTCTCGTGTGCCGCTACTATATTGATAGGAGAAACCCCTCTTGTTCTTTTCAACTTAGGAATTAAACATCATTTATCAATTGAATCAGATTGTGACGTGATTTTGATCTTAAACAACTTTTTTGGTTTGTTCTTTACCCGTTATCTAGGTTGCTCGAGACAAGTTCCTTGTGAGGTCTGGTAGGTAAATTTGAAACTTTGTGTATCGGATTTAATTTTAGTTAATTTTGAATTATCCTCTTCTTCTTTCCATGAATCCAAACTTTTCAATCTTTCAATTCCGTGTGTGTATGTTAGTAAGCGAATCAACTAATTGATTTGAAGCGTGCATAGAGAGAGATGTGAATCTATTTGTAAGACACTTAACTAAGTACAAAATATATGAAAGATAAAATTAAAAAACAAGTAAACTACTCTAAGTATTATTATGGTTTGATCTTAGGAGTTATATGGCACACCTGCTATAGTTCTATCATGTAACACACGACCTTCATTTTCTTCTTCTAAAGTCATGATGTCATCTATATATGGATGTCTCCCAAACCATAAGACATCATATGTTACATGATACAACTTGACAGATGTTGTACCGTATAAATCCTAATCAAACTACAAGATGTTGCTTGTCTATTCTTCTTTAAAAACCTAAAAAAGAATGATTTATGTAGTACAAGTAAACAAAAAACCTTAGAGGATATATTATAGTTTTTAAAAAGTAAGAATTAAGTGAAAAAGGTTTGAAAGGCAAGAGTTGCGGTGCAATTAACCAAAATGACATATTCTCTTTAAATATCCACAAACTTTTTGGTAGCAAGATAATGATTAAAGGTTGGTTTGTATAGAAATTGAGCTAACTTGTTGACAACATAGCTAATATCTATTCTTACGAGTGAGAGATGATGAAGAGAGACAATTACTTATCAATACTTACTTGAATCACGATTATAAGAGTCATCATCTATCTTAAATATTATAGACAGAGAGACTGAGATGCTAACCTCTTTAGATTTTAGCATTTGAGTGTATTTTAAGAGATCAAGGATGAGCTATTGTTGAGATAATAATAAATTATTACATGATTTGAGTGGTTTCAATAGTTAGGAGGTAGCCAAGTTGGTCAATATCTTTAAGAGAGAATTGATTGGAAAAATTTTGTGTGGGAGAGAAAGGGATGAGACACTAAGTGTCATATTTCTAGAGAGTTATAAATCCTTCATTCATGAAATCAAGTCCATGAGGGTACTTATTAGCTTGGATAAATAAGATAGATTTAGTTTATAAGAGAGAAGGTGAATAACTAATGAGTTGAAAAATATTTTTTGATTCATGGGTGTCACTTTAGGAACTAGTGATCATACATGATGATTAAACCAACTGATGTGTAAGGAAAGTGTTGATTTTAAGAGGTTAGAGTTAGCGTTATTGTTATCTAATATTAGTGAGAATGTGACATTAAGTATAAAATAAGTGTGATATGAAGAGAGTGAGCCACTTACCTATGTTAAAGTATATTAAAAGGCAACCTTGAAAGGAGTTGAAATAAAGACTATTTTTAGAGTACTTATTAAATTTGGAATGGTGGTTAGATTTGAGGTAAGAATGTTAAAGAGAAAGTTGACAATAGAGTCACGGCCATCATTGATGGAAGTTTTAACTTGATTGAAGTTTTTATTTAGAAATATACTTTAAAAGGCAACCTTGAAAGGAGATAAAGTAAAGACTACTTCTAGAGTACTTATTAAATTTAGAATGGTGGTTAGATTTGAGTTAAGAATGTTAAAGAGAAAGTTGACAATAGAGTCACAATCATCATTGATAGAAGTTTTAGCTTGACTGAAGTTTTTATTTAGAAATATAAAAAGAGACTTAAAAAAGAAGATTTGGTTGATGATGCTTAAATTTGAATTAGACTTGGTTTTATATAGGGAATACATTCAAAAAAGACTATATATTTAAGGTTGAAGATGTGATTTGAGAAATTATCATAATAAAAACAGGAATTATACAATAAAGAGAAATCGAATTTTTAAGATTGACCTTACATTTTACATTATGTTTCAATATAAAATTGTTTTTTAAAATTCAATGCATTTTAAATTGCCATATATATATATATATAACCTAGTTCCAAAATTTTAAAAAGATAAATTTGACTCGAAATCCGATCAATTTAGACATGCTGACATGAATCATTTGGCCGTCTCTACTAAATTATATAATTTAAGTTGTGACCCTTAATCAAACATATTTTTGTGTTCAAATCTTTGAAAATAAAATAATTGAGAAAGAATTTAATTGAATTATTATTTTATTTATATTATTTAGATAAAAACTAAATTCTTTTCTATGATAATACATCACTCGTTTATTATTCATCCATTATTACTACGCTGATAACCAATCATTTATTTATTCTTCTATAATTTTTTTATATTCAAATAGAATTTAAAAAATAAAATATGTATTTGAATTATGTTCTAAACTTCTCTTTCTCTCTTATATATTCATATGTTTTGTTACAGTAAACTAGAAAGAATATTCTCTTATTTTTTGTATTATACTAAATAATGTAGTGTATATATTTTTTAATTAAAATTTCAAATGAGAAACAAACTGAATATGGGCTCGTCTCGAGGAGAGTAGATGCACTGTTCTCACTCTGCTGTGCCCCATGTGCCTCCCAACCATCCAACTTATTGTAATGGATGGCTAGGATTTATCCAAATATAGGGCACAATAGATTTGAGGCCCGTGTTGAGGGAGTGGACACGTTGATAACAGAAATGCGCGTGGGTATGGATATGGTAATGGTATGGGAAATGCGAAGAGAGGAATTGAAGATATAAAGCCTGAGGCCAGATTCACGCAGAGGTGAGTATTATTTGAGCTGGACTGAAAATTGGGGTAAGAAAATATTAAATTTTGGGTAATTCGGGCTGGGTTGAGTATTATTCGAATTATTTTCGAGCTGGGACGAGTAACTTCAAAAAAATTCGGGCCGATCTGATTATCCGAATTATGTTTAAAAAAATTATAAAAATATATTTCGTTATTTTTCTTGTAGAATTAACAGATTAATTATGCTAGTTAATTGAAATATTTGGTTATATTATTAGTGAA
>JANTPM010000009.1:8585286-8599830 GCA_025434745.1 Erythroxylum divaricatum
ACAAAACAAAGAAAAGGACAAAACAAGTAATAGGATTTCTTAAGAACCCTAATGAAATGAGTCTTTGACCCATTCAAGTCCAATGGCCCTAATTTCAATCCCAAAATAATATACCCAATATTATAGTGCCATTGGACAAAAATTTTCGATACCGAAAATCAACCGGTTCGCCACTTGGCGATTTTTTCGGTTCGGAAATTTTCTCCGGAAAAGTCCAGAAAATTCTTAAAAATCCCTTAAAATGTAAAACACTCAATGAATCACTCCAAATAATTTTTTTAAGCACAAGGACCACGTTATTCACAACCAAATTCCATTTAGGCATAAATACCGAGAATGTCATGAATGCATGTACAGGTATTTCCATGTGCACAAATTTCACTGTTTACCAATACCAGTATGCATGAACAATCCTAATTAAGCCTAATCACTCTCATCCTATGCCAAATTACTATTCTACCCTTCCCGTAGGGGGTGGGATGTTACATCTAAACATATACAAGATAAAAATTCCTTTAAATTATTTTGTCACCAAACAATAACCAACTGATTGGCTGTAGGGTAGATACTAATAATCTCCCAATTGCACTAAGCTAATCACTTAAGTATCTTATACCATATCACCATATGACAATTATGCCACTATTGGGATAATGGCTTAATGAGAGAATTTTACAAGTTTCTTTATAGTGAGTGCTTGCTTAAATCTTACAACTTTCATCTTAATTATCATCATAAATAAGAAAATTTTCCTAAATATATCCTTGAATTTTTGATGAGATCTTTAACTCCTTTTGCATGCCTAATGACTCTAATGTTTCAAATACATTACTTTCTTGAGCAACATAAGGAACTATATCAAGTTCACTAAGGAACTTATTGATCCAATTGATCATTTCCACTAATGAAAAATGTATTATGGCTTAATTAGCAGCCATGGCTACATTGGAACCTGTCCAATATTAAAATGATATTGTCCAAAGTAAAGTAAACCTTAATTGGAACCTGTCAAATATTTCAAATAGTAAACATCTTTTAATACATTATATGTATACTTGGACCTAGAAGAGGTAAAAAAAACTTCCAATTTATCTCCATAAATTTAATTTCTAGAGTTAAATTATTACCTTGTCATATCCCACAAAATTTATTCTTAGACAATTATATTTTCAAAAATTTAAAAATTAGAATTATTTTTCTTTATGAGCAATATGTCTCTCTCTACTCTTATTGAAGAGGACAAATATATTCTCCTATAAGTGTTCATTGAAAAAAATTTGTTCAATATGTTCGTAAGATTATATCCAACCTTTTGGATATCTCATAACCTTTTATTATCCAATTTAGTTCTAAACTTAATGGATGATATATGCTTGATCTAAGCATCACATCTTTAAATCATTAGATTTGACTGTTTCAAAGACTTAGCATTTCATATCTAATATGAAATCTTACTAATTTATTTAATTAGAACTTGTAAAGGTAAGTCATTGTACTAGGTATAGCTATAGAAGAAATAATATTGCATCATACAATATCTCACTTTTTTTTTCTCGCTACATGAATCCATCATCTTATGAAAATTTTGTTATGAAGGTATTTACTAGAGAATCTCATTCCCTACAAAATAACTAAAAATTTAAAACTCACCAAAACAATTTCATCGAAATGCTTCAGCGTTGTTAATATTTAATTTCTACTTAGATTTAAACAATTTGAAATTTTCAAAATTTTAAATCATTATTTTATTTAATACATATGACTATATCATATAAAGTCATTATTACTCTAATGAAATATAAGTATTATCCTTTTATGAATTATTATTCCATCCAATTCATCCCATGTACAATATTTAAAAATTTAATACATCATCATTCTTTCACCAAAGGTTGATTTAGTTATTCTTAAACTTGACAAATTCCATAAGTTTCATATGATTCATAAATAAAAGGAAAAGTGTATATCCTTGTATATAACTTAAGGGTTCTCGTTAGGGGTGAGCATTATTCGGGTAAGAAAATGTTAAATTTTGGGTAATTCGGGCCCAGCTGGGTATTACCCGAATTATTTTCAGGCCGGGATGGGTAATTCCAAAAAAATTCGGGCCTGCTCGATTACCAGAATTAGGTTTTAAAAAATTATGAAAATACATTTCGTTATTTTTCCTATAGAATTAATAGATTAATTATGCTAGTTAATTGAAATATTTGGTTATATTATTAGTGAATTCAACATTTTTTGAGATATGAAAATGTAATTCAAGTATTTAGTTATTTTGTGTAATTTTTGAAAGAGAACCAAACAAAATTTCGGGTAATTCGGGCTTTACTCGAACAAAATTTCTGGTAATTCAGGCAGAGTAAGTTCGGGTAATGAAATTTCAGGTTCGGGCTGGGTAAGATGGACAAAATTTCGAATAATTCAAGTCTGGCTCGAACAGTAAAAATTGGGTCCGAATTACCCGAATGCTTACCCCTATAAAATAACTACCGTTTTTAAAAATTTTTATAAAATTTTAAAATAAATTTTCAATTTTATAAAATTAAAAATAATCCCTTAAAATAATTTTAAATTATTATTTTACTCAGACAAAATTCTAAATATTTTCAGTTTAGTCCTAAATTTTTAAAAATTTACAATTCTGACGACCGATATTCTATTTATTTATTGACCAGTACCAATTAAAACTTTTTTATTCAATACTAATTTTTTTGCCGGCGATCGGTTCGGCCGGTACGATATTCTAAACAATACCCCATGGACAAACAATCAACCGCTGCAACCAAAGTGACATGAAATTGAAAACAACCTTTAACTTTAATGGAATATAGTTTAATGCGTACCTAGATCATTATGCTGCACAGACAATGACGTTCTTTACTTTCTATTTATCCATACTCGTTTGTTAATCTCCATTTGTTTGTTTCTTATATATATATAGAGAGAGAGAGAGAGACAGAGGAACAAAGGGATCCTGATACAGCAAGATGGAAATGGAGGTCGGCTTCTTGGGGCTTGGGATAATGGGCAAGGCCATGTCCATGAACTTGATTAAGAGCGGCTTCAAAGTCACTGTCTGGAACAGGACACTCTCCAAGGTTTCTACTTTCATTTCATCTGCGGCCTCTAAATCACAAGTGCCCTTTCTCTTATCTTAGGCCTATTCTTTTGGATTTGTGAGTCCAAGATCATTAGTTTTCGTTATTAAGGTGAAAAAAGATTCAGTTTTTGTGATGAAACCATCTTAGTATGATTACCACACGTCAAATCTGACGTAAGACTATTGATTCTTCCAGTTAAATGGCAGATATTTAACCTGGATAGGTATCAAGTTCTGACTGGTGCTGTAAATTTGCAGTGTGATGAACTAGTTGAGCTTGGTGCCTCCATCGGAGAAACCCCAGCAGCAGTGGTAAAGAAATGCAAGTTTACAATTGCAATGTTGGCTGATCCTGCTTCGGCTCTTTCGGTGTGTATGCTTTAACCGGTCCTGTGTACTCCCTTTGTTCCGTTATGGTACCCTAGCTTGGCTCTCAGTTTTAAGTCCTTATTTCACTTTTTGCTTTAGGTTGTTTTTGACAAAAATGGTGTACTCGAAGAAATTGGTAATGGAAAAGGCTACATTGACATGTCAACTGTTGATCCTGAGACTTCTACTAAAATCCATGAGGTTATTTCTTATTCTATTAATTTCCGACCTTCAAGTTGTTATATTAACGTGAAGATGATTCTGAAACCTCTTTATGTTGGGAGTCTACTGCGATAGCGCAGGAGTAAAACAATAATAATTAAAAAAAAAAACGATTTTCTGATTGAGCAAGTGTCAACTCTAAAAGTCGAAGGCACTAGTCTCTATTCATGTTGTTGGCATTCGTTGTGTCAGCAAAAATGTTTGGTCTGAGGTCAAACTTTGGAAAGTGGTAAGTATGCAGACACTGCACCTCTCTCCGGAAGCTAGCAGCTCATTTAGGTGTGCACTACTTTGTGGGGATAACACTAGTAAAAAGCCCTTCGTACTCAGTTTGTTTCCAGGACGACCTCATTACCACTCAGCTTCATGTTCTGACAGTTGCAAAATGGCTTATGACGTTGAGATTAGTTACAGGGTGTCATCATTATTAGATGAACGGTTTTAAGACCGTTGGAGCTATCTAGTCGGCCTCTGAAATTCCAAAAGACTAATGGTTTTTAACTTGTTATGCTGTTATCTGAGTCTTATTTTCTTATGTTCATTTATAAAATCATCACGATTTGCAGTTGATGTTTTCAGGCAATCACGTCAAAGGGGGGTTCCTTCCTAGAGGCACCTGTTTCTGGTAGCAAGCAGCCTGCAGAAGCTGGTCAGCTGGTAATACTTGCTGCTGGGGATAAGGTAAACCGATGAATTGATCAATGAGTTATCTGTCTCTTGCTCTCTTCTGTTGTCAAGTCGTACGCAAGTTGCAAATTGGTTGCTGAAGGCTTCTTCTCACCAACACAAATGTCAGGCTCTGTACGAAGAAGCAAGTAAAGCATTTGATGTCATGGGGAAAAAATCTTTCTTCTTGGGGCAGATTGGAAATGGAGCAAGAATGAAACTTGTGGTCAATATGATAATGGGCAGGTAAAAGTTTTTGTTTGAATATCATCTGCATAGGCAATAAATATACCAAAACGTTAAATGTTACAAGTGCTAGACATGCGAGTCATTCTTGGGAAGTATATCCACTGCTAAGTTTAGATGTCAAGTTAAAGAGTTCATTACGTGCATTCTGTCACTGTGATAAAACTTTTCCATTTAGGTTTCATGCACCTGCTGCTTGCTGCGGCTTAAGAATTTGGTAATAGTTATGGCAATTGTCCTAAATTCCTAATCTTTGTTCTAGTAATTGAATAATGTGCTTTACACTGACTGGGTTGCGTTGTTGATAATATTTTGGTATTTTGTATGACAGATTCCATAATTATAACAAAGAAAACAACGATTTCTCCAACATAAAAGAAAGTGATTAAGAATAACAAACTATGAGCTACTAGTGATGAGTTATTGTAAAAAACATGAAAATAAGCATGGCAATTGGTTAGGATGGATACTAATACTTTGATAGCGATAGAAATTATAGTATTTGCTTCAGGTTTCATTTGTGCATTTTCAGGTAATAAAGGTCCCTAGAATTTATATTAATAACATAGTTTTTACCTTTAAATGCTTTATTTTGAAATCAATGATCCATTTAAGAAGTCATTTTTACTTGTTCCAACAAAATATTACTGTCAGATGTTGTTACTTGAAAGTGTTTCTTTTCCCTTTTTTCACCTTGGCATGCGACCAACTTGCTACGAGATGTGAATTGGTAAGATGAAAATTAGTGAAGTATCACTTTTACACTTGGAGAATATCTATCTCACCTTTCCGTGCGTGACATAATACGGTTACTTTTCCCTAAAAGTTTCAATGTGTTCATGTTGCTGGATGTAAATTATGATGTGCAGTATGATGAATGCATTCTCAGAAGGACTGGTACTGGCGGAAGGTAGTGGGCTGAACCCTCACGATCTTCTTGATGTGTTGGTAAGATAACAAGAACGAGTTTCATTTCTACTTATGTTGGATTAGGGGTTGATTTCTTTGAGCTTCGGTTGGGCAGGACCTGGGTGGAATTGCTAATCCAATGTTCAGGGGAAAAGGACCAAATATGCTCAAGAGTAATCACACTCCTGCATTTCCTCTGAAACATCAACAAAAAGACATGAGATTGGCTCTTGCCCTTGGGGATCAGAATGCTGTTTCAATGCCAGTTGCAGCTGCTGCAAATGAGGTTATACTCATCTTTAACTTTAATTATCTTTTAATTTGACATCAGAGGATGGTTTATTACAGATTCTATAAATGGTCTATTTCTGAAATTAAACTGCACTAGATATGACTGAGTGTGAAGATACGGTCTTCCGTTAAGAAAATAGTGGCTTGAGGCTAAACGGTAGTATTTAATTGGTTCTTCCTAAGATAGTTATCTAATCGGATATGGGTTCAACCTGTATTTATGTTTATGTCTACAGATGTATATGGATGTGAGCATCTGATGGTGGGTATTACCATCTGGAGTATTCTTGTATGGGTAAACTGGGATTAGTAGTTTAATCTCTTATCTTAAATGAGAAGTTGTGGTCGTCATGGAGGTGTGAAAGTGTAAGAAGATCTGAAACGATTGTTTTTGGTATAACAAAAAGGACGTATATATGTAAAAGTTCCTCACTCTGTACATCTTCCAAGATTTGAACCTGATTAAATGGTCTATAGTATTAGGTCTAGCCTTAGTGATCAATCTGCAATCAGTTTCTAATGCTAATATGCATGCTTCAATTTTCAGGAAGCAACCACTATCCACTTAAAACGTCTAAATTTTGTTGCAGGCTTTCAAGAAGGCTAGGAGCATGGGATTGGGAGACCTGGACTTTTCAGCCGTTTACGAGGTGGTGAAGATGCACAAGGATTGAATGACATTTGACATGACACGAACCCCGCATTGAGGTGTAGACCTTAGAAAGTGGAAGTGTCGGACGTTGTTATGAAGTTGAGAATTTGTTAATCTTAATGCAATGTCATGTTTTGTTACCAGGAACTTGTTTCAGAAAATAGCACGCGTTATTGTATGAAAACACTCGAACATTGTAAATGCTACAGAATAAAATGTTTAGTTATGTATTTTCACAGCGCAATGATGTTTCCCTTTCTCTGAGGATTTGGTAAATGTTACATATTATCTCAACTAAGCCAGACTCAGTAGAAAAAGCCCACAAGACCGGAGAAGATGATGGAAATTCGTACTGTTTCTTCAAAACCATACAAGTTCTAACACTAATTTGTGTCCACCAGATCAGATATTGTCTTGTAGACACAGATTTTCTAAGGTCTTCAAATGGCGACGACTGGCCAGACATGTGGCAAATCAAAATTGCAATATCCTTTATCCAGTGAATGAAGCCAGCCACGTGGGAATTGGCAGTTGGACACCCAGATCCTATCCTAATCTAAAACTGTATCAGCCGAGATTTCAAGCCAACAAGTGGTGGCTTGGCTTTCGTTGCCTTGCCTTTTTGTTTTTGCTCGTAATCATAATCATACTCGTGCACTGCCATTAGTTCCACAGCGTAGAGTTAGAACCTAGAACAGAAATGGCAACGCAAGCACTTGTTTCATCGTCTCTCACCTCTTCGGTTGAAAGTGCCAGACAGATTCTAGGGGCAAGACCAACTCAGTCTTCATTTGGATCCTCCAGAAAAGGTTCCTTTGTGGTCAGGGCAGCTTCTACACCTCCCGTGAAGGTACTATTTTCTCTCTCATGATTATTTGTTTTTCTTTTTCCCAGTTCGAGATGCAGATTGTAATCTGATGGACTAAAAACATTTTCAGCAAGGAGCTGACAGACAACTGTGGTTTGCTTCAAAACAAAGTCTTTCCTACTTGGATGGAAGGTATGTATGGTATAATTCTTGCATGTTGCATGGACTTTGCTGACATAGTTAGTGATAACCAAGAATTAAGTGAAATGGTTTGTTCTTGTTCACATTCACGGGCTTGGCCAGAGGGCAGAGAGGTAGGTAGGTAGGACTTGGGAGCACTTTCTCAATTACCAGGGGTCCAGGGTTCCAATCTTATTAGTTATCTCTAATTTTGACGTAAAGTGAAGGGGCAGCTAATTGAGTTTCGTTTTGGATCTTTCCCCGTCCCCCACAGCCTTCCAGGTGATTATGGATTTGATCCACTTGGCCTCTCCGACCCAGAAGGCACAGGAGGCTTTATCGAACCAAAATGGTTAGCCTACGGTGAGGTCATCAACGGAAGATATGCCATGTTAGGTGCTGTAGGTGCTATTGCTCCGGAAATTCTTGGAAAGGCAGGTCTTATCCCACCAGAAACAGCCCTTCCCTGGTTCAAAACTGGTGTTATCCCACCAGCAGGGACATACGATTACTGGGCAGATCCATACACCCTATTTGTGTTTGAGATGGCACTCATGGGATTCGCAGAGCACAGGAGGTTTCAGGACTGGGCAAAACCAGGGTCAATGGGAAAGCAGTATTTCTTGGGGCTTGAAAAGTACCTTGGAGGGTCCGGAAACCCAATCTATCCTGGTGGACCATTGTTCAATCCTCTTGGTTTTGGAAAAGATGAGAAGTCCATGAAAGATTTGAAGCTGAAGGAGGTGAAGAATGGACGATTGGCCATGTTAGCAATCTTAGGCTACTTTATACAGGCCCTTGTAACTGGTGTTGGACCTTACCAAAACCTTTTGGATCACTTGGCTGATCCTGTCAATAACAACATCTTGACCAGCCTCAAGTTTCATTAAAATTCACGCTTGTCCATTTACCCCCACCATTTGCCTCTCTTTTTCTCTGCTACTCGATGCAACCATCCTGTGAAAAGCTTGATTGTAATTTCTTGTGAGAAATGGCATATTAAGGAGTATGATAGTCTTTTCTTTTCTCTTTCTTTCTTCCGCCCATTTCCGCATAATGAAAGATTGTGGTAAAAAAAATCAACCAAATGTGAATACGGCATTTTTCATTCGATTACAATAACAAAACGGACTGTTAGCAACGTACTTTCTTTCTATTACAACTGATCCCGAGGCCATAAGTTAAATTGGAAGAAGACATTGAGAACATTATTAATGTAAACCAAAGCAGATGTGAGGTCTTAACTTCTGAAAAGCATCTTATACAGGTCCACACTCATTAACGTAATAATCTTGCCTCTGATCAAGCAGCCTGAGCAACAGGTTCGTCCGCATTTGATTCAATCCTGCAAACACCATTGATTAGTATTAAAGACAGTAACATGTTGCTGTAGAAAATCTAATAAGAGAATATAATCTTGTAGCAGGAAAAGTGGTAAGTCCATTTTGGTGCTTTGAATTTTTGCCCAAAGTTGGGGTACACGGAAAATTTCTCAGTACATGAATAAGTAGGATAGAACTCCAAGATTGCTTTGGACCTTGGCGCAAATTTCATTATCATCACAAGTATACTCGTCAGGAGAAGTGATCAAGTTAGCTCAAACAGCTTCAAGTGGCCTTGATAAATTTAAGCAAATGTTAAAGACGCAGATACCCCTTTCCACTATCTTGATCTTGTTCTAAAGTTATATCAGATGCATGCACGTTGCATTTGAACAAGACATCATAAAGACTCATCCCTAGTCTATCTGTTATCTTTGCTCAAGAGTATGAGAAGGGCACTCTCTCTACCTCTGCATTCCTTCCCCTACTTCCATCCTGAAAAAGCTTCCTATCTTCACTGCCATGCCCACTTCCTTGGATAGATTGTTTAACAGTGTCTGTACGGCAGAGAGAGAGAGACATTAGTTTCACAATGCTCACATTCAGAACACAAATGGACAATGGACAATAATGCACACATGTGCATACATATAGGTACATATGTACAGAGAGGGAGAGGTTAGGTGACCATGGCATACCCCGACACTTATTGCATCGTTGATGATGAACTTTTGCTCCATAAGAACAACTTCCTCGTAATATTTACGCAGGCGACCTTCAATCATTTTCTCTATTGCCATCTGTGATTTTCCTGTACTTTCTGCCTAAAAAAGCTTTAGTTACTAGTTTCCAGTGGCAAAACAGAATGATTAACAACATAGTACACTTCAAATATCAATATAGATATATGTCACACCCCCAACATTCATTCACAACTCTAAGCCAACACCTGATATTTGAACCAAAACAAAGATGAAAGAACAATCGGGAAATGAGAATCAGGTATAACCATGACATTTGGAAACTAAACCATTTATTGTTATCTCCATCAGTTTTCCTAAGCAACAGGCATAGTCATTAACATGCATCTTCAATTTGTTTATACGAGAAGCAATAGTCAAACACAAAACTGAATAAAAATCTACTTTTGTGAAACAGTATGCAAATTCTCATGGATTCATAGACTAGGGTAATTTATAAAGGTAGAACTCAATGAATAATCAGTTATTGCTTGTAGAAATGAATAGCATGTCAGAAGAAATTGTGCATAAGAATGTATTTTCAAAATAGTTAAACATTTGAAAAGTGTCTCGTCTTTATAACTCATCTGGGGTCCAATGTTCAACTATAGTTGTTGCTTTATCAGAGAAAATTCATATTCTTCTTGGCCTGCAATCTTACATCTTTACTGACCAGATAAATACCATCCTGATAGAAATGCAAGCGATGCTTATGTCCTAGAATACATAATCTACAAGTCCATCTTTCAAAGAAGGTAAAGGTTGAAACAAATGTGTGGACCAAAATTAATGTATAAAAATGTCATACAAAATAAATGGATCTCCATGACCGAAGAACAGGCACAAATATTAGCAGGAAACTACCATATTCTAACTTCCCATTTTTAACTTCTAAGATAGAAAGAGGTTTGTATTTCTTGATGTATTCACTGTACAGTAATAAGGCTATATATATACATGTTTATAAGATTAATTTAGGATATGTAATCCCTATGATCAAGGAATTATAATCCCTGTAATGAAGACTAGAATTAATTGATATTAATGCTCAATATTTAACATAACTAAAGCAACTAACAAAACCGTAAATAAGAGTCTATTTACCTGCGACTTGAAGATTTCACGTTCACTCTCTAACACTTCAGATGAAACATGTTGCTTGGTCAAGAATAATGGCATGGCTGCCACGACATGCATTGCCAACTCTGATCCCACATGTTGGAGAGCTTCCAAATGAGAATCCCCATCCTCTATTTCAAGAGAGAGAAGTCCAGCAATACGACCCAAGCCTACAAGCACAAAAACATTAATTAACTCAACTGACAAACCAAGCAAGATTTTGCCTCAAATTCTCCTTTTTAATGCAAAACGGTAGTTTCTTTTATGGGATATCCACATAAAACTCAGTTAGCCAAGGGCTTTCGACTTGTTAGGAAGTATTTAATAGAGAACACATATATAATAGAGGTCTTTGACAAAAGAGAACACAGGTAGTATCAAAAGATTCTACCTGGCTGAGGACTTGTATGGAGGTAGGTAGACAGAACACTAGGTGAACGTGTAGTCATCACAAATGCCCTTCTGAGTTTTACATTCTCTCCCATGATTGCAGCCACTTCTGTAATTGCATTTTGAACGGTTGTTTCCCCATTTATTTTGGGATGTTCAAGGTTTAACTTTGAGTCCTGGTTCCAGTACACAGATCAGCATAAAAACTTCACTAGGAGACCTTCTATTTAATAGTGTCAAAGCCACTAACTTTAAAAACCTAATTCTTGTTCCCTTATAAGTCATTTCAAAGCAGGAGAGAGCTTGCTATGCCATTAAATCTTCTCATGTTTGCACATTTCCACATACAATTAAATTTCAGCAACAACATGCAAGAAGGCAATTCATTTGGCCTTAACCAAAGTTCAAATCCTCACAGTCAAATCATAAATTCTGCTCAATAAATAACATAACAAATGCAGCCTAACGCCAAACATCATATGCATGTATTATGCTTAATCGGGTGATGTTCTAAGGCTATTGTCATCTTGCAAAAGAGAATGAAAGTCAGGTGTGACCCTGAAACCATGCTTAATCATTTTAACAAACAAAGCACTATATTGTGACTGATTATGTCCACACGATATAATAAGTCAATAACAATTAGAATCTAATAGCAATAAGGTTGAAAAGTCTCGATTTCACCTCCAAAATCTCAGGTCCAATAGAACAGACCCCAGAAACCTGTTGACAAGTACTTTGAACCAGCAAAGCTTGCTTGGCCAAAGACATAGCCTGCAAGAGAAGAAAAATTAAATTGATATGAGAAATCAAAGATCAAACCAGAACCAGCAAATGATGAATCACGATTCCTAATAAACCTGCTTACTGAAGTGTGTAACTGAAAGAATTAAGTCAGCAATCACTAACCAAATGCTGAAATATATCATTCCGGGCAACAAAGTCAGTCTCACAATTGAGTTCAATGACAGCAGCTTTCCCTTGGCCCTGTGCCAAAGCAAGGAACCCCTCAGTAGCAGTTCGACCAGACTTCTTCGACGCCAAGACCTTCCCTCGTTTCCTCAAATCTTTCTGTGCAGCCTCTACTCGTAATGCCACAAAACCATGATCCAGAAAACAGTCAATAAAAATAGACCAAATGATGTTAACTGAAAAAGTCCAGTTCATTGTACAAGACTACCAATATCCCAATTGCATTCAATGAGAGCAGCCTTGACGTCTTTAATTGGAGCGCTGGTTCGTTCTCTCAATTGTTTTATCATATTCATTTGGTCCGCAGCTGCAGGAACTTGCGCACTAAATCTCCGTGATACAATCCCAAAAGCTGAATCCAGACTCGCTTTGGTCTTTGCAAAATGGGAACTGGAAGCGGTGGACCTGTGTGGCCATGAAGAAAAATTCAACCCACCACCAAATCTGGAATACAGTAAAACTTGGAGAGAACGCTTGGCACTGGGACGTACAGCCATTTCTGTCACTAGGGTTTAAAAGGGTTTAACAATAAACCTTAGAAGTTACGAAGAGGAAGGCTACAAAATAGAACGGGCTTCCATTTTGCATAAATTACCTGGGAGGCCCTTAGTTTAGTTTCTGAGATTTGGGTCCACTGCAAATTTGTTTTAGGCCCCAATAAATTGTTGGATCTTCTGGTTTTGGGCTCCACTTTTTATAATTTCTAGTTTACTTCCATGATCCAGCATGGTCTTTTGGTACATTTGGATGAGAGAATGAATCAAAGAAAATATCTTTATCAATGAGTTGTGAAGTCTAAAAAAATTCAATAGTATACAGTCTTATGGCAAATCACATACAACCTCTATTGTTCAAATTAGAGAACAATCCAACATTATTTGCATCAGAACAAAATATAACATATCAAAACTTGATATACCTGCTTCAAAACAAAACTTACAAATATCCTAACAGAATACCATAATATCAATACAGAACTTTAAGGTATCAGAACAAAACTTGATTATGCCAAAACAGAATTTGATTATATCATAACAAAATTTAGTTGTATCAGAATTGAACTTAGCTTATATTAGAATTGAACATATATCAAAATACAAAACAAGTTAGACTGCTAATCTTTTTTACAGAAGTGGGTAAAGGGACAGAACAAAAGATACTATGATTGGTTTCCGAAACAAAAGAGACTAATGTCTCTAAATCAGGGGACATTGTAGTGTCGATAATCAGGGGATACCGTAGTGTCAATAATCAGGGGACACCTTAGTGCCAAGTTACAGAAGCAGTTGCAGACTCTTCTAAGCATGTCTATTTATCCACAACTAGGACTTGGTAGTTTTGAAAACAAAACATTTTGAATTTCAAAATTTCATGTAAATGATGTAGTGCATAACATATGACCTTATTCATTTGATCAAACTTAATATGCCATATAAATACAAACATATGCATTAATGCATCAATAAATGTATTGAGTCATTGCACATTATGTATATTCACACAATTAGAAAGCACTTCCAATACAATCCTAATTATCAAACTCCTCGAATAATTGATGGTCTGAAATTATCATAATATCAAAATCACATAATAGTGAAACAAGGCATGAGTATGAATTCATTTCCTTATGCTCAAATTGAACTCATTCATTCTCACTTGAACAAACTTATCATGCCTTACAAGCTTAAGCATTTGTTACATTAAGTAATTACACTTTATATGTACTGACCTAAGTTACCAATTCTCAAACATTCATAACTAACACATCACTTTTATCCTTTAAATCACATTTGTTTTCATAAGTATACTTCATTCCTTTAACAACTTATAAATTCCAAAATTAGATACTTTGTTATCTAATAACACCTTCTTTAAGTTATTACTTCAATTAAAAATCCAAATCTTATTCAACCTTTAATGAACTTATACACATTAAACTAGGTTTATTTTACACTTTAATTAAGTCCAATTAAACCACTATAAAGTACCTTAACCTTATATGGTCTCACACTTGCCCAAAACCAACTTTTTCTCTTTCCTAAGTACTTCTCACTGTTGGACCCCGATTTTTAAGTGGACTTTAGAAATAATAAATAAAATTAAATGAGTGTTTTAGTATATGTAATGTGTTATAGATGCAATGATACTTTGAGAAAATAGATGAGAAAAGGATTATGTTAGTTTTGATGACTTTGAAAATTGTATAGATTTGTATGGGTTATGCAAGAAAATTGTATAGGAGTTGATTGGAATGGAAGTTCAAAAGTAAGAAATAAAGAGAAAAAGTGTGAGAATTTGAAAAATTAAAGAAAGTTGACCTTTTGATCATAGAGAGTTGACATTTTGATCATAGAGAGTTGACTTTTTAATTTAAGTAGAATTTGAGAAAATGGTCTTCATGAAACTTGTAGCTTCTGTTGAGAGATTTCTGTCGCCATAAAGTATGATATTTTTCGATGTCGGAATTAAAAGTTATGAAATTTGGAAGTCTGAATGTGGCATAGGTTGACCAATTATATGGCAGAAACTTTGACTGAGAAATTGACTTAGTAGAT
>JANTPM010000009.1:8639594-8652567 GCA_025434745.1 Erythroxylum divaricatum
ACTTCCAATCCAACATTAGACCTAGCATGCTGAGATACATCTCACTTATCACTTGTAAACATTTGTCTTAACTCTTTCTTTATCATAACAAAACATAAAGTGATAAGAAAGTTGTTGCAAATCTTGTCACAGTAGGACGACACAAATTCTTACTATTGGTATTAAACTTAACGCCAATGCACAATTATTGAGGAACTTGGTAACCTTTTTGCTTTATGCACAATCTCATCAATAATAGAAAAATACCTAGCATTCTCTATAGTTTTCAACATTAGGTCAATGCAATGTGCATCATAAGGAATAAAAAAAAGAATTATACTTGTTTTGTAACCTTCTTCCTGTTGTTTTATAAGTGGACTTATTATTAATAATGAACAGAACAATATTTTCTGGCCTACTTTATTCATAACTTTATCAAATAGCTCAAATAAAGTATCAACATTCCTAACAAGGTCAATGCATCAATAGACTTAAAAAATATTGAGTTATTTACATAATAAACCAAAAAATTAATAACAAGCTCATGTCTCGTATTTATTCAATTATCACACATAATTAAACACCCATAAGCATCCCGATCATTTCTTTTTTCTCCCAAATAACTTTTAATTTCAGAAACTAAATAACTCAAAAGTTTACTTCTATAGTCATCAATATGAGGAGTTTTGTATCCTAGACTGTAAGAAGTTATAGTATCCACCATATGCTGATAATAGTAAGATTGGGAAGCATGTTTCACCTGTATTATACCACTATCTAACCATTGTCATATCTACATCGTGAGCCACATCTCTTAATTGCATGACACTCAAATTAAAGGTTAGGCTCTAGGAGTTTTTCGTGGTACAAAAAAAATAGTCTTTTGCCTTCTTTTCCTAACATCAAATCCCTATGCAACATTCACTACCTGCTAAGAAGGAACATTACTACTACTATTATCAACTTCAACATTTCTACTATCATTATAAACACAAGTAAACGAACTTCTACTATCAATTTTATAATGCAATATCTTCCTTTCTTCTTTCTCATATTGATATTCTTCAATCAAATTTTTAATTTACCACTTATTTTTTAAAAAGATTTCTTATTTTTTTTAAGCCCAACTAAATGCTTGTTTAAACGGGTGATTCTTCCTTATTTTAAATGCTTTTAAATTCTTCTACCTATGATGTTTCAACTTTAATGGATGACCATAGGGAAGTTGAAGCTGTAGAAGAGCTTCCAAGAGCCATAGCTTTCAAGCCACATTTTTTAGCAGCGTTTCACGAGACTCCATCTCCACCATCTGTGCTTGCGAAGCAGCTCTCTGTCTCGATCACGCCTATGATGACACCATTGAACACTATAACAAAGCGCGCGAGCTAGTCAATGAGCAATCAAAGCTAAGGGAGGAGCGATGCGTTTAACAAGAAGCAGCGTCTCCTCCTCTTTATAAGCTGACTAAAACGCAGCCCACTTCTAGTTAAACGATTATATCCTCAAAACACAGCTAGGTGGAGATGGAACTCTCCTCCATTTAAAAAGCCTACGTCAGCTTGTGGTGGTAGAGAGGCTAGCTACGAGGTTGCATATTAGCGAAAACATGGTCAAACTAGCCGTTACCATTTGAAAATCCTACATTTCACTTTCTAGTTTCTAACGAACGCTCCCTTCTTCTGTTCTGCTTCTGCTCTCATCTATCTTCTTCCCACTGACTTCAGTAAGCAAGCATTCTCTATCTTCTTCCCACTGAAACCCACCGTGTAGGGAAAAAGATGTTCACCGAAGGTTTGGATGAATCAGCAATCAACTGGATCAAGAGGGTATCCATTTCTTACCAATTTCTTCTTCTACAGTTTTCGTCATTTCTTTCTAAGATTTTTTAAGTTCCTAGAGTTATAAGGTTACCGTAGTGGATCTGGGTCGATTTGAAACAGTTACTAATGAAATTGAGTAAGCTTCTTTGAACATTATGCGTTATGTTGCTCGGTTACAGGGATCGGAGGTAGAGGAGCCTCGCGTTCGATCTCCTTTGTCTCCATTAACAGACAAGTTATCGCCACATGACTCGTTCCCAAAATCTCCGATGGATTCACGTCCAAAATCTCCTCTTTTATACAATTCCAGTACTTTTAGCTCTGCCCATCTTTTACCTCCACTCAAGTTCCATTCCGGGCTGCTAACACCTCATAGCTTGGTGGCTCCTTCACTCGAGGAAGATGCCAATGAGAGTGTGGCCTCTGTTTCAGATTACATCGGTGGGAACTACTCTGAAGAAGATGATGAGGAAGTTAAAGTAGGTTTCACTGCCGAAGATTACTTGGAGAAACCAGCCGTGGAATGTTACGAGAATGAAGAGGAGATATTGGTACAAAGGCCGAAACCAAAGTTGAATAGAGGATTTTTGAAAGAGGACTTGAAAATTAAGGTGCCTGGGAACTTTAGAAGGTTTACAACAGATGGTGATTTTGGTGTTACTGAACTTTCTCAAAATCAATCAGCTCCAGCTGGAAGCTGCCCGGTTCGGGAGCGATTTCAACTGCGCAACGCACATATGGTACTTCTTGCTGTACATTAAATAGTCTTTTTTTCTTCAGTGAGCCTCACGTCGTTCAGTGTTTTGGGTTTTATCCGTGGTGACTTTCGCTGGCTATTGTTTTAGGGTGCTCACGCCAACTCTACAAATACGGTTGAATTGGGGACTCCTAGTGCACCACCGATGATGGATATTGTAAGTGAAGGACCCAGCTTTACGGTTGAAACAGATTTTGAGAAAATCAGGAAAGGAGTTTTCAGTGGCAGAGATTCGGAGGACTCCAACAGAAATAAAGAACACTTGGTTGATGGGACATCGCAATCTGCCCAGGAAGATGAATGTGTTGAGAGGTTGCACTTATTAGACTGTTGAGCACTTTTACCTTTTTCTGTTTCATTCTGTTCCCACCGCACAACTTGTAGCTAAGGGTTTTGAAGTTGCCTCTGACAGGGTAGAAACGGAAGAGAAAACGCCATATTGGGAGACGAACACCTTGGACTATAACACAAGGTACAATCCAAGTTTATTTGACAAGCTATTAAAGCTGCTTAAGTTTTGTAAAGGAAGGAGTGAAATGCTCAGAACTCTGTTGCTAGTTTTTATAAACTACTAATATTGACTGCCCATATCTCGTTTGTTGATGTTTGTGCTTAAAAATAATTCGAATCAGAGGCACTAAAATGCATATTTTAAGACAATACGGTTACAACTTCAGCATAATCATGACGAATTTGAAAACATAAAATGCAAGTGTGTGGTGTGTTTTTCTTTTCTAATAGTTCCAGATTACCTGTTGCAGTGGCCAATACGCTTGGCAAACTTTAATAGCTTATGATGCTTGTATTCGCTTAGCTCTATATGCATGGGCTAGGGGATCAGCTGAGGCTCCTCATTTTCTCAAGGATGAGTGCCTGGTGCTTAGAAGAGCCTTCGGGTATGCCTTTTATGCTTACATTCTTCATAATTTTAAATAGCTCCTATAGATATCTATCTCACTTCCTTTATGGAAAGTTTACAATTCTGAATGAATTTTCTCTCCTAACAATTTCCGAAATGCAGTCTACATAATTTTTTATTGCAACCAAAATGCGTACAACCAATACAAGCAAGAGCAACAGTGAATACTGAGCAGATGTTCCCTTTGAAGGTAAAGAAGGTCGTTGGAAAGATAAAAGTGGAAGGTAATATCAGTTACTCGATGTTCCTACAGATACATTCGAATTCTGGCTTTCATCTTGATCCTATCATTCGAAAGCATGCCTGAGTCACATTGCTTCATGCATGTTAAGGAATTGATCGGTGATGCAAAAGATGCTATGCTGAAAACCTGAATTCATAAATATCAAAACTTGTTCCTCTTTCATTTTAATTTAATTATGTTCTTCTCTAAAAATGACAGTTAAAAAGGTGCGAATCATTCCAAGGCAGAAACTCAAAAGTACAGCCTCACAGCGCAGTGCAATCTACCTGCAAGCGGGGAAAGATTATGTTAGGCATGTTTCATCTTTGGTGAAAACCAGGATGAATTCTCTTAAACTGGCTTCATTTTCTGTAACCTCGGAAGGTTAGTCTTTAACGGAACAAAAACTTACAAACTTTAAAAGGCTGTGGAAGTTTACTTTTGGTTTTACCCCAGTAAATCGATATATGAAAAGTTAAGATACTTCCAGAATGCTTACTGTTGATGGAGAAGTAAAGGTGTAAAACTGTCATGGTTGCAGAGCAATTTTCATGTTTGTTCAAACTCAAGAGTGCTTCTGAAGATGCTCAGGGTGAACAAGGTTCTACTGTTTGCTTACATCCTGGAAGTGGGGATTACCATGTCTTGTAAGTTCTTTACTTCCCTTTGACTGATTTGGAATGGACGCAGCTGAAGTGTTTTACTTTTCAATTGAGAACATCATTAGGATAATGGAAAGAACAGTAAACAAAGATGTGGAGTGGATCCCGGTCTAAATTTTAAAAACATGATAGTTACTAAACTTGTGGGTATATAATGATATTGCGAACTTGTCAATCAAACTACAAGTAGAGAAATCTTTTGGGATTGGGGTTGGAGACTGTGATGAGAACAATGTGATACCATTTTTTATAGAATCTAGATATAACTGGGATGGATAGCAAAATTCTCACAGGCACTACTAATTTAGTTTTCCAGAAAGTGAAGGAGATGCTCTTTTGGTAGAAGTTCAAGACACAAAGAAAATGATCCAGGGTCGAGCATCAATTCCAATCTCATCCTTAAATGACATTCCAGTAAGTTCTGTTGAAATCATGCCTCCACTGAGATGACGCTGGCTTTTCTACTCACTATTTGTTGTTTTCTATCCATAGGGTGACAGAATCCGGTGGTGGACATTGTACCATGATGATCAAGAATGTGTAGGGAAAATACAGCTTTCTGTTGGAGGCAATATAACATGTGAAGAGACTAACAATATAAAGGTTCAGATTCTTCAAAGTCAAATCAGCTGAGCAGATTCTCGTGTCTGAAAGGCTTGTGCATGCAGTTTCATTTTTAAACTTTAAACATTAAGTTAGAAAAGGTTCCATTAACATTAACATCTAGTTGCTGGGTTCCAATCCACATGCCAATACTTGAGAGGCACAGCTTTATCACATACTTCCAGTTGCATGTGTCTCAAGAATTTTATGTTATAGATCAGTTTCGTTTCCCTTAATAATTGCATGTTTCATGGGTGATGAGGCTAGTCAGTGTGCTTATACTTATGCTTCATTGCTACCCAGTGCTTATCTTGGCTATATGTATGCTTTTGTCCGTACCTCCATCCATGGCTCTCATCTTTTTCAATGCTTGTGCTACTGCTCAGAGTGGACCTGTCGTTGAAACACTAGCCTATGATCTACTACTGGAAGCTTCTATGCGTGCACAACATTTTCATTCGCGAAACTTGAGATTGCATGGACCTTGGAAGTGGCTGTTGACTGAATTTGCCAACTACTATGGAGTTTCTGATTCATACACAAAGTTGAGGTACTTACAGCCATAATCTGATGCTTTAATATTCCCTTTCCTAATTTTCCTAAATAATTTTCGTTCATCTATCTGCAGATATCTTTCATACGTCATGAATGTTGCCATGCCAACAAGGCACTGCTTAGACCTTATCAATGAGTTACTTGTACCCATCATAAAGGCCAGGACAGAGAAAATTTTGACGAGGCAGGAGGTAGACCCTCTCATTCTGATGCTTTTTTTTATTCTCTTCAGAATAATATCTTTCCTACATAATCAATTCTCTTATTACCTGTAATGTCAGAGTAGCTAGAATATTGATGATTGTTTTATAAAATAAGCTGTAGGTGCTCTAAGTAGAACCAGTTAGGCAACTTCATAATTACAATTAAATTCCACGCAAGGTCTCCAACGATGTTTATAGTTAATTGTCCAATTGTGACTTTCACTTCTCAATAAAAGGAAAGGAAAACTACAACTCCAGTGTACATAATCAATGACAAGAGACGTAATAGTTAACCTCTCAAATGACATGATATCTAATTTCCTATCTGTAAATCGAGGATAAACAGTTTAATGTTTTAGCAAGAACCTATCTAAGTGAATGTAGCCTTGGCGATTTTTTGTTTTGCCTAGTAAAGCATGTTAGTTTAAGGCACAAAAAAGCAAGCATGTTGATGGCCCAAATAATTAACATCAAGATAAGATAGTTTCTGGCTTTTATTGGGCATGGTGGCCATTCATATGTGTTGTGAAGTCTGGTTCTCCAGTTCAAGATATTCCTAAAATAGTAGTATCTTCTGTTTTTGTGTTAGTTGTTTACCCTGGTGTAGATTGGCATGATTTCTCTTCAATGCTAAAATCACAATGTGGTACTTTTTAACCTCAGAATGAAGCAATTTTTTTTTTCTGTAACACAAATCCTAATAGACACTATAATCTGTTGCAGAAAAGTTTATTGATAGATAGTGAGACGCAAATTGAAAGTCTCTTGGCATGTGTGTTCGAAAACTACAAGTCCCTGGATGAGAACTCCCCCTCTGGGTTAGCAGACCTTTTTGGTCCAATTCAAGAGTCTGCAGCACCAGCCCTAGCTTCTGCTGTGAAAGTCTACAGCCTTCTTCATGATATACTCTCCCAAGATGCACAAAATATGCTCAGAAACTATTTACAGGTAAGTTGAGAAACAATTATTCCTGGGAAGGACTACTTTGGAAGTACTGTTTCAGAGTTGTCTACCATCACGAGTCCGTGTTTGTAATCTTCATTAGTGTTTAGACACTTGCAACTCATTCCTTGCATGCACTAACATATACACCAACCCAATCACATGAACACATTCAGATCAATGTTAGTCAAAAAAGAGCCTTCAGGAACCAAACTAGTCTTAGACATTGGGAACCAAACTAGTCTTAGACATTACCCTCATCCAGATTCATAGCTACTCTTGCTGCATTTGTATTTTTATCTGATACATCAAGCATATAACAAAAGGTCTGAATCAAATGGCCAATTATGGCAGACAGCGGCAAAGAAAAGGTGTCGAAAGCACATGATGGAAACTGATGAGTTTGTGTCCAGCAATTCTGAAGGTTTCTTAATGGACTCCATCACCATTTCCACGGCCTACTTAAAAATGAAGAATCTTTGTCTAAACATTGGCAAGGAAATTCAGGCAGACATCAAGATCCACAACCAACACATACTGCCAAGGTATATATAAAGCGTACCGGACCTATCGGTCTGTGAGAAATTTGCAATTATAATGCATGCAGGTTGTTATGATTTGTCACCTGCTACTTAAATTTACAGCTATAATTTCTTCAAAGTGTTCTGTTCTTTGTTTTAGTCAATTGTATGCTTGGGTTAGTTCTGGGTAGATGTTAATGCACTGACGCTAGCATGTCCTGCTTTGATAACATAATTCCACTATTCATGTTTGTCCTTCTTGCAGCTCTATAGATTTGTCAAACATTGCAGCAGCTGTTTATAGCACTGAGCTTTGTAATAGGCTTAGATCATTCTTATCTACCTGGACTCCTTCCAGCCCAAAGCCACATGTAACTGAACTTCTAATAGCAATTGCTGATTTTGAGCGGGATCTTGATTTATGGAACATCAGGTTTGTGTTGGAAAAGTTAACAAAAATTCATCTGATTTTATCTAGAAAAAGGGTTATAGGTGCACAGTCATAAGGAAGTGAGTCAGTGATTTTCAACGTACAGAAAATATGTGAAAAAGCAACTAATACTCACATGCCATCTTCCAATCTTTTCAGTCCAATGCAGGGTTGTGTGGATTCGAGGGGCCTATTCCACGGTTACATAATGGTGTGGGTTCAGGATATGCAGCTTAACTTGCTTGAGTGGTGCAAAGCAGAAAAGGTAATATATATATATATATATATATATATGTGGACTTGATATGCAAGCGTTGAAATCTTTAGGCTGCTGTCCATCAAATCTTCATGGAGAAGATCTTATTAGACTAAAATCCCAAGTAGAGATCATCTTTTGGTGAAGCCACAAGCATTAATGGCTATTGATTTACAACAAACATTGATTTACTACTAGTAGTTTCATTTACAACCAAACTTGAATGTAATTAAACGGTAACCCACTATTGCAGGTAGCATGGGCTGGAGTAACAACAAACCATTCCACGTCTCCATTTGCTGAAGAAATGTACGAGAAAATTAGGGATTCTCTTATTGAGTACGAGGTGGTGATCAACCGCTGGCCTCAATATTCATTGATTCTGGAAAATGTAAGGAACCAGAAGTGCTCCCTCTGGCACGTGTACTCATACACTCTACATGAATGTAAAAAGCTAGTATTCTAAATCACTGTGTTATGACATTGTGGAAGGCTGTTGCTGATGTCGAAAGGGCAGTAATCAAAGCACTGGAGAAACAATACAATGACATACTCACTCCTTTGAAAGACAGCATCCCCAAGAGGCTTAATATGCAAGTTCAGAAACTCACAAGAAGACAATCAGTGGCAATATATTCCGTACCTCATCAAGTGAGTTTTGTATCGTATACCATCATCATACGATTTTTCAAATGCCTGCATATATTTCTGATCATGCTCTATATTTTTCTTTTATTCTGCAGCTGGGAATTTTCCTCAACACCATAAAGAGAATTCTTGACGTCTTACACTGTAGAGTTGAAGATATCTTAAAGTCTTGGGCCTCCTATCTTCTGCCTGTTGTGGGGGGCGACAAGAAATCACCTTTCGGAGAACATATGAATGGAATCACAGTCCTGTTGCGAACAAAATACAAAAACTACTTGCAGGCAATTGTGGAGAAACTTGTTAGCAATGTAAGCAGACATATGTGTAAATTGACATTTTATAAAGGAAAAGATGTGTCTGATCTGATGGTATCATCTTACTGTTTCAGATGCAAGCAAATCGAAACACACGGTTGAAGAGAGTATTGGAGGAAATAAGGGAAGAAGATGGAGAAGGTGATGTACGTGAAAGAATGCGGTTGCTGAGTTCACAGCTTGTTGAGTCTATATCTAACCTTCACGAGGTCTTCACCACTCCAATATTTGTTGCAACCTGTCGTGGATTCTGGGATAAGATGGGACAGGTAGAAGGCAGTACTACTGAAGAAGAAGTTCCCACTTATGTTATGAATTTCTAATTTCATACATTCTTTTATTTATAGATTGTTTTGAAGTTCCTGGAAGACAGGAAGGAGAACAGAGTGTGGTATAATGGCTCTTGTTATGCTCTTGGGGTAAGTCGAGTATATTTTATATATATATACACACACACACATATATATATATATATATATTGTTGCAAAAAAAATCTCAGCAACTCAAAACTGCTTACTGCTTCGTTTATTGTTTTCAGATACTGGATGACACATTTGCTTCCCAGATGCAGCGACTTCTTGGAAATTCAATGCAAGAGAAAGATTTAGAGCCTCCTCGTTCAGTAATTGAAGCTCGATCTATTCTCTGCAGAGATGCAGCTAACCCAACAGACACTATTACTTACTTCTACGTCTAGAGAGAGTGAGGGTGTATAGTTTCTGTATATGTTCCAGTTGAATTATGTAAATTATTAAATTTTATAATAAAAGGAAAAAGGCTTATGCAATTGCAGATACTTCTCAATGTGAAAATCTGTTGTTAAATCAGCAACAAACATCACCTACATTCCAGTTTGCTTTGTTTTGACGGGCTAGTTGTTCTAGTATTTCAACTGAAATCTTTCCAAATTTGAGAGGTGCAACCGGACAAGAAATGGGATAGAACTTAAGGGATCAATAAGATTGACTTGATACCATTGTAAAGGAAAAAGAAAGTAACTATAGCAATATAACCACTAATGACATTGCAGAAGGTGTCAAGACACAACACAACAAAACACCACAGCTATAACCAACCAATCATTGCTACTAGCCGAGACATACTGGTGAAGCCAACTTCCAGCCCTATGAATTTCCTTTCCCTTGTTGGATCTGCTGAAGAAGAGCTGCTGCAAGCTGCAATGTTGCTTGCAAGCGTTTTTGTGGGTCTACATCTGCTTCTTCTTGTGTACCGGTCGCTTGCATCTGTTGACTACCTTGACCACTTTGATGCCCTCTTTGTACTGGGGATGGCACCACTGGCAGCACATTTGAAGTTTGTTGCTGCTGCTGTATTTGTTGCATTTCACCAAACTGGGATGGTAGAATGCCAGAGCCTGATTGATTATGCTGTGCAACTGTATATTGGTTTTCAGACTGATACACCGTATTTTTGTGCCTAAAATCCTCCCCTGCTGATGCATTTGGATTGTTCCCTGATTGCCTCTGCTGCCCAAGAAGAGAAGATGCTAATTGTGCAAGTTGTTGTGGTTCGAGGCTGGTGATAGGCATGGACGAAGAAACAGAGGATTTAGTTTCTTGACAAGAGAATTGGTTGCTCCGAGGCTCCGTGTTACTTAACATTCTACCCACATGATCACTAGAATTGTTCTCTTGCAATACCCTTGGCATTGTAGCTGAGTGACGCTTATGAGTGAGTGGATCATCAACAATGGACTGTTGGGATGGTACGTTTTTGTCACCTAAAAGGGGGTCGTGAGCATGATGTGGAGACCAGTTGGGACGCAACTTGTGCTGATGGAGTGGATACTCATGTCTCTGTTCATATGAATCATATGGATCTCCAACAAAATGAGATGGAGCAGATGAAGCCGTTAGAGCTTCATTAACCAGATAAGGTGGATCACCTCCTGATTTTCCCAAGTCATGGGAAGGTCTGACTGAAGGAAGATTTCCTGAAGATGAAGATACCTTTGAATATTGCAAATCCCCACGGAAGGACACTATGTTTGCAATCCTTTTCTCATTTATACGGTGGGGCCGAACATTTGAACCAGGATGCTCTGATCTCAAAATAACACCTGAGATGCTCAGTTTCCCAGGTACTTTCAAAATTTTTTCTGAGAAATCAGATGGTGGTACTAGAAACAATGTGGTTATATCATCAAGTTTAGCAACTGCAGCACGCTGCTTCTCCTCCAGATAATGCATAAATTCGTTATAGTATCCAATATCAGCATCACTAGCTGGGACAAAGAATACAACCCAAGCTGAAGCAGCTTGATAGTAATGCTTTGCAAGCATGTCTAACCCAGTCCTTGCTGTGCAATCCAGAAATTCTGGCCTGCAGCAAAGTATCAAGTGTTAAACGGTGACTGCCACAAAAGAACAACAATGAAGGGGTGAAACAAAAAGTCATGAAACGGAATTGTAAGTAAATGTAGAAGTGCGTTTTATGTAACCATAAAAAACTGTTTGGTACATGCTTCCAGAACATGTACAAGAAATTTAACCTCATTTTTTCCCCTTTGGTGCTTAAATTTAAAGAGAACAATGAGAAGACTGAAGTGAATAGTAATGTGTCTGCTATTCCTTCACAATATGTGGTAATATATATACAAAGAATTCTGTATATCAGCTACGCTACCAATACATGACAGAGTTTGTTACAAGATAACCGACTGTTGTTACAAAACCAACAAAAATGGTACATAGAAAACGACATGTATAAATTTTATCCCTTAACATGCCCCCGCAAGAGCATGGTTCCATCAAGAACATGCATCTTGGTTCGTAAATCAGCATGATGACGTGAGGACAAGGGTTTGGTAAGGGCATCTGCAAGCTGATCACGCGTGGAGATGTGGTTAACATGTAGCGTGCCAGCTTGTACAAGTTGACCAACATAATGATAATCGAGAGCAATGTGTTTCATGCGTGTATGAAAGACTGGATTCTTGCATAGGTATGTGGCACCAAGATTGTCACAATAGAGAACAAGAGAACCTAAGGGAGATGAAGTTCAGATAACAGGTGTTGGAGCCACCGAAGTTCAGCCACTGCTATTGCCAAAGATCGGTATTAAGCTTCGGTGGATGAGTGAGCAACAGTGCGTTGACGTTTGGATTGCCACGAAACCGGATTACCACCAAAGTAAATTAGATAAGCAGAAGTAGATGTTTTGTCATCTCTGTTACCAGCCCAATCAGCATTGCTATAGGCTAGGAGAGGGGACGACATATCACTAAAGAGCTGAAGAGTATTGGCCTCCTGTTTACAAAGTTCTAGCCCAAAATGAATGGTCCCTTTGAGATAGCGATAAACACGTTTAACTTGCTAAAGATGAGTAACAGTCGGAGCATGCATGAATTGAGCAAGCTTGTTGACCGCAAAGACAACATCTGGCCTGGTATGAGCTAAGTACTGAAGACATCCAACCATTTGCTTGTAATGGGAAATATCAGTCGAGGTTGTACCATCATCAAGGAATAAAGGAGTGGAGAGACATAGTGACTGGTTTGGCATCAGACAAGCCAAACCGATCCAAAATATCCCGAATGTACTTGTGTTGAGATAGGAAGAGACCAGTAGTAGTGGGAACAATTTCAATTCCCAGGAAATAAGACGGAAAACTCAACTGCTTGAGGGAGAAATTTTTGGACAGGGCAGTAGTGAATTTGGACAAAAACTCAGAGGAGTTACCTGTTAATAGTAAGTCATCCACATAAACAAGGAAGTATGCAACAACTCCATTGGAATTGTAAATGAAAAGAGAAGTATCACTAACACTATTCCGAAAACCATAGGAGAGGATGAATTGTTTCAGCGACTCATACCACGCCCGAGGTGCCTGGCGAAGGCCATAGATGGCCTTGCGCAGTTTACAAACATAGGTGGGATGATCTGGATGTATAAAGCCCAGGGGTTGTTTCATATAGACATCTTCGGTGAGGGCACCTTGTAAGAAGGCATTGTTAACATCCATTTGAAGGATGGACCAGTTATGAGTAATGGCTATGGTGAAAATAATCTTAAGGGTCTGAGGTTTAAGAACGGGCATAAAGGTCTCAAGGAAGTCCAAACCTGGGGTTTGGGTAAAGCCCTTGGCAACCAGGGGAGATTTATACCTGGCAACAGAACCA
>JANTPM010000009.1:8654504-8667237 GCA_025434745.1 Erythroxylum divaricatum
AACTTTAATATGTTAATATTTAAGTGCCCATAATGTAAATTCCATAGTCGAGTCTCACTATCACCACTAGCAACCATAGCATAATTCTCAATCATTGAAACTTCCAGATGAAACATTTTATTTTTTGCCATTGGAACTTTAGCAATAATTTGCCCATATTTTTTTCTTTAATAATGCACAAACCATCATCAAACAAAATTGAATATCCACTAATTATCAATTGCCCAATGCTAAGTAGATTATGAGATAAACCAGGAACAAGCATCACATCTTGTAAAGTCTTAGCATTACCTTGACTAGTTTTAATGCTAATGGTACCTTTGCCTTCAACTCGAATCTTCTTACAGTCTCCTAGTGTCACATCTATTTTAGCAGACTCATCAAGCTCCTTAAATAATGACTTTATTCCGCATATATGATTAGAACAAACACTGTCCAAAAACCAAAAATCATTATATTGCTTCTTCTCATAAAAAAGAGCCATAAACAGGTTATTCTCTTCATCGGGTTCCTCTACAAAACTTACTTGATTTTTCTCACCGTTCTGTTTTTTTAGCAATAACCCTCTCTATGACTTGGCTTGTCATAGTAGTAGCATTTAAAGATCCTATTATGCCTCTCTTCATTAAATCCACTTATGCCTCCACCTATTCCGCAGATACCACTTCTGCCGCTACTATGTCTAGCAGCATTTTCGTGCATCTCCCCCTTCACTTGAAAAGCCTTTTCTTCATTCTTTTTAAGTGATTTGAGCAACCTATCTTTTTGAGGAACTCATTAATTCATCAAATGAATAATTTGATAAATCATGAGCTTCCTCAATAGCAGTAACAATATGTTCAAACTTTGGAGTAAGATTCCTTAAAACTTTTGCAATAATAGTTTTGTTCAGAAATATCTTCACCATACGACTTCATTTGATTAACAAGAGAAAAGACTCTAGACAAATAAGTTTGAACAAGTTCATTACTTTTCATAGACAAAGTTTCAAATTCACGACGGTAAGTCTGCGATTTTACTGTCATTATCTTTGAAGAACCTTGAAACTCCTTCTTCAAAATCTAACAAGCCACCAACAACGTTGCTACTGCTACAATTCTTGAGAAGATTGTTTTGTGAACAACTTATTGAATTAGGAATAAAGCTTTGGCATCCTTCTCTTTTACTTCTTTCAATCTTTCTTATGCCTCTTCTTCTGGATCTACTAGGTCCACGAAACCATATTCAACTAGATCCCAAATATCTTGAGACTTAAAATGAGTCTTTATCTTAATACTCTAAAACTCAAACTTTTCACCTGTGAAAATTGATACGAGTGGCTGTGAAGATGATGAAAAAATGTTTGCTACCATCTCTACTTTTCCTTTCACACTCCACTTGTATTTCTTGTTTAGTGCCTAAAAAAACAAAAAAGTTTACTTAATACCCAACGAACCCAAACCTTACGTTTCACTCTATTGCCCAAAGAACCAAACCAAGCTTTGATACTAAGAATGTTGGGAAAAAGTGAATAAAGTAAGAGACAGAGCACATAAAGCCAAAAGAGAATTGGAGCTTTGTATTTCAACTGATGCTTACAAATAAAACAAATAAGGGATGCCTAATATAGGCTTACAGAAAAAAAAACTGACACAACAAAAGATCCAAGCATCAAAGCCCATGACTAAACTACTTATTTACAACAATAAAGAAACCTGCTTAAATAAAGGAAGCATAATAACAAATTAGAGAAATACTCGTTCAACCTTTAAATGAAATTTCAATAGTTCAAAGTTGTTTAAGTTGTTTAGTATTAACAACTAGTATTAATTTTTTATCGGTATCTTTCTCATTATTTGTATTTGTATTTAGTGGTCTACTCTCTGTGAAACCTTATGGTTGGTAAAGGCTAATAAGAGTAATAGAAATACTGAAATGAAAGAGAAATGCTCATGTTCGTCCTTCTCGTCATGGAGTATTATATACAAAGAATTATGTACAGCAGCTAAACTATCGATACATGATAGAGTTTGTTATAGGTTAACCGTAAGTTGTTACAGACCAACAGAATCGTTAAAGAGAAAATGACATATATTGAGTTTATCCCTTAACATGCCCCTGCAAGAGCATGGTTCCATCAAGAACATGAATCTTGTGTCATCAGTCAACGTGGTGGTGTGATGATAAAGGTTTGGTAAGAGCATCTGCAAGCTGATCATGTGTGGAGATATGGGCGACATGTGAATTGCCAACTTGAATAAGTTGACGAACATAATGATAATCCAGAGCAATATGTTTCATGCGTGTATGAAAAACTGGATTCTTACATAAGTAAGTAGCACCAAGATTGTCACAATATAAAACAGGAGATCCTTTGAAAGGAGATGAAGTTCGGATAATAAGTTTTGTAACCACTGAAGTTTTGCCACTGTTGTTGCCAAAGATCGATATTCAGCTTCATTGGATGAGTGGGCAATAGTGCGTTGACGTTTGGATTGCTAAAAGATTGGATTACCATTGAAGTAGATAATATATGCTGAAGTAGAGGTTTTTTCATCTCTATTACCTGCCTAATTAGCATCACTGTAGGCCTTGAGGGGTGATTGCAGAACAATAAAGAGCTGAAGATTAAGTGTGTCCTGTTTACGAAGTTGTAACCCAAAATGAATGGTCCCCCTGAGATAACAATGAACTCGTTTAACTTGCAGAAGATGGGTAACAGTGGGAACATGCATGAATTGGGCAAGCTTATTGACTTCAAACACTACGTCCGGTCTGGTATGAGCTAAGTATTGAAGACATCCAACTATTTGTGTATAGCTAGAGATATCAATCGGGGTTGTACCATCACCAAGGAATAATAGGGTGGAGAGACATAGTGGTGTAGATTCAGGCTTGGCATCAAACAATCCAAACTAATCCAAAATATCTTGAATGTACTTGTGTTGAGGAGAAATAGACCATCTATAGTGGGAACAATTTCAAGCCCCAAGAAATAAGATGGGAAACCCAATTACTTTAGGGAGAAGTTTGTGGACAAAGTAGTAGTAAATTTGGACAAGAACGCTGATGAGTTTCCTGTCAAGAGTAAGTCATCAACATAGACTAGGAAGTAGACAACAACCCCATTGCAATTATAAATGAAAAGAGAGGTATCACTAACACTATTCCAAAAACCATAGGAGAGGATGAATTGTTTCAGTGGCTCGTACCACGTTCAAGGTACCTGTCGAAGGCCATAGATAGCCTTGCGTAATTTACAAACAAAGGTTTGATGATCTGGATGTATAAAACCCAAGGGTTGTTTCATATAGACAACTTCGGTTAATGCTCCTTGTAAGAAAGCATTGTTAACATCCATTTGAAGGATGGACCAATTATGAGCAATGGCTATTGTGAAAATAATCTTAAGGGTTTAAGGTTTAAGAACTGGAGCAAAGATTTCATGGAAGTCCAAACCTGGAGTTTGCGTAAAGCCCCTGGCAACCAATTGAGATTTATACCTAACAACAGAACCATCGGGGTGGCGTTTGATCCGATATAGCCATTTGTTGCCAACAATATTACATCCTTGAGGTGTAAGAACAAGGTCCCAAGTGTGGCTGTTGATTAGAGTATCAAATTCGGTATTCATCGATGTTGAAAATGAAGCTCTGATACCACTCTTGAAAGTGCTCCCTCCAAGGAGACAGAAGTTGCAGTATTTTTCTTGTGTGAACAGTGCGCGTGAACAGTGCACAAAGTTGCTAGCTGAAGGAGCTTTCTTCAATCCTTGAAGGGAGCACTTTCAAGAATCGAAACATGCCATAATGGGTCCTGCATGGCTGTGAGATACACGATGTTTCAAGTGTAGCTGGTAAGGGATATTTACTGACCTGATAAAGCTTTTTGGGTTTGTAAATGTGGTTTTTGGAATGGGTCTGCATCGGATGAGTGTTTGTGAGGGCTGGTGGCACAGGCAAGGAGTCTGTAGGCACTGACGATATTGAGGCAACGTCCGCCGGGAGAGAATTAGCTATATTATTGGCGCGGTCCACATAGACAAAAGGTATGAAAGCATGGTTATTGGAAGATGATGGAGCGGGGTCAAGATGGTGGGGAAGGGAGTTTGACTGAACCAGATTAGACGGATTTGATTGGGAAGGTGGAGACTTATGCAGACAGGAAACGGACGGGGACACAAAGAGACTCTTATCAAGGAAAGATATGACTTAAGATGATGTAGAAAGAGACGGGTAAGGTGTCAGAGATGTGGAGGAGTTGAGAGAACCATAAGGAAATATGGTATCATGGAAAATAACATGTCTAGAGATGTAGGTCTTATTAATGAGAGGATCGTGTCACAAATACGCATAATGAGATGGAGAATATCCAAGAAAGATACAAGGGGTAGATCGGGCTTGTAGTTTGTGGATTGTGTAAGGCCGAAGCCATAAAAAGCAGAGGCAACCAAAGGAGTGCAGGTGGTGATAGTTAGGAGGAGATTTGTGGAGTACCTTATAAGGAGATGTCATGCAGAGAACTGGATTGGTAACTGATTTATAAGATACACGGCGGTTTGAAAAGCATATGTTCAGAAGGTGGAAGGTAGGGTGGATTTATGAAGGAGAGTTCAACCAATCTCAACAATGTGACGATGACGTCTCTTAGCTGTGCCGTTTAATTCAGGCGTATGAGGAGGAGTGGTGAAATGGGTAATTCCATGTTGTGCCAAGAAGGTTTTAACTGCAACAAATTCTCCACCATTATCACTATACAGAGATATAATTTTGGTGTTAAAGAATGCATCGACAAGAGATTTAAAACGTATAAAGATAGAAAAAACTTCAGATTTCTTACGAATGGGATACAACCAAGTATATTTAGAAAAATGATCAACAAACACAGTATAATAACGAAACCCATCGATAGATGTAATGGGTGCTAGACCCCAAACATCACTGAACAACAATTGAAGGGATGACTACTGGTAAGATGGGTATTAGAAAAAGACAACTTATGGCTTTTAGAACATGCACAGGACACACAAGGACTCTGAGAGGTATTGCTACTAGGAAGTTGAAAGCGTGTAAGCAGATGTTAAAGGATGGGGTGAGCGGGATATCCTAAAATGCGATGCCAATCGCGAGAGCAGACAGGAGCAGCGACATGAGCCTGTGGGAGCTTCTTTGGACAGGGTAGATAATATAAGTCATCAGCACAGGGACCTTGCATCAGCACCGCCTTGGTCCGAACATCCTTGAGCTGAAAAATGAGTAGGGAAAAATTCAACCAAGACATTGTTAGTGTTGCAGAGCTTAAAGACAGATAGTAAATTATGAGTAATTGTGGGAACATGTAGAACATCAGGTAATGACAACGAGGAGGTGGGAGTAGAAAGAGTAGTGATACCAGTATGGGTAATCGGTAACTCATTACCATTGCCGACTACAAGTTGATCGGAACCATCGTAGGGTGAGACAAGAGACAGATTAGCAAGGTCATTAGTAAGATGATGGGAGGCTCCAGAATCAACTTCCCATTTATCAGAGGGAGGACCCATGGTCTTGTGAGTATGGTGAGCCGCAGGCTGGTGAGAGCGAGGGCGACCATGAAGTTTAAAACATCACCGGGCTGTATGGCCTGGCTTGTCACAATATTGACAGACAACTAAAGAATGGGAGTCACGGGTAGCAGGAGGCTGTATCGATGGGTCAGAAACATCAAGACCAAATGAGATACCAGAAGGACGGGGTCGATGCCTCTAGTGAGATGGAGAAACCTGGGAGTGGCCGCGAGGGTGTTATG
Source organism: Erythroxylum divaricatum (assembly GCA_025434745.1). Lineage (NCBI taxonomy): Eukaryota > Viridiplantae > Streptophyta > Magnoliopsida > Malpighiales > Erythroxylaceae > Erythroxylum > Erythroxylum divaricatum. Next base: position 8,660,271 of record JANTPM010000009.1, read on the forward strand.
AGGGCCAGTGGGCGCAATACCCAAGCAGCGCGGTGGTAGGGTGAGAATCAGACTTCACTGTCCTAATGAGATAGGCTTCATAGTCAAGAAGCTTTTCGTGAAGTTCCTCAAAGGAAATGGAAGTGTCTCTTACCCGAATAGCAGCAACAATCTCCTTGAAGTCGGAGCCAAGACCATGGAGGACATGAATAAGCATGTCTGTATCATTAAGAGGGCTGCCAATAATGGCTAACTCATCAGCGATAGATTTAATTTGACACAAGAAGACAGCCACCGATTGATCGCCTTTCTCTAAGCACGTGAGTTTTTCCTTCAAAGCAAAAATGCGTGAGCAAGAACTACTCGCATAGGTCTTACCGAGAACATCCCATGCCAGTTTAGAGGTGGTAATGGAGCCGAGCAATGTGATGATATGCTCAGCAACAGAGGAAAGCAGAGCTGTAATAATAAGTTGATCCTTCCGAAGCCAGTGGGTATAGTTAGGATTAGTCGCCAGCGGACACAGGAAAGAACCATTTGTGTAACCCTGAAGTCCGTAGCCTATAAGAAGGGTGGTCATTTGCAGCCGCCAGGCCGGGTAATTGGCTCCATTAAGTTTAATGGAGGTTGTGTTTAATACGATGAGAGAAGAGTTGTTAAAGGAAATGAGATGAGCATGGTTGGTGGTACCAGAGGTGTCGTCTGGAGTAGTCATAATGACATAGAGATGAAAACGTGAGGAGGTAAAAAAAAAGAGGTAGGGAAAGACGCGCAACCAGGATGACGAAAAAAGTTGCCGTTAGGCGTCAAGGTGCTATGATACCATAAAGAGAACAATGAGAAGATTGAAGTGAATAGTAATTGTTGTGTGTTATTCCTTCACAATACGTGGTAATAAATATACAAAGAATTCTGTACATCAGCTACGCTACCAATACATGACAGAGTTTGTTACAAGATAACCGAATGTTGTTACAAAACCAACAGAAATGGTACATAGAAAACGACATGTATAAATTTTATCCCTTAACAAAATTTAACTGATTTGCACTATTAAAAAGCTGTATCATGTTCTGATTTGCACTATTAAAAAGCTGTATCATGTTAATATGTTCAAATTTGATAAATATCGAGTAAAACCTAGAAATAATTAATCAAATAGGATATTCACAAAATGAATTAAGCACCAAGAAGCACAATGATCAGCCTATGAACAGCAATATAATTGATAAAACATCTATTTGATAATTTTATCCACTGGTTGAGCTTCAAAGAGTCAGAGTTAAGCTAAATATGGTTAATAACAACAAGCAATATTTGATTTGTGCAGAGGGATAGCAGAAGAAAGCCAGCGTGATCTAAACTACAGATGAAACCATAGTTTTTATGATCTTAACATACTACATTTGTTACCGTACTGCTCAGGCAAATGAATCCTCCTATTTCATAGAGTGCAAATTGATAAGAACAATGCTTTAGGGGAATAAGAACATGGGCGGAAATTTTTGAAAAAAACAAAGAGGAAAAAAGAGAAAAAATATAGTAATTAAAAAAAAAAGGAATATGGGAGGAATGGGGCAATTTGCCACTAAATAAAATCATTAATCAAAAGCATATAACCAGCTGATACCAAAAGCAATTGATGCATCATTACAAAAAAAATGCAAGCCAATTTTAGCACTTACAGCATGACATCCAGGACTTTTCCCACAGGAAAGGCACGGGCATGACAGACAGGAGTTCCTCCCTTTGCAATGGTTCCTTCCCATTTCCACAAGTTCAAAGAGGGTTGTTCTGGCTCAGGAGTGAACCTTTTCCTGCCAATAGGATTTGATGGCAATGAAACATCACTTACTTGAAAGTTGTCAAGGGAAGCTTTCCAGCAGTCAGTCCTTTCTCTGTGAGGGAGAGATAAATTAATTGGACGTTCGGACACTGGATTATAACCAAAAGATCTGGTCTCATAGTTCTTATCAAAGGCCTCAGGTTGTGGAAAGTCAGAGAATGCCCTAGGAAAAACTTGCTTCTCACGCTCTATGTCGGACAGAGCATACTCAGGCAGCTCCTTATCAGGAGGAAAGGAGCCAGTCTTCAGTCTTTTGGTCTCGTGAAAGGGATGGGAATCTTCTGGTAAGTCCCATGGTTCCTCCAAAAAATGATCCTTCTTTGGAAATTTCTGAGACGATTCATGGAAATGAGCACTACTACTCCTTGGAGGGCTACCACGGCTTTCGTACACATCTGGTGGTGGTCCTAGTTCTTCTTCAAACCTCCAGTCATCAAATGTATCACCCCCAGCAGGGTACATGGCATCCTTCCTGTTAAAACCATACATATCAGATTCTCCAGCATCTAAGTTCATCAAATGATACCTGAGGCCTGGATCTGCATTTAAGTCTCCAAAACTCCTATCCTGTTGAAAGGTCTCGGAACCTCCAGGTCGACCATTTGGTTTAAGATATGGAGAGCATGTCGTCCTTCCACTACTGGATGATCCAGCTTCATTCTTTGCAAAACAAATATGCACGCGAGGGTTACCAAACAATTTACCCTGAAGAGTTTCTTTTGCTCGGCAAGCAACCAATACACTTCTAAATCGAACAAAAGCATAACTACGACCTGGAAATACAGTAATCTTCTCAATCTCACCAAATGGTGAAAAAGCTTTTCGTAATATCATTTCATCAACTTTCAGTAAAGCAGGAAAGCCTATCCATAAGACTTCACTAGGTTCTGTACTTCTTTCACTCATCTTGGATTTGTCTGGGTAAAAGGAATCAGGACTAGCATCACGCATTCTAAAGTCTCTCTGAGAGAAGGGAGATCCTCTCAATGTAGATCTTTGCTCATCTCCCCGTTGCACATAATCTTCACCACGTGACGGTGTTGACTTATCCTGAGAGAAGAATGTCATCAAGATGACTGACAACCAAACATTGCTTTGAAAAGCCAAATGTATTCTGGTTTTCTGTTTGAAAACAACTTAGAATTTAAAGACAACAATGCTTCAATGCACATGAAGTGGTCATTGAGCTAGGCATCATTCCATGCATAACTGGGGAGTTTGCACCTTGAATAATGGGCATAAAGCACTTAAGATTTGGAACTGTAAATAAAACTGTTGCTATTTCCACAAACTTTAAAGTTGAACTTTCTCAGATGCAAGGAATCTTCTCAATCTGCATCATGTAAATTACATAATTGGTAGCTCATGTTCCAATATCTTAAAGTGCTCCAATCCCAACTGCATAACAATCCAATCTAATGAATTATCCTATATATATGCTTTAAAACCACATAGGTATTATTCTTTCAAAACAGGATGAAGCATCACAACCAAAAAAAAAAAACCAGAGTTTGACTTCTTACAAACAAAACATTATCGATGTATTTTATATTTTGCATAAATTAACAAGAAATATTTAATTAGCATGTGAATCCCATTTTTCATATAAATTTGGATTGAGTTCTCACCATATTTGCACCCTCTTCTCTCCAAAATTTGATAACTGGAGAATCAAATTCCATACAATTTTAAGTTCTAAAAACTATATCACAAATCAAGTAATCAATCAAGCTATCTGACATCTAAAAAATGTTCATGAAAGGGTATAAGTTCACAAAGAGTAGACAGCTGCTTTCTTCTCCTTTTCTCTTCTTTTATAGCAGTTTGCCAGAAATTAATTATCTTTCATTTAACCAACTAGCTAAATTTCCAAGCGGCAAAAAGAAAATCCTGTTGGTTTTAGCAAGTACTAGTTCAATCTTTCTGTCGTAATCTAAAAGAAAATAGTGAAAGTTATAAATGAAATTAACCATGGATAGAACATTGATTTAAGCCCTCATAAATAACCGAAATTCGCTCCCACCATGATTATCATCCAGCTGGGAAATTACAAGAATCATGAAACTGGGACCTCTACAAGATTCTGAACAAGTGAAATAATCAGCTTTAGCAGAGACCATTTGTCATATATGTTGAAGTTGCCATTCGATTTTGTAAGCATGATTAATATTTACTTCTTTTTTGTGCATTTGAATGTTGCAAATAACTATTAAGAAATAAACGAAGAGGATATAACAGCTGCATAATATCTGGGTCTGAGACTTTTCATCTGAATGAGTTACTTCACTGTGTATATCAAGGTTGCTAAACCAATTTGCACTGTCTTCTTGCAATTATCAAGTCTTAAGTTTTTCTCTGTTCAAACTTTTTTCATGCCATCTTATCTTACAGATTTAGATGAGTGATGAGAAACATAATGATATTGTCAATCAAGCGTCTGTAAGGTACATTACAAAGGAAAGTGAGTGATCTGGACAGAAACATTGTATCTTCATGAATCATTTCTGGAAAATATTTACAATTCATGAGATTCCTTATCACTCCACAATCCTACTGCAATAAATGTTTACTTTCAAGGTCTTCCTCTAGGTCATTTAGGTTGAGTTGAATTAGGGGTTGATGTTGGTCAAAACATTATGCTCATGATACCAGTCCCTGCAAGGTGAGATCTTTTTTCTTTTGTATTTGTTGTTTGCTTGGCCTTAAGACTTGCTGATGATAAATTGCCATATTATTCTGCTCATCATAGGATAGTTTTTCTGGAAAAATATGGCATGTCATTTGCGAATCATGGTGGTATTCTTGCTCAAAAGTATACTTCCAGTGAGAAATAATAAAGAAAAAGCTAGACTTAGATAATGCAGTCACCATCTTTAACAATGGAAAAATCCAGTAGAAGTTACATTGAACTCAATTCTGCCAATGGTTTCGGATGCTGCAGACTCAGATGGTATATAAGCACTCATAAATTTAGTATGTATATTTATAACCACTTGGTTAACACTTGAACTTAGTGAATAATGAACAACCTTTTGCCATTATCAGGGTAAACAAATTTTAACATGCAGGTTACAAGAAAGATCGATAATTTAAGGAAGCCTCACATCTACCACTTGTAAACTTGTTATTCAGTGAATATTGTAAACAAATTTTAACATGCAGACTAGAAGATGGATAATATGGGCAGGAAAAGGAACCCCTGTACTTGAGCCACATGGTTCTACTATTCTCTTAATCTGTAAAGTGGGCTGTAATCTTTTGAAATTTTAGTGGCTGAAAGGCACTTTAGATAACATGATTACATAGTGTTAGTCATTAAACCTAATGCACTCAAATTCTCAAGTACTTGGATAAGTTAGAAGGCCTCATTTTATATGGTTTTTATTGCTTTCTTGGATACCTCATTGTTTTAGATTCTAAAACCACATAATACGTTTAGGTCCAGGATAAGAACCTCGCATGAAGGAACTTCAAAGTTTTAGATGCAATTCAAAACTCAAAAAGGAAATTTGGAACCTGCAGATGAAATAGTCTTTTCCATTACAAGAATGACAGAGAGCTATGAACACGACGTATTATGCTTTTGAACGACTAAATTAGTATTGATACGAAACTTAAACTAGCTGGAAACACAGTAAAGATAAATCATTATGCAGCTCGTAGTGCGAGAACCTTGTTTATGGTATGTTGATTTATGGGCGAATAAAACATTAGGGATTTGGCCTGATGGCAAGATCTAAGAGTACATCCCAGTCTACTAGTTAGGTTCAAGTCCAAGTAGGTGAATTATAAACGTATGGACTATATTTGTCTGGGTATAATGCTTTTAGAGATCCAAAATATAGTCCTGCAACCGAATTGCTAATAAAATTGATGCTGAGCTCTTCTTTCTAGTCATGGAGCATGTACTACTATATGTATTCAACATCCGTCTGTGAATCATTTTTTAATTATTTCTTTCTAATTAATTTTATCAAACGTGTAGTAGGGCTGTTTTTCCTTCTTGAAGTAATTAAGCCAATGAATTCCTTTATTTTTTAATGTCTTTTGTGGATTAGCATGATAGAACAGCTCAACTTCTTCCTTTGCCGTTGTATAAAGAAGCTGCAATTATTGCTCCAAAGCAATCAACTGAATTGAATTCAAGAAAGAATATACATGTACACACAAATCCCATATAAATAACAGACAAAAGGGAGGCATCACTAACCGCCTTTGCAAACTCAATCCTAAGCGGGTTGCCGGCGAGAGGAAAACCTTGGAGAGCCTTCATGGCGTCAATAGCATCCTCATGGTTCATAAAGTTTATAAAAGCATAGCTCCGTCCGGCTTGAAAAGCAACGCTATCAAGCTCTCCGAAACGGATAAACTGATCGGTGAGATCGTTCTCCGATATGCTATGAGACAAATTGCCAATCCACAGATGTCTCGACGGTGGATTATTTCCTCGCTTCGAGGTAACTCCGCCTTCTTCGAAGCGAGACGACGGAAGATCTCTTCGAGATCGCTCTCTGCCTCCTCCTCCTCCTCCTAATCCAGCTCCTGCTCTCATAGACTGCAAATGCAAAGGCTTTTTATATACTGAAATCGTTAATTAATCTTGAAACGAGTGGAGATCGAAAAAGGACTAACCATGGTGGAATACGTTGAGAAATAAGACAGCCCGCGACGGAGGATTAGAAGATTGGGAGTACGTGAGAAACCAATAGATATATCTAAAGTTTTATCGTTCTGGTTTTCGTTTATAGGGTTAATTAGGTTTTGGTAATGATTCAATTTTATGTTGATAGTATAAGAAAAACCTAATTCAAATGTCTCGTATAAAATTAGATATTAATGATAATTATCAAACACTCACTCGTCACTAGGGATGTTCAAAAAAATTCACGAACCTGTAAACCGAACCTGAATCGTATAAACCGAACTTGTAAATAAGGTTAACCGAACCTAAGTTCAAGTTCAGTTCGAACCAAACCTGAAAAATCAGGTTCATGGTTCATGGTTCAAGTTCAGGTTCAGGTTTCTAACTTGTGGTTCTACGTTTAAACCTGAATCTGAAATACTAAAAAAATTTATCATATATTTAGATATAATTTAAGAGGATAATAATAATAATAAATTCACTAGTATTTACTATATTAA
>JANTPM010000009.1:8679094-8694767 GCA_025434745.1 Erythroxylum divaricatum
AATAATAATAATAATAATAATAATAATAATAATAATAATAATAATAATAATAATAATAATAATAATAATAAAGTATAATAAAATGATGGGGGTTGCATGAAACGTTGGTAACTGAAAAATAAAAATTGTCTTCAAGTTTTGGAACAACCAAAGCATCAACAGATAGGCATGTCAGGCTATCGAAATCTGAATTTGGAATTATCAGATATTGACCAAACATACAACACTGTCCCTCCAGCTTAGTCTTTTTTCAATTCCTGAAAAATGTGTGTAATTATTTGGTGGATATAAATGATCAGCTACTTTTTTAAGTTCACCAAAAACAGGATCAAAGAAATTGGTTTGAATGACTTATCATATAATTAACTTTTTCCTTCTCATATAACTCAGATGACATCAACTTTGCTTAAGCATTACTTAGAGAAAGGCATTGCTAGATGCATTAACCAAAGCATTTAGATGAAGCTGAAGCTAGCTAGTAAGTCTATAATCTTATGTCTGCCCATCACCATTTCACCACAATAGTACTCCTCACAAAGTGTTTATTATCTGACCATACCAATTGCCCAAATGCATAGTCCTTCCTTGTGTTGCCTTTCTTACTTGTCAGTGTCACCTTGAAGCTTTTCTCGTCTCCAACTTTCTTGAACACTAAGCTCTCTGGTTCAACAGAAACAGATAACCCATTAGGTTTCTTGACACCAACTTTGTAAGTTCCTAGAGAGCCAACATTTTTAACTGTTCGAGCTATAGTGATTGAGCCGTTGAATCTAGGGATTGTGATAGAAGGATAGTTGAAGTTGGCAAGCTCAATGGGCTCCGAGGGGCATGTATACAAAACCTCTGAGAAAGATGAAATTTGCGTTCCATTGTACCCCAGTGCACAAAGAAAGTTCAAGTAATCAATAGCATTTAAGTCATAAACTAGTCCTGGATCCATAGCTTGGTTAGGTCTTATATGTCCTGACCCATAATTGAATGCATTTGCTTTAGAGTAGGATGCATTGAGAATTGGCTCCATATAGTTGTCCTTTGTCCCTGCTGCTAAATGTTAATAAACAAAGTTACTATATATAAGTGGTAACTATAAGCTTATAAGCATTGTTTGTGATCCATCTACTGAAATGTGACCAACAAAATCACCTTAGGTAAAAGGACTAGTACAATTACCAGTAGTCATTATTGCTGATCTAATTGCTGCGGGACTCCAACTTGGATGAAGAGTTTTAAGAAGGCCAACAATTCCTGAGACGTGAGGACATGACATTGAAGTTCCTGAAACTGAGTTAAATAGAACTCGTCGTGTGTCAAAAGCTTCATTGGTTGGCCCTTGTTCTTCTGTGTAGGCTGCTATAACATTTACTCCTGGTGCAGTGATGTCAGGCTGAAAAAAGAGGTGATTGAATATGTAAGTTTAGAATATAATGAAAATCATCTTTAACAAATGGATTAAGATGTTGTTAGTACCTTCAGAATCTCTGGCGTAACAATATTGGGTCCTTTTGATGAAAAAGCTGCCATCACAGGGGCTGGCTTTGTACCAATTTGTGTTTTTGGGCGTGTAATGTAGGCTATAGGAAAGCTGACAAAATTTTGAGGTTATTAAGGAAAAATTCATCTAATAGGATTCAAGGACATTAAGATTTTTCTAGGTTGTCCTCCATATCAATTGAGACTAAAGAAGTAATATCATTTTTACTTGGTGGAATTGATGTAATTGAAGACAGCAACGCCATCCAAGTAAGTAAGTTGTGTAGCAGGAAGGACATGAGGATCAGCATTAACATCATTGCCATTTAGTTCACTATTGGCAAGAATCATTGCTACGGCACCCGCTAGAGCAGCTTGCTTACCCTTATCCACCCTTGCATTTATGCCTCGAAGACAAACCAAGATCTTTCCTTTAGCCTTTTCCTGATCCAGTGTTCCATCTTTGCACAATAGACTGCGTTGCAATAATCATCAAATTTTAGGTTGCTAAATGACATAACACATTGTTTGCAAAGCTTAACATCTGAAGCATAAAAAATAAGCCATCTAGCTGAGTGTAAGTGATTTGAATATCAAACATAACATGCATCGTTTAGGTTCTTACGCATCGACAATTGATACATTAGGCCTTGCAGCATCTGCAGCACTTATAAGTGGGAAATATTTATTAGTCGGTAAGGCTGTAGCCGATAGACTTTGTCCCTGTGAAATCAAACGCATTGAACTCACTGTTTAAGATACAATAATTGTGGAAATGTTACAGGAAATGTAGACAAAGATATTTTTACTAAAATGACAAGAGGTATAGTAAAAAGGGAGAAAGACACCTTGTAGCTCATGTGGTTGCCAAGGACTACAAAACTTGGGAATTCCCTGTCCATGGTGCTCGCACTCACCGTGATTTGCCACGGTGCAACATTGGATACAGTACCAGCAGTTGGACCAGAATTTCCAGCAGAGCAAACAACTATAATTCCTCGCTGAACAGCATGGAAAGAGCCAATTGCGACACTGTCATTGAAGAATGGAGTAGGATTGGCTCCTAGTGACACAGAGAGAACATCAACTCCATCTTCAATGGCGGCATCGAATGCAGCCAATATATCTGCATCAAAACATTCATTACCATTAACTGGGGGATAACACACCTTATATGCAGCCACCCGGGCTTTCGGTGAACCCCCTTTTGCTACTCCTTTGCCAAAGTTGAAGACACTGGCTCCTGCTACAAAGTTTCCACCTGCTGTTGATAGTGTATGCGATCCATGGCCATCTGCATCTCGAGGCCTGTTATAGGAGGAATTGAGCGGACCAGCTACAGAAGCATATCCTTTGTTGAAGTACCTAGCTCCGATGAGCTTCCTTCACATATAAAATACTCTGAAGAGTTCAATAAACTATCTACATAATGGCTACTTACAATTTAACAAGCGAGACTTGTTGGAACTTGGAAGCATTCAAAAATATGAATCAAGAATACTGTAATACTGCATCCTATACTAATACGTGGCTAGGTCCCGGAATAGGGGGCAGCAACAAAAAACCAAATATGATTTAGTATTTTAACACAACAAGCAACCTATTCGTTATTTTCTAAAAAGGAAATACAAGTTTGCATAGAATGCTAAGTTCATGTGCACAGACATAAAGTTAAAGAAAATAAAACTTTCTGCCTGAGAGAGTACATTAAGTGTTAGAGAAGAGGAAGTTAATTCTGAAAAAAAATTACATAAATTGCAATCACTTGGTAGCTTCAAAAATAAATTATCTTAATCACATACTAATTTCATGATCTTGGACAGCATATTTTGTAGTTTAAGATTGTAAAATGGTTACATTATTCTATGCAAAAGCTCATAAACATATGACCAGTTTAAGCTGCAAGGAAAACTTAGTAGAAAATTTGTTTCCTATTTGCATCTGCACCTATTTTTTGAGACAAAAAGGCCACTAAAATCATGCTCTCGACTGTGTTCTAAATCATAAAAATCGTTCAATAAGTAGCATAAATCACAATTTATTGTTTCAAATGTTATGTTTGTACGTTATTTTTGTATTGCCTTGCTTATTTTTATTATTCATGTTACTATTGTTTTTATTTATTATTTATTTGTATTTATATATTTAGTTGTTTTATTATTTGTTTGTTTTTTTGGGCTTATTTACTTAATTATTTATTTTATTATTTTTCTCAGACATATATATGCACATCTATTTTTAATTTTGTAGTATCTTCATAACACATTGTATATGGGTCTATCAGAAACAGTCTTTTTATTAGATAGAAGTAAGACTACGTACTATTGAATCTTCTCAGACACTGCGCCCTAGTGAAATTTTAACTAGATGTTAATGATGATAATTATGTCAACAAAAAATTTCAACTTGACGTTAATTACGATAATGCTTATGTTAATAAAAAAAATTGTAAATAGGCGCTAACGATGATGATGATAATTATTATGACAATAAAAAAAGTCAAGTTGATGTTGTAAATTTGAACTCTTTAAGTTCTCCTCATCTCCTGAACAAGAAAAAAGAAAAAAGGGCATATAAGTTGGAGGGAGATTATCTTATCTCCTTATCCAATTCTCTTATTCCCATGTAATCTTAGCTATTCAATTTTTGTAAGTCTTATTTGTTGAATGAATGGATTTTTATGAAACAAAGTAACGAGGAACGGTGATTGGGTTCATGTAAGTTGTATTTCAATGAATTTTGTCGAAGATTTGAGGATTTCTACAATGACAGGAAGATAAGCACCTTTCTAAGAAAACTCCAAACAAACGGTACAGGTAAGTTGATGCCAACTAAGATTGGACCAACATGGATGAGCTACTAGATTTTCATTGGCTCTGAGTTCATTGGCATTTACGTAGGGCAAAATGGTAATGCAAAAGTCTAATTTAGTCTACCTGGGCGTACTTATCACAAATCCATGATTAAGAGTATGACACGTAGGAGAGTAAGTTCTGGGGAAGTGTGAAACAGAAGCAAACCTGTTGCAGTGGAAAGTAGGATCCGACCCAGTCTGACATATTCCTTTCCACTTTGAAGGAATCGGTCCATACCCTTCATCGCTAAAGCTTTTTGACTCTGCCCAGACGCCTACCACATGCGCATTATAGAGAAATATTAAGCAGGGCAAAGAGAGTTGAACCGGAAAGGCTGTGTTATAAAACTCGGGCCGGTTATAGAATCGGTGACTTTATTGATTACTAATTTGATCAGTTTGATCGGTTCAATCACCGATCAAACCGGTATGACGTAATAATTATACAATAATTATATTTAATTATATATAATATTAAAATATTAAAAAAATTTAAAAATAAAAATAATTATCGGACCGGACCGGCCCCACCGGTCAATTGACCGATTTTGACCAGTTCAGACTGGGTCAATTTGTAGCCGGTTTTGAAGCATCAATCGAACCGGATCACCAACCGGTCACTGATCGGACCAGTCAAACCGGCTGGTCCGACCCAAATTTTAAAACATAGTTGAAAGGTGTATCAGTATCACAAAAAGAAAAATAATAGCAATGAACTCTTGCTCGTGGCTCGTTATCCAAAATGCTTGAAAGATATACAATTATTCTGCTTCATTCTTGGACCATTTTCAGAACTGCCCTCTTTTGATTTGGACATCTTCACGCTTACAACTCATTTACTTGATCCTAATAATTAAATTATGAACTTGAAGATTAAGTAAATTTCAGTAAAAAAAGAAAAGAAAAAGAAAAACCCATTTTGGATTTTAAATAAACAGAATGATGTACACAATTTATTTCCAGTCAACTTGTTGGTTCATTTTAATAAAATGAGTTAACGAAACAGGGGCTCGAGTCGGCTAGTCAATGAATGCAGCTCATCAGTCAGGAAAAGCGAGCAGAATTGCGCTCTATTTATGCCTATCATTATCCTCTAGAAACCTAAAACTCTTGCCTTTTTCATCGACCAATGCCGGTTTTAGTCAACTTACGATCAAGTTGGATAACTTAGATCTACTAACTAAAGAACTAAATAATTAAGTTGACTTCAGAAACAGCTAAATGGAAATTGTTTGAATGTCTGTTTACGTACCTGTATCAAGGTTTCCGATAATCACATCTTCGCCGAATCTTGCCTTCTTCCAAAGTGAGTCCGAAGGAACTACGCCATCATTCTGCTCCAGTCCCAGGAAGCTCCATGAATGAGTCGTATGCAACTTCTTTCCTTGGTTCAAGAACACTGACACTACACTTGGATGCCCTGTGTTGGACAAGGATTACTTAATAACTCAAACAAACAGAGTAAGGGAAGAGAAACCAAGCAGGCTAAGCAGTTTTCAAGTACTCACTAGCAATCTCAGCTGCTACTTCTTCTTCCAAATTTGCAGCGAAACCATTGATATGCCTTGTGTACGAGTAGAAGATGGCATCTTTCGCCAACTCCCTACTGTTTCCACTGGAAGTAGAAATTGAGAGTTTTTATTTTTAAAGTTAAACTGAAACGAATGTCAATCTTATCTGGACAAGTACTTGGAAAAGTCAATACCCTCCCAGGAATGATCCAAGAAAGTCGTGGTGAGCCTCCGTCGCTGGATTTAGCTCTTCCAATGAAAATTCAGCTCCATGTGAGTGTGCTCCAAGGTACACAATATACGCCTACACTAAAAATTAAAAGAAACAGGAAAGAATGCGAAATAAAGAATGTGATCCATCCCAAGTATAGAAATTGAACGCTTACCTTTTTGGAGGCAAAGGATGGTCTCAGCAATAGACATAAAATAAGAAATGGCAAGAGGTGAAGCACAGGTCTCATTGTGACAAGTGAATAATGTGATGAGTCTGGTCCTCCCTTGCCCTTTATATATAAATTTTAATGCTGAATCATGAATAATTCAGATGGATCAAAAATTTTAGACTTACAAGCTAAACAAAGTAAACTTGGAGAAAAACAGTAGCGAGCATTAAAATTTTTTAACCAAAAACGATATCGTCTTAGTCTTGGACAGAGTAAGACAGGATTAATTAGACATGTGATCTCCTCCCCAAGGTCATTGCCTATGGTATCTAGAATGGGCGTCAGCCTAGACCATTGTCCAAGTAACCAGAGGCCCTTCAGCTGTAGTAATATTTTATTCAAGCCATAATGCACATTATCCATTAATTATATGAGCCACACTTTTGCAAGGGCGAGGCAACCACACCTACACAACGAAAAGGACGTTCAAGCCATAATACACATTATCCATTATTTATATGAGCTAGGATAATGGAATGTGAATCTGCAGCTATGGTAGAGTCTTTAATCTATAATTGTTAATTAGAGACTTATAGTACGTAGCGTTGTTTAGGATTATTGTGTGACTAACTCTAAGTGGAATTGCATACCTGGAATTTGTTCACTTGAGGATAATAAGGGTAAAATACCTAGAACCAACCTGAAAGTTGATTTCTTGCACTGATAGGAAACTTGGTTTACTTTGTTCAGCTTAATTCCTCCCTACGTTGCATTTGTTAGGAAATTGGTTGAATTGGAGTTTTCTCGTGTGATAAAAAGGCTATTAATTAATGGGCTTGTCATTCTATTAACTGCTTATAGTTGGGTTAGTAGCTGAAATTCCTGCTTCATTGGACTGTTGAATTTAAAAGCTGAAATTTTTAAGTTTTGGAGATCATCGTTTTATGCTTAAACACACTAGTAGTACTTACGCAACTGAGTTGAATTATGTATAATTTATCCGTATATGACTTACTACATCTTAATTCTTCCATTTCTTGAGGTTGTAGTCGTCTTGCTAAAATTAATAGTTGGGTTTTAAGATCAACTCAAATAATAAACTAAGTCTAACTTTCGTATTCAATAAGTTGTTAACCAAATTAATTAAGGAAACCTGACTACTAATTACCACTTAAGTTAATATATTTCTAGTTCTTAACTTAAGCATCTATAATTTCTCTTTCCATGTTAGACTTCTTCTCTCGATCATTCGTTTAATACCAAAATGATGCAAAGTTTGATCATGTATTACATCTATTTATTTCAGAAACTATAATAACACTTATAGTCCCTCAATCAGGCATATTTGACTAAAATAGCTACATTATTCCTTAAGGAAAAAGATAAGCCCATCATGAAAATAACAAGATTCATCATATTCAAATACTTCAATCCCATCTTAATCAATATAAGAGACGCATTAAAATAGTAAACTAAGTCAATAAACGAAATGAACTATCAAAAGCTAATAGAGTATGAGTCTATCAACTAATAGAGTACAATAAAACAACAAAGAAATAATAAACAGAATTAGCAAACGAGTGTTCGGATGAAGGAGTCACAGTGATGTCCTGCCACTCTCAAGCTTCAAGCATTGGCTCTCGCCTTCTGCTTCTGATTGGTTGTCACCCAGTCGAATGGTTGCTTAAGTTCACTTCTAGGATTTAGAAGCTTACACCTCTCTGTTGTGTTTCTCTCTTCCCCTGGCTTCTTTCTCTCTATTTCTTCTATGTCTCCAAATGAAAGTATGGTGTGTAGAATGATTGTCTGTAGAGTGAATGAATTTGTCCAATGTCCGCCCTCCTTACTCTTTTTATTTTTAGTCTATTTTAGGTCTAGGTTTTTGAGTTATCCCTCATGCCAATAACACGTAATAAGTTTATGAATTAAAGGAAAACATGGGTCACAAGGGTGTATATGGCAGTCACGGGTGTGACTTATTGTCACCCCCATGTAGCCATGGAGTAGATCTTGATGTTTCCACTTTGATCTCTTTATTTTTTATGTACAACCTCCTTTTTGGTGTTTTTCTTCATCTTAAATACTTCTTGAGGCTTCTAGGATTCTTATTAGGGTTTTTCCACTTAATCTGGTTCCAAAAATAGTCTCGAAACATCAAGATTGCAAAAATTTCGTGTGCTCAAAACATGCATGAACATTCATTTCTTCCATACTCTCTATCACAATTATGCATAGGATGCACGATCATAATAGAGGCTCATCTCGTGCATGCTACTCATGCAAGATTGTGTAATTGTGCACAATCGTGCATCTTCCTGCTCTTTAAGTTCATCTTTTCTTCAATTTTCCTACTTCCACTCATTAACAAACACATCAAACAACCCTTAAGATGTAAAATTATGATCAAATCCTTTCTTTAAAACAATCAAACAATTCAAACATATAAAAAACTAACAAGAACACAAATTTAATTCCTAAACAGATGATTATCATCTAAGAAAACGCTTTAAAGCACACTTAAACCTTTAGAAAAAAAATCAACTACCCAGTGCATAAGGCTTCCCACTTTGCGGAGGTCTAGGGAGGGTGATAAAGTACGTAAACTTCCCTTTGTATTTTTACAAAAAATGTTTTTTTCCATGACTTAAACTTATGGCCTTATGGTTACAAAGGAATAACTTTACTAATTGCTTCGGCGCTCACCTCCAAACCTTTACAAAACATACTACAATATACACCTATTAACATCCCTTCATTTAATCTTTGCTTGTTCCTAAGAAAAACTAAAATCACAAACAAACAAGACACAAAACACATAATTATGCAATAATGCAACTATGCTACAATGGCATCTAATCTCATGGAATTAATTCAACCTCAAACATCAACCACTTAAAAAGTGCCAACACATTAACTTATTCATTTGTGCTTAAGTGCTTTGATATATATATATATATATAACACCTTATTTATGCACCTATGGCACTGGTAAATATGCACTTATTATTATTGATCGATTAAAATGGTAAACTATCACTAAATAACCCTTCAAGAAAATTCTTGTTATTTTAAAAGATTAGTACTCTTAGGTTTATTATAAGCACTATCATTCTAAATTTTATTTAATAATCACTTAGTTTTTTGACACAAAGGTCAACATCTTATGATGAATGTCCACCAGTTACTCAACTAGGTTGCATTTTTTATTTAGTTTGGTTAGAGTCTCATTCTAGCATTTTGATGCGAAGACAAACGTTTTGTCATAAATGTCCTCGATTACTTAACTATACCAAAATGCTCAACTGGCTACTAGCTCTATTCTTAGCCCAATTTTCTTAAAAAGGACCAACGAAATAAGAATTTTATTTACTTCAGTATAAAAATGATTCGAAAAATAGAACCTGACACTTACGGTATCAGAGAATGAAGATAAACCAAGGATGACTAATGAGAATTACTTGGAATAACTATACATGGTTAAGGATATTTTATTAGTATAAGCTCACGTTTTATAGTTTCGATTGTTGGGCTCCGAAACTAGGGTTCATCAGTTAATACCTATGAAATTCATTCATATTGAAGAAAAATGTCAAGGTTACTTCTCCATTCATTAAAATTCTCTCCATTTTCCAGTTTGTGGTTAGTCAAGAGCAAAGTTTGTGGATTCATATTGTGATTGATTATATATGAAAATATAAATTATTAAAATATGAGCATACTAGACACCAATATTGGAACTTTGTACAAAATCATGATGCATGTATGCATGATGATAGATTTAACAAAACTTAAAAGATTTAAAACTTTATATGACGATTATTTTTCTTATCTATAACGGACTAAGTGACGGTGGGACATCTTATCCATTAAATGAAAAATTAGGACCCTCACACTCAAAAAACTACCAAGTATTTTCATGCCTAATTTTTTTTAAAAGCGCCAAGATTTGGTCCATACTTTTACCAACAAAGCTACAATGAGCAGGTTATTGATAAAATATATTGAGTGTAACCATTTGATTCATTCACTAAAGATACTTGCAAACCATGTCTTGGCGGGAGGTCACATTTGCTTCCAATGAGACCCAAACCACGCAAGATCTAGGATTCATGCCCTCCGACGGGGAGTAACACTTCACCATAAGTAAATGAGCCATCATATGTAAACCGTGAACTCTCACATGAGCATCCTCTCCCACGAGCATCCTTTCCCACTCAATCTTTTTAGGCTTTAAGTTTTAATAAATATCATCTTATCTAGATGTAATTTATTATCTATCCTATATTGTTTCATTATATATCTTATATATAATGAATGCATGGCGAAGCCTAGGGTTAGTAATTTTCTAAATGGCATACAATTACATAATATCATATACTATTTGCATCCATTTATCCATTCATCTTATGAACTAATAGGCCACATTTGATTGTCTATCCTAGAACATAAATAAAATTACAAGGCTTTTAGGCCCAAAAATTTCTTCTTGGCTTGGATCTTCCGCTTCGAACTCTTCATCTACTTGACCCAGCCCATTCGGTAAAAAATGTGTAATGGCATTTTCATAAAATCGAATTTTGTCACTTTGAAAACAAAAATTTCAACACTTGTTTTTAATCAAAACTGAAACTTTAGCAATAGGAAAACAAAAATTTCAGTATTTGTTTTTGGTAAATCTGACACTCAAAAAACATTCCAGCACTTGTATTTCATCAAACGGAAACTTTGTTAGAACAAAAAATTCCAGCACCTTGGTTTTCACAAAACCAAAATTTTGTTAAAACAAAATTCCAGCACTTTGGTTTTCATAAAAGTGAAACTTTGCCAATACACTAAAGGATACACCGAAACCATTACCTATTCTTCTATTCGATCCATGGTTGCTCCATCTTCAATATTATAGAATTTTGTACATTAAAAAATAAAAAATAAAAAAACCAAGGAGGAAATATGACAATGATAGGCCACTCTCCTTGTTACAAACCAAACGAAGAAAACTTACAAGGTAAAACTATATTCTATGGGCAACCAAAAAAGCAAAACATACACATATATATTTCTATCACATAAAAATATGCAGCATACAAAATTTAACTGCCAACCTACACATCACATATGGGAATCGAGATCATGCATAACAAAATGACTCTGATACCAACTGTTGGATAAAAAACAAAAGCATGCAAAATTTGGCTAAAATGGTAGATTTCAAAACTTTTCTAAAACCAAATCGCAGCGGAAATAACATAACTAAATGAACATGTTTCAGCCATACATGATATGATATAAGGAAAATAATTTACATAAGATCAAGGTGGTAGAAATATACCAACTCCTTGACACAGCTTGACTCCTCGTTTTTGTATCCTCTCCTAATCCTTGCTATAGTTTTGACTCTTTTGTATCCTTTCCTTTGTCAATGTATCCTCTCTTTGTTGTTGTATCCTCGACCAATCCGATCTACCACTTGTTCTTCTTAGACAACTTGGTTAACAAGATCCTTTGGTAGGAAAGGAGAAGAAATATTTTGAGAAGATTTTTCTTAGAAGAAAGAAACCAAAAAAGAGACTCTTCTCATTCAAGTTTTGGCTAGGCATGCATAAGAGGAGAGAGTGATTCAAAAATCCAAGAACACTTCTTACTCTCCTTGTCAATTTCAGTTATCATGAAAAAAAGAAGTGATGTGCATCCAATAGATCACTTCATTCTTTAATCAATCATAAATAAGCCAATAAATGAGACTCTTCTCATTTGTTTAAGATGGCGATATGAAAAGAACAATAACCTAAATAAGACCTTTTTATTTTCGGTAATAGATGAAAGAAGGAAGAGAGAGTACATCAAATGCACCACTTCCTTTCTTTAATCAAATGAATGCTAAAAGGATACATTACATGCCATCGTTAAAAGACAACCCTTAAACCATTTAATGATAAGATCATTACTCCATTTATTGATGATAAAAGCATGATAAAAATCATCTTTGATTTAGCAATTCAATGCGAAATGTGCAGCTGCACATTTAGCTATAAAATACTAAAATATGCCCTCCTTCTTTCTTTAATACCTTTGTTTCAATTTAATTAATCTAATTAATCAAATCAAACCAAAGTCAACCTCAATATTAAATGTTCATTTGGACTTCTAATTAAAGTAAGAATAACATTCAATCATGGGTTTTAAAATCTCTATTTATATTTCTTACTTTGTTTGATAACCTTCCTAGAAATCAAATAGAGAATCTAATTAGACTTATATAATTCAAGCTCCAATAAGCCTGGAATTAATTTAATCTCATTATAATTAATTCCAGCTTATTAACAAAATGTCATTCCGCTAAAGACAATTAGTTGAACTTTTGAATTACTAAATATTATGAGAATACATGTTTCAAATAAGATGTCCAATTGCAATCTTTATTATGAACCATATTATAGTCATTCACACAATAAAGGGTAAAATTACCGTTTTACCCTTATATTAGTTTTTTCTTCTAAATCTCCCGTTTTACTCTATATGGTGATTAACATACAAGGTCTCATCTTGGTATTAAGACTTGATGGGTAGCTAGTCCATCAAACTACTGGACGTTGTGTTGATTGTAATAGGAGGTGAAAGGGCTCGGTGAGAAAGACTTCGTGATTTGGCCGTGTATGAGAGACTGGAAGGAAATCCTGGGAAAACATCTCCAAGCTTAGCTGTTAAAAAGGTAAATCTTTTTACTGGAGGAATGTTTGAGTGGAGGCTGATGCGAGGATGATACATCATGAGTCGAACTGTATATTTGTGCTTGTTTACTTTATACTGAAATTTAAGAAATGATGTCTTAAATCTTTTATAAGCGATGAGAACCCTTTTCTAGCTTAGAGAATCTATAACAGTTATTCCTGTAGCAAGCATTCCTGAATATTGCACACATTTAGCTCAATCTGCTCTACAATCATTGAAATTATTGCACGAAGAGATGATGTTTTTTACTTTTATAAATTCAACTTTTCCTTGGAAGTAAAGGCAATACATCGATAAAAATTACATATTGCGTCATATATGGATATAATTTGATAATCAAAATAAACAATCCTCTTCAATTTCATATTGTTGCCTTACTTGATTGACATATTATGTATGTGAATAATATTGCAATGTTTAAATCTCATAGGTTAAATTTCATGTGTTATCACAACTTAAACTTCAACGATGTGGTTGTGGCCTGAATATGGTTTCACTGCTACACCTTAACATGGAGCAACTTACAAAGTCCCTTACATCACTTTACGATCTGTACGATGCCAGTCAAGATTGCAATTCACTTTACATAAATGAAGTTGAGTTTCTTTCACTTTATGTGCTTCTCCATTTGAATCCTACAAGCCATCCAGTGGTAAACCCCTACTTTACTGATCTAATGAATTTGGTTTCCTCAAAGGTAGGCAACCATTGCTAACTATTTTGTCACAAATCATCTTATATCGAAACCACAGAGGAAGTCACTTTCTTTATGGTTGCAACATGTTCCCTTTTCAGTTATCCAGTCAAAAAAAATGCATTTTGCATGAAGTATTTTAAGGTAGTGAGAGTGACTTATTCTTTTGGATTTTATGTAATGAACTAGTTTTTGCAAATAACCAATGAAACAGTAACAAGGCAAAATAGATGAATGTATTGATTCAACAGTGAGGATTACAAGCTTTGTAAAAGGAAAACAACAAGGAATAATAGAGAAGAAAGAGATGAGAAACAAGGAGAATTGGGTGAGAGAGAGAGAACTGCAATCTGCATAACAATATTCATGCCCTGAGCCTTGGCAAAACACTGCAATTTATAGAGCACATTCGTTATTCCTTCTTCATAGGGCCTGGGGTCATTCTTTTTGTTGGGCTTTTGCTTCATAAAGATATTAGCTCATAACAGAGTGAAGCAATCCAAACTACAATTTACTTGATTAAATAAATTTTCCCTAAGTTCTATTATATTTTGAGAGGTGAAAATCTCATGTAGGGTTCTATAGAGTGGCAGTAAGGGTGAATTATCCATCAACTTTGCCACTATCACCCCTAAAAAACCAAACTCTGCCTTACATAAAGTTGTCATAGTATGATTAACCTCTAGATTTGAAATCATTGCTTATATACCTGGTTTTGGCCATAATTGAGAATAACATTCTGTAATCTTAGTAAGAGGGGGAAGGGTTAAAGATTTACCCGGTGTGAGATATCACATTATTCGAGGAACTCTAGATGCTGGACCCGCTTCTGGAGCCCAACATTCGGAGACATTTAACAGTCAAAATTCATTGCAAAATTTCTTAAACAATTAAAGCGTATGCAAAAAATCGATAATAAAATCGGCCCGATTTATTTTAAAACAACTTCAGTCACAAAGATGCAATTATTATTGAACACATCAGAGTTTCAGTGATCATTTGGGCCCGTTACAGAACACAATGCTTGTTTTCATAATATCCTTACATTTCAAAAACCACCCGTTTTTGGTTTATTACAAAATACACACGATACAATTTGAATGCTTATGCTTAAAATGATTCTAAATTACAAAATTTCCTGAACTAACTTCAATACAAAAGTCTCTAACTATCTTGGAGTTCCAATGCCTTGCAAGGATCACTAATCTTCTCTTTCTGCACCTGAGGGGGGAAGCGCGGGGTGAGCTACACAGCTCAGTGGCTAATATATTTATAGCCATTGGCGATTGACCACATATTCAAGCATATGTATATGTATATCTAGAAATTTTAGCATTCTGACTTCATTCAAGCAATTTAAGCATTCGATCAATTTATCTCAAACTTATAACACACAGCATAAACTTCAGCCATTAAACAAGACACTCAATTATGCACCATTTTTGATCATTTAAATTGTAGGAAAATCCCGGTGTGAGCATCACATACCCACGGTGCAGAAATCCATGTGACTATATAACAAACTCAAACCATAACGACCAAAGGAGACTGTCTCCAACGGTATCCACGCAGAGATCGGAGAACCTAACCGGGACAAACCCTTTGACCCGAGAATAGCTAGAATAAATTAAAGACTGCTAGATCTTACCTTTGTTCTTGGAGAGCTATGAATCAATGATGAAGGAGGATGAAAACTTGGAGAAGAGGAGAGCTTGAAATCGTTGGTGAGAAGAGAAGATGCTTAGGATTTTCTCAAAATCCTTTCTTCCTTCTTTCTTACAAAACCAACGAGCATCACCATTCTCTACTTTATTAGTCTTTTGTCTTCAACCATTAAAGGCATTAAAAAACTAATGGTGGAGCATTGATCCACGTTAGCCACTTTATATATATATGTATATAATAAAGTGATACTTGTAAAAAACCACCGGAAACCTTTTTCAGCAATATCGATATCGCGATCTCATCGGGACATATCTCGATCTCATCGGGATCCATTTAATCCGATTGCTCTCCATTTATTGGAACTCTG
>JANTPM010000009.1:8709834-8732693 GCA_025434745.1 Erythroxylum divaricatum
AAGTTACAACCCATTTTTACAATCTCAAATGCAATTAAGCAGAAAAAACAATTGAAAACACACCAAAAAAGTTCACAACATATTTGTTTTGAATATATTTTTTAGCCGGTACGGTAACCTCCAGTTGGTACGAAATGATATTCAAATTATCAACTATAATAAATAAATAAAAAGTGGAACCAAACAAATCCTAAACGAATAATTAAATGCCAGCCACTTCTGATTGCTTAAACTTAAAATCAAACTTTCACTATTTCAAATCATATGTCATTTAATTGCGTCCATCACAGTAAGCATTAAACTTCATCACATCATAAATTCTTCTAATTTCACATTTTGTTATTGGTCAACTAGAAACTATTTTTTTTTCTGATTACTACGCTTACTAGTTAAAATATTTTCCTAGGCACATTAATCTGCTTTTGACTAACACGTATCATTTGCATTAATTCATAAATATTAAACAGTTATTTTACTTTTAAAATATCAAATTAACAGTGAGCATATTTTTCATTATCAAATACCTACCATTTCTTAATATTTAATTTTAAGTTTTTAATGTTATAAAAGCAAATCTTTTAAATTATGTTATATTAAATTATATTTTGTGGTGTTAATATTTCAAATTTTAAAATAAGAACCAAATTAGGGCTTTCTTTAAATGAAGAAACTATATCATCTTATATATATATATACATATATATGTATATCACTGGTTTGAATTTTCCTTTTCTTCGGTCACTTCTATATATATATTGGTTCTTTGCACTCAAAAGATGGAATCATTCATCTTAAGCGTCCCCACATTCCGGCCTGACAGAATTGTAAAAGTGGTAAATCACGGTTTAATCTAATTTAAGTTATTAACAAGATGGTCGTTTTTTTTCGATGTGCATAAGGAACTACCACATTGGATGAACTTCTACAATATCACTGCCGAGACTCAAACACACATAGAAGCGACCGGAGAGGATGAAAAATCAAACATGTGAATTGTGATGGAGAAGTGTTCACATTTTATTTTCTCTTAAAGAGTTGACTGACTTGATTCTGGTCGGTCTGAATTTATTGACTGTTACGTAGTCGGAAAGCGCCTTTTAAGTGGTTAAAATTAATGGCATAACTGCAAAGTCGGTAGAAAGACTTGGACAGCGTCAAGATTCCTGGTATTTTCTGCGAAAATGTTCTTGGTATTGAGGTGGCTTTGGCTCATATTAGGTTGTCATCGTATTAAATTTTTTTAAAATTTTTATTTTTAAATCTTGGTATTAGATCAATTAAATCGGGCCAATTTTTAAAACATTATTATTTATTAATTATAAATAAACAATTTAATAATTTAAATATTTTACATTTTTGATGTAGACATTCTTAATGAATTTATTGCCTTAATAACCCTGTGTTATTCAAAAGTTGCTAAAAAAACCTTGACATATAAAAATTAGCAAAAAAAATCCTGAGTTGAAATTTTATTAACTCACAGCTCCTTAAGCGTGGAGGAACAACACATGGCTAAGGGTTTTTTTTGCAGCAAAATTGAAAATATAAGGTTAATAAAGTAACATTTTATGTGTAGACTTAAGCAAACCTAACATGAGGCATAATTTTAGATTTAGCTTTTTCGACTCAAGTCATAGCATATAAATAGTGTTATTATTTTGATGTTATTAATTGTAACTTGATCTCAGAAGAATTTTTCTTCATCAACCATGGTACATATAATCCTATCAAAAGCTTCTTTAAACCTCTTCGTATTAACACGAATAGTCGACTCTCTTAATATGATCAACAGGTTATTCGATAGTTGACTTGTCTTTTCGACTCTCTCTTGAGCTCACATCAATAAGGATATACTAAAGTCATAGTAATAATTAGAAAATATTTTAAATAAATATTATTTAATGAAATAAAATAATTTTGATAGATAATTTATTAATAAATATTATATAAAGAATTAAAATAAATATATATTTAAATTTTATTTAATACGTAATTACCATGAGTAATAAAATATAATTACATTTACATTAATAATTAAACATTTTTATTTTTAATTAAAAGAAAAGCAATAAATTAAAATATAAATTAAAATTACAATAAAAAATAGAAGGGCAATCAAACTAAGCTAAATGAATAAGTAAATACTAGTCTTTTTTCTGATTGCTTAAACTTAAAATCAAGGGGCAATCAAACTACGAATAAGTAAATACTACTCTTTTCTGGTTGCTTAAACTTAGAATCGAGGGGCAGTTAAACTAGGCTAAATGAATAAGTAAATACTAGTCTTTCTTTTAAGTTATGTTATATTAAAGTATATTTTGTGCTGTTAACATTTCAAAATTTAAAATAACAACTAAATTATGTCTTTCTTTAATTGAAGAAACTATATGAAATAGCATATGACATGATATATATATATGAAAATAAACATATATTAACTTTGTTTGGTCCTTGTCTCGCTTGCGACAGGAGGGTTGGGCGTGGCCCCCAATTTACGAGAATGAAAAATCAAACTAGTGAGTAGTGAAGGATAAGCGGTCACACGTTATTTTCTCTTGAGTTTTTTTTTTTTTGCGCAATATTTTCTCTTGAGTTGACTGACTTGACTTGGGCAGTCTGAATTTATTTATTGTTGCACGGTCGAAAAGAGGGTTGGAGGGCTCTTTCCTTTGTTTTTTAATTGGTTCGGTCTGATTTTGGTGAGACTGAACGTCGTTGTTTGGATTCATGAATTCGATTAATTTCAGCTAGAAGATACCTACAAAAACAATAAAGGCACACCGGAGGTTAATCGCTGATTTATACTTCCGATACTTAAGTCAGTTCTTTTTCGTAGATTTTTTCTAAGAACAGAGGGTATTAGAGTTCTTAAGAGTCGTACCTGCATCGTGAGGAGATAATGAATTTATATAGTAAATACCTGCCGTGTTTAACTCATCATTTTGAGAATGTGTCGATCAGCCTATACATCATCTTAAAGTTAGACCTAGACCTAACACGATCGACCCAATCAATAATAGCTATGAAATAATAGTATAAGCCAAGGTGATTTACTCCGCTTTGGCTTTGTATATAAACACTAGCACCGTGACCAAAGGGACGTAATTGATTGCCCTCTCAACTTTCAGTTAAGAATATCGACCATCTCCGTTAGTATTAACTTCAGACAAAATGAAGGTATCAATATTGAATATGTTGATGCACTCTCCAGATGCATGCTGTTCCTTTTTTTTTTTTTTAAACTATTCTTTTTTCCTTTGCCAGCAAAAATTAGTGATCAACGTGACCTTCAACGGCAACAAGTCCCGCTCCAAAGCCATGAAGATTGCAGTTGGCTTTGCAGGTAATTAAGCACAAGCATCACAAAGTGGTATATATAGCTAGATATTCTTGTCCTTTTTTTGAATTTGGGGTTAAAAGTTTTGTGTACAGCTGTAGAATCGGTGGCCATCGGAGGGGAAGGTAAGAATAAAATAGAAGTGGTAGGAGATGGGGTGGACGCAGTAAAGCTTACATCGCTGCTCAGGAAGCGCGTAGGATACGCAGTCTTGGAGACTGTGGCTCCTGTAGAGAAGGAGGAACAGACACCAGATCCAGCACCAACGCCTGTACAGATACAGCCTTCCGGGCTCTTCGGCCCGTATCAATACATTTACGAGGTTAGAGATCAGTACTCGGGCCCAGACCTCAGCCCTTGCTCCATCTTGTGATTATGCTCACAATGTTCGAGCTGATGCGGCGTGAATGAGGATTAGTTTAAGAATGGATAGTTTAAAAGCGTCTTCTTATAATTGAGACTCTCCTAAGTTAACAAAAAAAAAAAAGTAGCGATTCAGCCCGAAGAGCATCACTGTCATTAGCAATTATGTCTTTTGATATGTCTGCATCCAAATTGAATCCCTCCAATTGGACAAGTAAAAGTCATAATTTAATTTGCCTTGAGAGAGGGAGGCTAGTTCGAAATCAAATCTTCTGTTTTAGTTATAATGTTCTTATTATGTTATGTTAATTCTCATTTATATATTTTTGTGAGGATTGGATCACTAGAACGGAGATTTGATATGGGCTAGCTGTTAGTAAATTTACTTGGTTTGGGTGGATGGTATTAATGTTGGAAAAATTTAAAAATTAAATCTTTAGAAACATGTGAAAATAATTTTTATATATTATATTAAAATTTTGATATAATACAATTCAGAAATTTATTTCTCTTAGGATAATAAATTATTCGGTTATATAACTTATTCAAATATAAACTGTTAAAGTTTAAATTATTAAAATTTTTATTAATTACTAAAATAATTTTAATTTATCCAAAAAATAAGAAAAATAGTGAACTATTAGGGAAAATTAAAGATTCAAATTTTAAGTGAAAATGCAACGAGAGATGTTCTCAAATTTAAGAGAATTCTCATATTTCACTCTCAGATATAATAAATAATTAATCGCTAGCATAATTACATGTTCTAAAAAGTTAAATACATACAAGTCGTAACCATCTTCACTAAAGCTTTGGGACAGGTGAAGTCACCGGAGTATCCTAAAAAACATGCAAAATATAAAAAGGATAATTATTTAAAAAAATTTTTGCAGTCTCACAAGGTATGGGCGTATATGGAAAAACTCATTTAAGTCATCTATATTTAAATTAATTTTTAGTCAGCCCTTTTTAGATCATCTATATTTAGATTAATTCTCAGTCAACCCTCCTTTAAGTCATCTATATTCAGATTAATTCTCAGCCCTCTTTTAAACTGAAGTAAACGTTACTTTTGACTTTTAAAATAAGAAACAAAGGAAATCTAGGACTAGAAGTGGAAGTAGCAAACCTGGAATCGTAGAAATCAACAAACCTGATAAGTGGATCTGCTTGGCTCCTTTGATGCCAACTAGGAAGAGTCACCGGTCGTTGACAAGCCTCTTATTTGGCATCCAGGGAGCCAGGCAGTTTCCTTCATGCAGCCATACTTCTCTCTTTCTCTCTGCTTCTTCCTATAAGTAAGTGTTTCACATCAATTATTTTTAGTTGATAACACTGCGAGACTACTCCTTCTGTTACAAATACTTGTTCTTTTCTTTCTTTAGTTGATACATAACGCTACGAGATCAGGACTCCTTCTGTTACTACGTTACCGCACACAACATGGATGTATCATATATACATTTCAATGTAGTAGCAACTTAAAAGAATTACTTTCCCAGAGAATCCGATAGCTCAAGTTATAGTAAAACCACGTCTTTCGCATGCAAATTAACAAGCTTACTGCATATATTATCGGACATGAAAGCTTCTCATTCATAAGCAATAATGGAGGATTAGTTAGGTAGATAAACTGAGCAATACTTACACTCGATCGAGCTTTTTCAAAAGCATTGTTTACGTTCTGTTCAGCAAATAGTTACAGTACTGATATGAGGATAGTCAAACTGGAAGAAAAAAGGCAAGTTTCAGATCAGAAAGACAAAGGAATGACGAGAGAGTCACTTACGTTTGGCTGCAATTATTACGAGCTGCAAGTAACCAAAACTGGACCGCTTGGTGATAAGCTGCAGAGTAGATATATTAGATGGTGAAGAGAACCCTGTCTCTACCTCACACGTACACACACATCACTCCACTGCTATTTTTGGCAGAGCAAGATAGGTGAGTAGCTAGCAAGTGAAGAAAGAAGTACGTATGTAGGGGTGGACGGGAATGGTTAGTGGGATTTTAAAGAATAGTTTGGAGAGGGAAACCCTGGAAAAATCCAAGAGATAAAAAGTGAGGAATAGGACTTAGTGCAGGCGGCAAAGACTAGACCTTTTACTTTACAAATAGTAATCAAGATTAATTATTACCCTCACGTGGTGCCAAAGCCATGTTCATCACTTTGTTCTTTTTCTTTTACCAGATAATACAGTCACCCCCCCCACTGGTCCACCAATCCACTGTAACTATGCTACTCAACTCATCATACCCCTTTAATTATTAACTCAAACACTTGCATGTCTACTTGTTAGTCGAAAGATTTTATTCAATTCCAACTATTTGAATTTCAAAAGCTCTCTTGCAAAATCGCACACCTATTTAAAGATCAAAAAGAGTTAATTATAGGAAAAAACGAGATGTGCGTGACTCTTATTTAAAGGATTGAGTTTTTTTTTTTTTTTTTGTCCTTGTTCACGTTTTTGCTCATGCAGAAATTGTAGGGTTGTCAGAAGTATTTAATTATTTTTCCTCAAATTAAACGCTTACAAGATCCGGATTGGAGACTTGAACTTGTATCTTCTTTTACTGTTTTTGTCACCCTAATGTTCTGGGTAGATAGAGAGTTTATGAAGGTGTGGTGAAGATTTTGTTGAAGAAGAAGCCTGGATTTGGATTTTTGTCTATTGCCTACCAGGGCCTGTGAATTGTTAGAAATCAGGTTGTTCAGTCCTTTGGGGTGCTTTTGTTTTGCAAAACTACTATCAGATTGACATTTTCTCTTGTCGGTGGTATTCCAGCTCCATAACCGATATGTTTCCAGAACTGTACTTTCAATTCAGCTACATATTTCAACTGTATGTCTTTATGGTTCTCAATATCCTTGGCTGAAATTATAGAAAATACCAATAATAAACAACCACGTGTATTTATCATGATTCAAGTTATGCCACACAAAACGAATATCGAGCAAGATTTAGTCAGAAAATGAGAAAAATTAAACTATTGGGATTATGATATTATTTACAAAATAACATTTGATTCAATAGATCTTGTCATTGATTAAATTTGTTCTTTAAGAAATAAAATCTTCTAAATATATTATAAACAATGATAATAAGTTACAAAAGGATCATACCTTGAAAGTAAATCTCCAAATTCTCAATCTCTACCCTCCACATTCTACACTTCAGAGTACTAAAATACTAAGAACATGAAAATACAGTGAGCTTGGATCCAAGGTTTCAAATTCTCCACAAAGACACCAGTGTGTTGTTACATTTTCTTGCAATGTGCTTAAGTTTTTCTCCTTTCTTATTAATCTTCTAGCGCTTCTTTCTTTCCATATCTTATGAAAGCAGGTAGCCATTGCCACTAAATAGGCCTTCTCCTCCTCTTAGGTGTTGGAATCACCAATAACTTTTGAATAAAGTCAGCTAAGCTGTCAAAGTTGATGTGCCAGTGGCTTAGTTCAGTGATCTTCTTCAAAACTTGGAGATTCTAAATTGGAAGAATAGATGGTCACTAATTTTATCCTCTATTTTACATGAAGTACTAGTTTTAGGTGGGGATAGATATCTTAGTCCATCCATTGTGCTGAACTTGCTCAACATAGCTAACCACAACAGGAAACTAGCACTTGGTTTTAGACTGTTATGCCATATCATACTGCTCCATTCTACCTTAGATCCAACCCCTTGGATTAGTTCCTTGGTTTTCCTATTTATTAAATCAACCACAGGTAAGTTATGCCAATAATAAATGTCCTCATTTCCTAGATTCGACAGTTAGATTGTCATCCTATTTCTCAACACCTCTGGAAATAGTCCTCAGTTTTCATTTTTTATGAGAACCTGGATGTTGGCTTTTTAAGGAAAGGTGGAGAGATTTGTCATTACTTATTGACTTTGCATAAGAGCCCCTAGGCTAGTCCAATTGTCAAACCATAAAAAGGCCTTTTCTCCTTTCCTTACTTTATAGGTTATATTTAGTTCCACTAAGCTTCTTAACTTAAACAGTTGGTTGAAAAATCAAGAATGTGAGGCTTTTGGAACCACAGTCCATAGGTTGTTTCCCTTAAGTGTATAGCTATGCAACCACTTAATCCATAATGATTCCTTGTCTATTAGGATTCCCCGTATCCTTTTTAACATTAGAATTTTATTGCTGCCCTATAGCTTTTAATCCCAACCCTCCCTCTTCTTTTAATCTACAAACATCCTTCCGGCTTACTTTTCCAACTCCTCCTCTCCACCCAATTTGTCCATAAAAATTTCTTTGTCATCCTTTCCATAGTCTTGATAAGACGCTTTGAAAGGAAAAGAAGGGAACACTAGTGTATATGCATTCAGGATATAACAGATTTTAAAAGTAGTAACTTCCCTCCATAAGTCATTCCTTTATTCATCCATACACCTAGTCTTTTATGAATTTTGGCAATCAAAGGGAAACAATCCCTAGATCTAAGTCTTTTTTGGAGAGTGGGACTCCCAGATATAAAAGGGGAGGGATGTTTGTGTTCATTCTAGTTATTCAAACAAAACAATTTGCATGTGAAGCACTATTTGATATGATAAAATGGCTTTTATGGAGATTAATCCTAAGACTAGACAACTTCTTAAATTTTTGCAGAGAGTTCATTGATAAGGAGACAAAATTCAAGTCAGCTTTACTTCACAAGATGAGGTTATCTGCAAAACATAAGTTTGATACAGAAACTAACTTGCATTTGGAGTGGTACTTAAAGTTAGAGGAAGTTGAGATATTATGCTTCATAAGAAGAGTAAAGACTTTCGTGCAAATGAGGAATAACTAGCAAGAGAAGGGGTCCCTCTGTATTATACCTTTTAAGCCACTGATCAGAATACCAAATCAGGTATAAGTAATGCATACTTTGATCCAATTGATGAACATATTTGGCAAATTTAGTACTTCAAGTTTCTATAAGAAGAAGGACTAGTTTACACTATCAAATGCTTTAAAAAGATCCACCTTAATATCACAATTTTGTGAAGAGTATTTTTCTTACATATCCATTTATAAGCTCCTGCACTATTCTAATGTTGTCTCCAATTTGTCTACTTCTAAATAATGCACCTTGGTTTCCATTGATTAAGGAATTCAATATTGATTTCAATATGTAAGCCAACAACTTTGCTATGATCTTGTAAAGGAAGTTGGTAAAAACAATTGGCCTAAAATCACTAAAGGAAGTTGGATTGGAGGATTTAGGAGATAAGCATAAGATGTCTTGTTTATTTCTTTCAGTTGAACTCCTTTATTAAAGAATTAATGCATTACTTCTTTTAAAACTTTAGTTGTCTTTGGAGTTTTGTGAGAGAAATTACTATTAAGTCTATCTGTCTTGGAGCTTTTATTCCATTCATTTTGAACATAACTTTATTAATTTTCATGTCATCTACCTATTTAATTAGATTGGTAGCTACTTCCTTCAAGATTCTAGTAGGAATAAATTGCCTTAGAGATTCCAAATACGAGCTTGTAGGCCTCTTGGATCCTGAAATACATTTAAAAGATTTTATTACTTCCCTTTTGATATCATCTTGTTTACAAACCACTTCACCATTTTCATCAGATATGGAGGATATCATGTTATAGTTTCTTCTAGTTAAGAGAGCATTAAAGAAAAATTTTAAGAACTTATCTCATTTATTTATCTAGTTAACCCTATCTTTTTGTTGGATCAAAAATTATAGTTATCTAGCATTTGCAAAAAAAAATTTGAGTTTTTTTTCTTGTCATTCAATATGCCCCAATTTCTAGATCTATTTTTAATTGATTTTTATATATAAAGGAGTTTCTCCCTAGCATTTTCAATCTCCATTTTAGTATTCTGGCTTTTTTGGCATTTAGAAGTTTTAATTCTTGTTTGATTGGTTTTAGTTTCTGCAAGCATACAAATTTCTTTTTTCCAATCATTGCTTCTTCATATCTTCTATTTATGGCCTTCTGAAAACCTTTAACATTGACAAGAAAGTTATTAAACTTGAAAGGGGATTTAAATCTAACCTTTGTGAATAGATTTTCTATCTTGATTAAGAGTATGATTAGAGAAGTTGGGATCCATAATGAGAGCTTTCCTTTCAAAGAATAGTGTTAGCTATTCCATATTGACCATTACTCTGTCTAGTTTTTTTCTAATAAACCATCTAAAGGATTACTTGCTTCCTGGGAAATTGTGTACTTAAAATTTAAGGTCAATTAGTTCCACCTCCCTAGTTCATTTAAATAGATCTATGTTGTAATTGAGTAGATTATATTTACCTTCAGCTTCTGATATGTAGTGTGGTGTTAAAGCCTTCAAAAACTAGTCAAGGCCATGAACAATATTATTTAAATCTTTTTAAAGTACGCCAAATATTGTCTTTGAAAAGTTGTGTTGAAACCATAAACAAAGGTTCCATTTATTAAAGAGTTCTCCATTTTAAAGATCATTTTGGAATGTATAAGTTTCATTTTCCTCTCTTTGCTTCACTTTCACTATATCATCATTGTAGCAAATGATAATCCTTTTAAAGATATGGTGTTGATGGTTGGAGAGTAATTTCTAATGTAATCCAAAGTGTTCAGTTTATTCGGGTTTTCATTATTAATTTTATTTTTAATAAAACAAATTAACCCCTTAACCCAAAATCCCTCAAAGCATTTCACTTAGATGGGCAGTCTAGTCCCCTCAAATTCCAAACGATAAGAATCATTTCAGAATACCTTTACCTTGGGAGCTTTTTATGTTGCTCTTATAGATCTCCTTATTTGCATCTTCTCAAAATTTTCCTCCATTTTTCCAACTTGTGGTTGCTCTTCCTCCATTTGTATAGAAATTAGAGTTGAAGTGGTGCAAAAATTGTAAGGACACTTTCAATTCTTTTGATTGATGTTAAAATTTGCTCCTTCTTAGAGAGGTTATTGTCTTTATCCATTTAAGATTGAGGGCTTTCTTCAAAAAGCAAAAGGTTGTCAGTAATTTTTGGATTAACTTCCTCCTAGCCCATTTTCCCAAAGTTATCCCCTTTTTATAAAACTCTTCTTATAGGTTTCCATTCATCTCCTTAAGCTCTAAATGGAGGTCTCCATTGAGAAATAACATACACTTTATCTTCCTTAACAGTGTTTTCAGCTGACAGTCTCATTATTGGTATACTTTCCCTCAGTTTATTCAAAATGTCCATGTTGATACATATCCTTACAAAAACCAACACATTTTCTCATAAAACTATTTTTATTGATCCATAAGGGCTTGCCCGATTAGCTTGCTAGCATGTTCCCTTAGGAGTCCTTAAGCTTCTTAGCTTTCAAGCTACTAAGATAAGCTTTACAATTCCTTTTCTAGTGTCTATCAATTCCACAAAGAAAACACATGCCCTTATCATTGTTGTTCTTTTTAACACCACCTTTTACCTTTAGTAGCAAAAGCCTTGTATTTCTTATTCTTATTCCTTTTTAGAGCCATTTTTAGAAGAATCTCTAATAAAAACATAAATGTATTCCTTCTTAAGGTGTCCCTCTACAATCTTGATCATATTTAGTAGTTTAGGAAATGGCACATACTTTTGGTTCATATGAAACTTCATATCAAACCATGAAAAGATCTAACTAAGAGACTATAACGACATATCAATGCTTAAATCATGGTCCATAACAAATCCTAATTGGCTTAATTTTTTAATATAGTCAATCATCTTCAATATGCGTATCTCTATCGAAGATCCTTATATTATCTTGCAATGAAATAATGCTTTAGAAAACCAATATCTCTTTTCCCTACTTTATACACCAAGCAACTTATTAAGATGTAAAATTATAGCAGGAGCATCCATATTCTTATGTTTCCTCTGAAGCTCGGGAGACATAATGACCAACTTCACATGTGTAGCTTATTTAATATCATTAATATAGCATTGATATTTCTCCTAAACTTCATTAGTTACATTTGAAACTAGACTCTAATGGAATAATAGTATAAAAAACATATAGTTTCTTTTCTTTCTTAGGAATAATTATCAAGTTACAAAACCACTATGAGAAATTGGGTATAGTAAGCTTATCAACATCTATGATGCTCTTTAAGGATTGACTAGTAATCATTTTTTCTAACAACTAAAAGATGTATAATAAATGGTGATTTAGACATATTTAATACATTTTGTTTGCTTATTTAAGTTTTTTTGTTGATTTTCATATTTAAGTTCTTTATATTTTATTTATATAGTCTAATTCACTCATTTCGAGCATAAAGGAACAAATTCAGAAAATTTTCGAGTAATTTGGAGCTATTTTGATTGATTTATTGAGTGCTTGATAGTATACCTGGCCGTGTTTGTGAGTTTTGAGGTGTGTTGAGTGTTCCTTATGGAATACACCTATGTTGAGTAGTAAGAAGGTCATATTGATGGTACACATATATCTATGCATATTTTAGCTTTGAAAAGTGATGCACGCTTATTTGAAGAGCAAAGCCATTAACACGCCTATGTTGATGCCCATATATCTTTTAGAATCTAAATTTCAAATTTAAAAGATAATATTGAGTGGTAGAAGAAAGAAGAGGTTGGGAAAACATAATGAGAAACCTTAGAATGATATAAAACAGGAAAAACAACCGAGGAAATCCCTTCAGAGCAAATTTTCATAAATCTATAATGAAGTTTTTTGAGATTTGAAGAATTTCAATTATGTCATTTTTAATTTTTAGTTTTTAGTTTTTATATTTTGTTTTTATATTATGATCTAAATTCCTTTTAGTATATATATTAGATGAATGATAAGATGGATCTCATAGTGACTTCATTTTAATTTAATTTATTCTTTAGTTTTATTAAGAATTAAGTACGTGTTCTTATTTATTCTTAGATTACTGCATGTTGATTCATATATGATTTCATGCAATTGAGATTGAAAATTTAAAGTATGAATAGATATAATATAATTAAAAAGATTTGTATGCAAACTTAGAGATAGGTCAACATATATCTTTTATATTAGGCTTAAATCTAATATTGATGTTTATAAATCGATTAATGTGATTATAAGGGTTTTAGAAAAAAAGATTTCAATTAATCAACCTAAAATTAGGTGTTAATAGTCCTGAGGATGATATTAGCATAACTGAGGAATTTCCATGGTTTAATAAACTTTTAGTTAAATTGGTTAGAGAAATCATAATTGCATGAGAAGTCCTATAAGCAATTCAAATTTTAGGCATTTATTTATTGGTTAATTTTTCATTCTCTTTCCATTTAAGCTTATTTGAATATATTGATATTTATTTTCTCTTATTTTAAATCTCATTTATCAATATCATCTCAATTATCAGTTAGATAATAAGAAAAGAGTTATTATTAGTACTCATAATCTTTATAGGTTCAACACTTGGTATTTAAAGTCCTATACTATAGAACGGTAGGTGCATTTACCTTAGATAATCTATAGAGTAAAGGAATTAAGTTACATATAATCATTATATGAGTTTGCCAAGTTTTTGACACCATTTTTATAGACTAGGATATTAGGAAACCTTATCTTCTATTACTCTAACCATTATTTCTTTTGCATTTATTTTTTCTTTTTCTTTTTATTTATTTATTCTTAGAGCTCTGTTTTGATATCGTGATATGGCTTGCTCATAGGAGTTGGACATTTGTTATTATAGCCACAAAATAAAATGAAAACATAGAGAGGGCAATGATTTCAGGGGAATTATGGTATGTCATCTATTATGTTTGGAAGCTTAACCGACATATATGACATGGTTGACATTTGTGGGGGTAACCATCCTAATCATGAATGTTTGACAATGGACTATATATAGGGACATCCAATTTGTATGGAGAACTAGTCTTAAGACACTCCATATGAGAATACTTATAATCCAAAGTGTAGCAATTATTACGACTTTGTATGGAATGATTACACTTCATTTGGATTTTTACAGCAACTATAAAAAAAGGAGTACCACATATTGAGGAAGTTCTTATAATATTTGTGGCTTTAATTGAGGTTTACCTCCATAAAATCAAATTGTTAGGTGTTTTATCCATATATACCAAACCAAATTCAGGAACCATATGAATATGATAATGTTATGAAGTGGAGAGGAGCTAGATAATACGAGTCAACACACTAAAAGTTAAAACCTAACTTTGTATAACTAAATTTATAGTCGTGGTGAGAAAGGATCATACCAATAGAGAATGTGTGTTTAGGTTTTCTAATAAATAAACCCAATTAACAAAAATAAAGTAAAACGAAACTATTGAAGACAAATTAAATCAAACAATACAAAATTAATGAAATTAATCAATAGATTTCAAATCTAGTTTGCGGTTTAATCTTAACCTTCACACAAATGTGTAAAATCAATCTTCATATTGTTATCATAACTCTTTTAGAAACTATTAACCATAGATTAATAACAAGCTCAATTAATCCTAATTTTTTCCCCTAGGTTGTATCTAATTAAAACAAGTTCTTTAATTAAGTCTAGTTATCAGACAACGTAGAATAAGCTTTCTAAATTTAGTATGACAACTGCATTAGGAAATAGGAAATCAAATTGATCTAGGCAAGAACCATATAAGCTTGAGTCATTTAACTTTTGCTATGTTATCCTTAATGATGTTCAACCATTAGTTAACCATAAGTGAATTAATTGTACAATGATTACATATTACAATCAAGATTTTAGCAATGAATCCACATATGAACAATCTAGTAGGCCTATCTAAATCATTCATACATAAATTAAAAACATTAAACACAAAATAACATATTCAAAACCAAAAGAGATTTAAGAACAACATCATTAGCTTGATCATTGCCTAATCATGTTCGTCAGCCTTGATATCCCCTTCGAAATGGAAAAATAAAATTTAGCTCCTCATAGCTCTCCAAAGGGAAATGAATTTGCCTCCTTTTTGAGTTTGTAATATGTTCATACCCTTTTTGGACTTTAAATGCCCTCTTATAGTGCAAAATTAGGATTACGTGGTTATGCATGGTTAGCTATGTAGGCATACAAGTGACCATGTATATTAATTTTTCAAAAATCAAAGAGTTACACGGTCCTAGAGAACTACAAAACCAACTTACACCATCGTGTAAGTCACCAACACAACCTTGTAAGTCTCTACATAGGCGTGTAGATCTCAGGGTTGCAAACAACATCTTTAAGCTTGTAAATGTTTCCAATGAGTTACCATTCCCATATATGACTGTGTAAGTTATAATAACTCTAATTATTCTATTTTTTGTCCCATATTCACCATAATCCATCTCCTTCTTACTCCAAGAAGGCAAACAAGATCAAACATCAATATAACAACTCTAAGGATGCAGATTTAGCTAATTTTGGCTCTTGTTCCTATAACTTGTACCTGAAGCAAAATATGAACCAAAATATGTATCTTAAATGCAACATAACATTAATCACTACACATCACAAAATAAATATATCAATAATTAATAACTTATCAAGTTCCCCCAAACTTATCTTTTAACCCTCCTCAATAAAACTAAAAATCAAAATTAAAAACAAAACATTTCCTCCTTTTTAATATTTCCTAAGAATGGATGGTCAAAAGAAAAGAGGAAAATTTTTCAAAACCATAGAAAGAATTAAACGTTCAATGCTTTTACTCATGATTAGTCTTCAATTATTCCCTTAAAAAATTGAGCAATCTAGGGGTATACTTTGACAAGTTGTGTTTAAAAATAAGATAAATCTACAAGTAAAATCGAACACCTTTCATAATCAAGTTATTCCATAACTTTGCATATCATTTTTATTCTCCACCACTAAAATTCAAATTTATATTCATGAATCAAAGAAATTTTCAAGGTTTTAATGGGTTCAAAGGTTAATGTGAGAATTATTTGGATCATGTAGTTCAAAAGCCAAAAAAAACTAGTGAAGAAGGAAAAACACTTAATGGAGTATCAAGTGCAAAAATTAACATCCATTTAAAAATAGGTACCATCAACTATGATGAATGGAAAAACTTTGTTTCATATATTAGATTCAACCCCATAAACCATATGAAGCATAAATAATTAGAAGAAATCACTTATAAAAATGATGATAAATAATACACTATAACCGTAAGGAGTCACCCTTCACAACAACTTCTACCTTATTTACGTCATAATCAATTCATCCGTTCCATACAACTTTACAAGGAAAGACTAACATTAATTACTTTGTAAAATAATTGATTTTCCTCCTCGTTACTTCTTTTCTTTTATTCTCTTTTTCTTTTTTTTCCTTTTTAAAGGCCAAAAAAATTGAAAGGAACTACATTAACAATGGAACTCATTAAAAGGTAATAAAAATCACATTCTATCAATTATGACCAACCCATATATATGCACACCCCCACACTTATTCTCTTTTTTGGATCCATAAACATTAACAACCAATGTTCCACTAGCTTTAAGGCTTGGGTTAGAAATTTTATTTAAGTTAAAGGCTCGTAAGCTAATAAAACTTAAGGACCCTAACAATAGAATAAATCGTGTCATTAGGTAGGCTATTTGACTAATGTAGCTTATTAAAAGAAGAATGTCTATATCATTTCATGTTAATGCTTATGATAAAAAAAATGTTGTATCAAAAAGAAAATTAAAGCAAAGTCAAGATGAACATGTTATGGAGGTCATATGTGAATAAAAGACAATGAGACCAATATGGATGTGTCAGTCTAAAAACTTAAAATCTCATTAGCTTATGTCCACCTACTAGTCACTAAAAGAAATGTACATCGACCAACCATAAAAGTAAGAATATATGCCTAAGTTTACGAATTTTTTTAGTTAATTCTACTATTTAATTATAACTATATAATCATATAAGCAATAAAAAGCTTAAACATATAAGAAACAAACTTAAAACACATAATGAAGAAGATCTCCTCCACCATACTTAAAATTTACATTGTCACTAATGTAACATTAAATGTAATAAATGGAGAATTAAACCAAAACAACAATTAGGAAAATGTAAAGAAAAAGGAACAAACTCTTCTTGAGTTGCCTCCTAAGTAGTGCCTTTGTTTATTATCATTAGTTTGCCTCCATGTTTTTCTTATCATGTGATAAAATTTTGATCTTCAGAGATCATAGATTCTACATTCTCCACTTGAAATTCTTCAAGGTAAGGCTTTAGTCGATAAGCACTCACCTTTAATATCTTCCCTGCTTTCAAACTCTTAATCTCTACTACGCCATAAGGAGAAACATTAGTAATCATAAAAGGATAGACTCAGTAAGGACATAACTTACATGGAAATAGTTTATATCTACAACAATAAAGAAGCACTTTTTGATCAATAACAAAGCTATTTCTCAAGATATAGAAAGCTTTGGTCTTCTCCTTAATTGAAACTACTTCCAATTTATTTTTACACTTTTTCTTACAATCTTCCTGTATTGAAAGGTTAATCACATTAATAGCAAAAATAGAACGACCATCTTGAGGTTGTTTCTTGACATTGAAAATATTGAAATGGATAACTTTCTGATTGAAATCCATTATGAGGCTACGTTAACGAACATCTATTTTAGTTTGGGTCATGTAAAAAAAAGGTTTCCCTGATAAGATTGCTGTTGAATTAGGGGAAATGTCATCATCTGTATCCACCAGATAAAAATTTATAGGAAATATTAGTTTATTCACTTGCACAAATATATCCTTAATTAATCCATCTAGGTAGGCATTAAGTAATTATCCAACTGTATGATAACAATATTTTCTTTCAAAGAGCATAGATTTAAAGAACCATAAAGGGATCAAGGAATAACATTAATTGATGATCTTAAATCTAACATGGCTTGTTTAATTATAGTGTTACCAATTTTACAAGAAATTGTAAACATACTTGGATCCTTAAACTTAGGAGGTAGTCTCCTTTGTAAGACTGTATAAACAGTTTCACTCATTCTGATCATTTCATTGCCTTTCAACTTTCGTTTGTTGGTGCATAATTCTTTAAGGAATTTTTCATACCTTGGTACCTATTTGATTGCATCCGGCAATGGTATGTTCACTTCAACCTTCTAAAATATTTCCCAATTATCCTTATCATTTTTTTCCTTATCTGACTTTGCTAATATGATAGGGAAAGGTGGAGGCTTATTCTTAACAAGAATTGTGATTTGACATTTTCCTTTGAGCTAGGTGAGGCATCCTTTTGGTATTCAAGCTCATTCTCAATTTCATCTTCACTATCCATCCTTTGTGTGGCCTTTTTTAGTCCTCAAGCTTCTTATCACTTCTCAAAGTAATTGCACTAATTATAGGTTAATGTATGGTTGAGCATGCCATTTTTCTACTGGGCTTGAACATAAAACATATTGTATAATTAAGTTTATTAATTTTAATCTGAATCTTACAGGTGAGAAAAGTTGATTCCAAGTGAATAAACTTAAAGAATGGCATATGATTGCTTATGAAAATCCAAAGTTGTGTAAGGAAAGATCCAAAAGGTATCATGATGGAAGGATTAAGCAAGCTACAAAATTTAAGAAGAAAGATCAAGTACTTTTGTATAAATTCAAACTTAAATTTTTTTCTAGGCAAGTTAAAGTATAGATGGCCTGGACCCTTCTTAGTCAAGAGTCTTTCATTGTGGCATTGTAGAGGTAACCCATCCAAAAAAAGTTACATTTAAGGTAGATGAACATCAGTTGAAGTATTACCTTGGAAGCAATTTTGACAAGCACGTTATAGAAGAGTTTAATGTTTATGATGGAGTAAGTTAAAGTAGGAACATTAATCTAATAACATTAAATAAGTGCTCCTTGGTAGACAACCTAAGTTTTTAATTTGTTTATTTTCAATTAGTTTTATTCTACGTTTTAGGTTTTAGTTTATGTGCTTTAACTTATATCTATGTTAACCTTGTTTTATAGTTATAAAGGTGCCATTTTAGTCTTTTATGATTTAGGTATATGTGTTGATTTGTAGGTGATAACAAGTGATAAATATGGATAAGTTAAAAAGTTACAGAGAGTTACATGCCCATTAATATGCTCATGTTACTGACTGTGTTATTGGAAAATTCCTATAAGTCACATATAGACTAATCGACATGCCCATGTTGATAGAACTAGGTAAGTTATTTAAGAAACAGTAATATATATAACCATTAACACACCCAGATGGGAGACCATGATGATTCTTTCTCTCCGTTCTATTGTTCTGCCAAAATCTATGGAAAGTTACATATCCACTAACAAACTCATATCAGTGGTTATATAGATTTTAGACCTTTTAATTTTAATATCAACATGCCTGTGAAGTTATCATCATATTTTTTAACATGATCTAGATACATGTCCATATTCTAACCCATGTCAATCTTTGTCATAACATGTTTGAGATACATGCCCATGCAAAAACACTACATGCCAATGTTACAACCCAATACACCTGTGTTCATTAAAAATTCCTAATTTGTTTAACATGGGGAAGTTATATAGTTGTGTTGTACTGTGTTAAGTAAACTCTTCTTTAAATCGAACTTTGTCACCCAAAATCCCTTTTTTTTTCTCTCTCTCATTTTTCTCCTCTAGACGATTCTCATCCATTCCTTCCTAATGTGAAAACCATCCTCTAACCTATTTCTCTATAAATTTCATCAATTTAAGGTGTTTTTTTAATGTTTTTTAATGAATAATGATTTAATTATAGATAAAACTAAATCAAAATTACAACGAGTTCTAGGATATCCACCTACGCTCATATAGAGAGATACTTTCATTTTACAAAGCTATGAAAATAACTAAAAGGAAAAAAGACATAAGCCTTTACGAAATTGCTAAGTTGAACTATAAGCGCCAAGTTCTCTTCACGTCTACAGAAATGGAATGTTGCACATTTTTAGCACTCTAATAAGGTTAACAATTCTATCTGCAATTTGGTGTGTTTATGTTTTATTTCAATTTCTTTTGGTTGTTGAATCATTTTGGGGAAATAGGAACAAGAATCCATGTTTTTGGTGTTGTGGAGTTTTTTTAGGATTACCTATGTGATTGGAAAGGTTTTAAGGGAATAACTGATATTCTTAGGCTATTTTGCATATTGAATTTGAATTTTCTAGTGAATTTTTAACTATTTTGGATTTATTCTTCTGATTTAGATCCCTTACAGCTATTAATTGATATTTTTATGAATTCAGATGTGTAATTATTTATGTTTTACATGTTTTACAGTTTTATTAGACTTTTATGTTGTTTAATTACGTAATAGTTAGGCAATTTTATTTTTGTTAGGGTTTGGTTGATTTAATTTAGGTGATTAGATATAATAATTGCAAGTTTTTAATTAATTGAGATCAGTAGTGCTATTTGTTTGTTTTTAGATTGTTAATGTCATTATATTTTGAAATTTATAGATTAATTTAAGATTAATTTAATTTAATTTTGTTTTTGTTATTAATCCATAACAAATTGATTATGGGACTATAATTTTGTGTTTGTTTGTCATGGTTTAATTAACGTATATTATTTCCTTTATTTTAGCAAATTATATTTATTTTCATATTTAAGGGAATAATGATAAAGAGAAAACATATACCACATCAAAGGTGAGAAATGAAGTAACAAGGAAGAAGCAAAAGGGTGAGGGTAATTTGCAATAACCACCTCGACAGACAAAGCTTGCACAACTTACATTTCATAGCAGCGAATTACGTTGTGTGGCTCAAAGGATTGAGGTCGAATCCTTTTAGCATCAATTAGTCATTGTTTAATTATATCCCACTTACTCAGGAAGTCCCAGAGTTGATTAGTGTTGGTAGATGGGATAACTTCTTTGTGATTGATGAACCTGCTTATAGAGATTTGACTATCTAATTCCTCACCACCTTTACTATAGAGAAGCAACATTACACCTAGGACATTGATAACACAGTATAGAGTTGAGTGTTGAAAGAAATAGTATGATCTATATCAGGCTTTCACTTTATATGGGCTTGCACACAGAGGAGTATGTCACAATTGAGGACTATACTAATGTGTTCCCTAATAAGATTTAGTGAGAAGGAGAACATTACATAATAGTGATCTCACAATCTAACAAGGTTCAAAGTGACATCCCTTGCAGTAAGATATATGTATATGTTAATTAGCCACACATCAGTAGGAGAGGAGA
Source organism: Erythroxylum divaricatum (assembly GCA_025434745.1). Taxonomy (NCBI): domain Eukaryota; kingdom Viridiplantae; phylum Streptophyta; class Magnoliopsida; order Malpighiales; family Erythroxylaceae; genus Erythroxylum; species Erythroxylum divaricatum. The sequence goes on from JANTPM010000009.1 coordinate 8,730,687, forward strand.
CAACACCAAAGTGTTGGGGAAGGTAGACATGTTCTACCTTTATAGCATGATAAAGAGGTCTCAATCCACCTTCAATATGCCTTAGCTTAGTTCTTCAAACATTAGGCTACAAAACTATTGCATGGCCCTATGCTTAACTAGATTAGTTTGAGGCATAGGAGTACAAGAGTGGCTATCTGGGATGACATTGTCATGGCATATAGTTCCTATTTGCCTTTGTAGCTGCAGATAGAGAAGAAGAGGGATTGCCCTGATATACGAGAGCAATAGCCTAGGTAGGATTCCCCACAATGGCCTTCAATAGTACCTGAGCATCAGGACATCTCCTCATATAACAGAGGCACTCCTAGCAGGCCTTCCACAACTCCACATTATGATTAACTAAAAAGATAGCCTAGTTAGAGAGATATATAAGGAAGATTCTAAGAGTGCAATGTCCCATTAGGGAGGGAAAATGAGATTGGAAAAGTGTGTAGAGTAGTTAGAGGCATAAGATCAATGGATGGAGGAGGTGCTTATACTGATCATAAGACACTTAGGAAGTTAGGTGTCATAATACCACCTCCACTAATGAGAGTTGCCAGCGACTTCTTAGTAACTAAATACTCCAGCTACTATAAAGGCAACACTCTAAGACACTCGATACCCATACACTCCCATCACACTGACAAATCTCTAAATAAAGGCAAATCATAAGTAGATGGATGAATATATATTAAATTTTTTGTCTGAATATATATGAAACTTTTTGTCTGAATGTGGTCTCTCAGATTGTCCAGAAGTCTCAGAATGTTTGAAGTGATATTTTTTATCTTTGATTTTTTTTGTATTTTTATGTCTTATTTTGTCTTGATAGTTAGTAAAGGTTAGCTATGCTAAACTAGTATTACATTGTTTATTTCCTTTATTTCTTCATTATGAGTATACTAAACCACATTTTCATTTCATTAAGATTCAATTATGTGTTCTTATTTATTCTTCAATTAATATTTCCAACATGTTGATTCATGTATGATTTCATGCAATTGAGATTGAGAAATCTAGAGTATGAATAGTTATAATATAATTGAAAGGTGTTGTATGCAAACCTAAAAATAGGTTGATATAAATAACTCATGTTAAAGTTAAATCTAATAGTGAACTTTATAAAATGATTAATGCGATACTAGGGATTTTAATTAAAAAGATATTTCAATTAATCAACATAGAATTAGGTGTTGATAGTCTTTTGAAAAATATTAGCATAATTGAGAAATTTCTACAGTTTAATGAACTTTAGATTAAATTGATTAGTGAAATCATAATTACGTGACAAGTTTTATGTAAGAATTCTAGGTACCATTTATTTATTGGTTTATTTTTTATTCCTTTTTCATTTTATTTTTTTGATTGTGTTGGCTTGATTGTAGTTTATTTTTTATTTCAAATATGATTTATTAATATCACCTCAATTATTAGTTAAATAATGTGCAAAATTATTAATAGTACTCATATTCCCTGTGGGATTAACACTTAGTATATGTCTAGAGTCCTATATTATCAAACGTAAGATGTACTTGCTTTAGACAATCTCTAAAGTGATGGAATTAAGTTCCATATATTCAGCATATGAATCAAACATAAAAAGAGCAAGTATTAGCTTAAGCCCAAGAACCAAATAAAATAAGAACTTTATTAAATATTTGATTACTCGCATTATTTGTATTTTATTTAAAATAATATATAGTTCTCATTATTAAATCGAGAAATTATTAAATAATTCCCTAGTATGCTAGGATCCTATTCAAAGTAAGTTGATCTTGAATCACTCAAAAACCACTCAATTTGAATTAGGTAGATAATATTCTTATCAATTACATCTTATGTAACTCCCAAATTTATTAGATAACAACACTTTGCCAAAATATATCTGATAATATATATATAAATTCATATCATCATGAGACTCATCCAAATAATAAAAATTTAGTTAAATATGACCTATTAATTTAAGATAAAATATATTCG